>PEKF01000001.1:0-309718 GCA_003073195.1 Ramalina intermedia | reverse complement strand
CGCCCCCACGCCCCCCCCCCCCCCCCCCCCTCCCGACATTGCCACGCTTCTCAAAACCCCCATCACGGCGCCTCGGTCCCCACGCTCGTCTTGGGCTCAAACAACGCAACCTGCACCCTCAACCTCGCTTCCGTCTTATTCCCCGCCCCGCCCGTAACATTGAACACCCCGCCCGTCGAATAGACCCCCTGCGTGTACTCGAGCTTACACGTGTCAATCTCACTCCTCGTCTCATTCTTCACCGCTTCCCAGCTGGCCATGACGCCCTTATCCGCCTGCGTCAGGCTGATGGTGACGTTGCACCGATCCGAGAGCCTGGAGACGGGGAGTTCGACGCGGGGGAGGCCGTCGTTGTGGGGGTAGCGGTCGAGTGCCGAGGTGAAGATGGCGGAGTCGTTGCCTTGGATGGTGGAGCTGCCGTCGGGGGTTACGGTGGTGAGGGTGGTGTTGGGGAAGAGGGAGAGGGCGGCGAGGCAGGATGTGTATGGGGCGCGTTGGCGGGCGGATTGGGTGTAGCATTCTGGTGGTGGGGGTTTGGAGCTGGTGGAGGGGGAGGAGGAGGAGGCGGTGTTGGAGTAGCCTGAGGGGATGGCGGTAGTGAGGAGGGCGGGGACGAGGAGGAGGAAGAGGGTGGAGAGGGGGATGGGAGAAAGCATTTTGGGTGGGGGGGCCGGTGAGTTGCTAGTGGTGAAGACGTAGGGTTGTTGGGTGAGCGTGGGTTGTGTCTGGGTGATATGATAGTGCTACTCGGTACACGCTTGTGAGGGCAGACCTCGGGCATTTTATGTTCCTCCATCTCTTGGTGCCCGCGCATGGATCGACGAGCTGGACGTGTCTATAAACGGATCAACATCGTCGTTGCTCGTATGTGCGCCTCCTGGCGCGTCTCAACGCATCGCATCGCGAAAGGAACCGCGAGACCCGTCAAGACATATGGGGCGAGCCTCTGCCTGTGGAAGGCAAGGGTGACGTCCTGGAGTCTTGAAAATGACCTCGGGAGGCTCAGACTGTTCCGGATCAATTTGTGGTTGTTCTGTTGATCTCAGGGAAATGTTTCTCTCCTAGCTCAATGCACGTGCCTATTTTTGCCCTCTTGGGGCCGGGGGTTGCGCAAAGTCGCTTATTTATATCCACAGCAAGTCAATTTATAGACTCACGTCATGCGCAAGGGGCAATTCCAATGTTGTCAGCAAAGAAAATTCATCCTGGTGTCTCATACACTGGTGGAAGCCGAGGATGCCTGCTTTGGGCATACCCGGATTGTATGCCAACATTTTCCGATTGGTCAATCATCGTGTATCCTACCTTGAAGTCATATTGTGATCATTCGATAGCCATTGCTTGCAACAGACAAATAGTCTCCACGAGAGAGATTGATCAATTGGGTACAACATTGCAGCAAGCCTGCACACTGCGTGGTAATCAAATATGCATAAGTTTGGACGACAAGCGGTCAATCCCTTGCGGATAAACGCTCTCCAGATCTGCACGGAGGGGCATATTGTATTGATCCACACAAACCGAAGGAGAGTCACTATGGCAAAAGCGCCTGCATACGCAACTTTATGGGTGGCCAATACGAAGAATGATAACGAGCGCAGGATAAATTCTGATAAAGTGAGGACCGCCGGACATAACCATTGTTCTACAGGCAAGTAAATCCGCTAGCGCTCTTCTTTCTTCACCCATGCGCCAACTCCCACCTACATCTGTGCAGGCAAAGCTGCAAATCAGCTCCTCCAGTCTTTTTGTGACTCAAGCTCGCTACCGGCCAATCTCTGCTCGTACAGAAGATGCAATATTCCCATCCATGAATCTTCATCTCTGCCAAAGCGATCTTTTGTACGGCCGCATCGCAATCTTGAGAGCAATGCTCTCCTCGCGTTGCTTGAAAATTCCCAAACTGCAAAATGTCTGGGCTGAGCGGCTCATTCGTGGTCATAGGCACAGGAAGATGGACAACGATCCGGCCAGTACGAACCACACAATGGTTAATCTTCGAAGGAAGTCATTTGCCTTGTACTATGGAAATGAAGGCATACTGTCCTTCCTTCTCGTTCTCAAACTTTCGAGCTTGGCCAATTGTGAGGGTCAATGAATTGATGGTCTGGCGTCTTCGAGCTCAATGAATCCTTTGTTCATGGCATAAACTGTCCAGCAACATTGACATTCTTGTCTTATCCATTGCACAATCCTTTATGAGCAAGATCTTTGTTTGCCCGCCAGATCCCAGCGTGCAGTCACTACAAGATGCCTCATGCATGCACGTCAGTAAAAACCCTGCTTTCTGTTTGTAGTATTTTGGATTGCCATTAACCAGGTACCGACAGCTTTCCATTGCATCAGAAGGTCAAGTTTTACATCCGCCATCTCAATTAATCATAAATAAATAGGTGCCCAACTTTCCGCCTAATCATACCCGCCAACATCCACTACTATGGCGGTAAATTTCTTCAATCCCCCCCGCGCCAAGAAGAGTACCCCCCGCAATAGGCCACCGGGCCTTCTCCCGCTCTCTGCTGTGGAAGACGTGGATATCGGACCCATTTGGACAAGCCCGCGCCTTCTTCAGAGAACCAACAGTCGCCTTCTGCAAGAGCCGGAACCGTATGATGAACTTGATGTGCTCGGAGCGGGTGGCAACGGTAAGGCGATCCTTCTGCGGAAACGAAGCAACAGGTCCTTACTTGTTGTGAAGATCATGAATCCTTTCCCAGGCTGGTCAACCACCACCATTGCGAGAGAAGCGTTCCTTCTCAAGCACCGCCTACCCGAGAATGATCGGATTGTACGTCTAACGAACTACCTTCACTCAGCACAAGTTCCCCAGATACAGCTATACTTAGAGTACTGCGATGGCGGGGATCTAAAACGGCTCCTGAATGATTACAGCGCTCATGGTCGAACTCTCCCGGAATCATTCGCTTGGCATGCGTTCCGTCAGATTGCTGAGGGTCTGGCTTTCATCCACTACGGCTACGACCACCAGCTAGGTCCTAATCAAGCATTACCGCTAAACACATGGAAGAAGGTCATTCATGCCGACCTGAAGCCTGAAAATATCCTTCTGCGGGTGTCAAAAATTTCCTGGGACTACCCGGATCTTGTACTGGCGGATTTCGGTAATTCACACACCGAAGTCGGCTTCCATGAAGCCGGCACCGAGACATGGCTTCCTCCGGAGAAACACTATGTCTCCGAATGGGGGGACACCTGGACTATGGGTGCTATCATCAGTTCTTTCGCCTGGAGGGGTGCACCACCTTCAAGAGAAGGGACTCTTTCAGACGACACCTATCAACGGGGCCTCGATGCCCAAGGTACAACGATCCTAATTCGACACCAGTTTGGTATACCGGAGACGCACCTAGACCAGGCTGGTGTACCGGGGACGAAACAGTGTGAATTAGAGCGGGTGGCTGTACTTGTAAGGCCAATGTTGTCTTACAGCCACGAGCTTAATAATCTGGTGGCCTCCATCTGCCATCCTCACTTCCATGGCAGGTTGGGGAGCTGGGAGTGCCTACAAATCATCTGGTACGAGATGGAGGTTGGTGCAGCGCGTTCGAATCCCTTCGTCCCACTAATGTCTGACTGGAAGCCCCCTTTGCCAGCTGGGATTGTCAACGAGGGAGAGAGCGATACCGCGCCACAAGGGAGGCGCTTTGCTGATGATGATGACCCCAATCACAGAAAGTCGAGCGATGACTCGAGTGAGGGCGGAGATGATCATCCAGACCGGGGAGGTACCAGAAAGAGGAAGCGTATCGAAGGAAACGCCGATAAGGACACTAACAACGGACGACATGCTCCAGACCGGGGATCTACCAGCAAGAGGAGACATGTCGAAGATGGCGATAGAGGAAATCGTGACGTACTAGGCTCACGTAAGCGCGGACCCATCGGAAAGAGAAGGCATCTCGGAGAGGGTAGCGATGAAGAAAGTCACGACCGGCAAGATTCTCCGAATCGTGGGAGCATCATGAAGAGGAAGTATGTCGGACAAGGCGATGATGAAGAGCATCATGACGGACAAGATCGTCCAGAGCGTAGACCTACTAAGAGGAGGCGACATACCGGATAGCGATGAAGAGGGTCGTACATACCTGGAACTGCGGGGGTACCTTTACTGGGTTTCAGGTCCATGATAGGTGTATCGTATGTTTGGAATAGAATGTTGCAAAGGTATTCCTGAAACTAGATTTGTGCTTATATAATCATCAGACATCACAATACCATGGGTCCTTAGTCTAACAGCAGCTTCAACGACTACAACTTGCTGTATTGATTATTCTTTGCAATTTATACTAAGCTCCGCCTTGATTTAGGCCAAGGGAATCTCTTCACTAAGATCATTTGCAATAACAAGGCTTCGAGCATCTTGTACAACATCAGACCTTGTGCCATCACTTTCCAAACAGGCTCCAGACATATCAGTCTAGCGAAACCAAGAGCATATGACAGAGCTTCCCACGAAGTAAGCTTGCACAGCAGAGTGCAGCCTGCAATTCAAAGGATCTTCCATCACATTCTGCACGTCCCTGGAGCTCGGCACCGATCGAATTCGTCGACGTATCGCCGCCAGCAGAGCTCTCGCACACAATGATCCAAATCAATCCCGTTCAGGCAATCAAAGACCTGATTGTCCACGAAGGTGACGCTCTTCAGACATGGCACCGAAGCCATCGGGCACGGGATCACATAATGGCCCTCACCCTAGCCAGTGTTGAGTACATCAAATACCTCTGGGACTACATGCACTATCTTTATAAGCGCTTTTGCAGAAAGCTTGAAACGCGGCTCAGACGGTTTGACGTGATCTGCTATTGGGATCTGAGACCTTCTCGACTTGACCTAATCGCAGTCTACACTCTTCTGTGCTGTGAAACAGACGGCGACACTTGGTTATACACCGACGAGCAGGCCGAACATTTGAGAAACTGTATCACTCAAGTGTACGTCCCAGGCCCAGGGAACAGGCGATTGGACGACTGGGAGAATTTACAAGCAAAGGATTTTCAAAAAGTCATGAAGCGCCTTGTTGAAGCGGATGTGAGTGAGCATCTGGACTACTACTGCACTTGGAAGCCATCCTGCGACGCCTACCGCTATATTCGGACCGAGTACAAAGCAGCAGAAGCAGCGGGTCGCTTTCTTCCAAAGGAGGAGCTGGAAGTCAGGTTCATGCAGAAGTATGACGAGCTGGTTCGACAGACGCCTTACAAAGCATGTATGCCCTGGCAAGCATGCATTGGCTGGCAGTTGGCGCTGGAGATTTATGACGACTTTGCTGGTTTGTTGGCCTGAACAAGCTCACGACCGGATGAAGAGACGAATTTAGGATTTTATAAACCGAATCCAAAAGATCAAAAAGCCTTTGGAGATGCGTTGAAGAAAGTAATTCCACATGCCAAGAACTGTTTTGCCGATCATATGCAGCTAGGTAATCCCACTTGAACTACTCAGATAAGGCTGCATATCGACGACCATCGAAAGATGTCATCGTAGCCTGGTGACGGGAAAACGGCAACGAGCTGAATGTAAATCCACAACCCTCATGGATGCAACGACTTGACTTTCAAGGACGCCATCTCTACCCTGAGCTATCCAGCCATGAGTTTCGGCTTCAGCGTGAACGATTTCCTCGCCGTCGGAAAGCTTTGCTGGAAGACATACAAGAGATGCAAAGAGTCCATCGGCGCGTATGCTGAGCTATCCGGGGAAGTCAGCGGGTTGTGTGCCGTGATCAAGGAGACGGAAGAGTTGCTGGAGCAGCAAGAATTGACAGACACGCAAAAGGAGAGGCTGCTGAGATGCCAGAAGAGCTGCGAAAAGCTGCTAGAGGATCTCAACGCCCTTTTGAGCAGGTATCAAAGTCTTGGAACGAAGTCTTGGAGGACATTTGATAGGCTTGGTTTCGGAAGTCAGAGTTTGAGTGGTATAAGGCAGAGGGTGATCACGAATGTTACTATCCTTGATGCATTCAATAATGCGTGAGATCTTAGCGTCCGAACTCTGCATCGAAAGCAATGACTGACCGATCGTAGCACCTCAAATCTTAGACTCGAACAGAAGCTCAACCTTCTGATCTCCGAGGTTCGCGCTGGTAAGCGCGAAGGCTCTATCATCTCCGAAGAGGACTTCGATGTGAAGGCTCACCAAGACCAAGAGACATGGGATAAACTGCGAAGAGAGTTGGAGGACATTGGCATATCAGCAGACGTCATAGAGGAAAAGTGGGACTTTATTCTTGGGTGGTTTCAAAACGCTAAAGCGGTAGGCTGGCTTGAGGAGGATGTTTCGCCGGCAAGCGACGAAGATCCGATCACTGAGGGCGCTATTTCAGGGCCCCCGGCAAAACATTTGCATAAAGCAGCATCTACGATGTCGATGGCACAACGAGAAGAGCAAAGGGTCTGGAGTTCTCAATTCATGAGCATATACTCGCCGTCACGAAGACAAAAAGTGGACAAGACGTCAGCAGAGGGTGATCACTCGCCAATCAGCGGATACAATGCTGAAGCTACGAAGCAAGATGCCCAGGACAAGATGTCTAAAACACTAGGCACAGAACATAATCCACAAGTCGACCTCTGTGATCAATCTATCAGAAATACAACGTTAGGTCATTATACAAACATCAGCACAACAGTGAAACAGACGTCCAATCCATCGGCTGGTCCAGAAAGTCCTAGGTTCGAGAGCTCAATGCTAGAAGACAGCTTACGACCAACCACACAAGGCTTATCTCATTCGCCACCGAGAACTAACAAGCCACGAACACGGATCTCTCCTACTGTTAGAAGGTCTAATGAGGAGGAAGACGCTGCACACGTCCACGGCGCAGGAGCCAGGGACGAAGGTTTGCTGCAGTACTTCATTACAAAAGGAGCAGATCCTATTGCGGTTGATAGATTTGATGAGACAATACGAGATCATGCAAGATTTTGCAGCAATGACAGGACCGGAATACTAATAGATCGGGAACAGACTCCCTTGATGATTGCGTGTGGCAGCCGAAAAAGAGCACCTAATCGTCATGTAGGCGTGGCTGTGTTTCTGCTAGAACACGCTGCTGACGCAGAGATATCAAAGAATCCCAAACCTGGAACAATGTTCGCGGCTGTCTACGGTGGACTGACGATACTCAACGCATTGCTTCCACGAGGAGTGGATGTCGACCATGCAGCGGAAAACACAAGATATGCAGCGCCAACCCTCGCTGCTCACGTTGGCAAAGAACTAGTCATGCGGTTTCTTGTCATATATGGGGTCGATGTCAACAACATATTTTTCGATGCAGCAAACGATGTCCGATATACCTCACTGTCGCCGCCTGCTGCTGACGCTGGCACAACACCACTGGTGCGAATCCTGGTGAAAAATGGGGCCTTTGTCGACAGTACAGTCTACGAGCTTGAAACTGACAATTCACGATTGCTGATTGAGCTGGGCTATGAAGCAAACCGCCTAACCGGCGAGAAGGGAGAGACCCCCTTGATGCGGGCGGCTAAGAAATGGGATGTACCAGCGGTGCAATCTTTACTACGGCTAGGTGTAAATGTAAAGACTACCTCTCGTTTTGGAGAGACAGCGCTAGTCTTGTTGATGACTGAGACATCAAAAGCGTTATGCAAAAGAGAGCGAACCGCGAATGCTATTGCTATCATGCGCTTCCTCGTCAATGCCGGAGCATCCTTGACGGAAGGGGATCGATCTGGTAAGAAAGCATGGCAGATCGCAAAACAGTCGGGGGAAAAATTTTTACCCCGTGACCAGTTCGAGAGGTATCGATCGTTAATGAACGCGGTGGACCATTACAAAAGAATATCGGAAAGAAGTAGATGAGGCATTCAAGGCTTACATAAGCTTATCGCCGCCAGAGGAGACCCTGAACATCGTGTGTGAAATGACTGTAAATGCTTAAACGCATCAGAGTGACTTCCCTTCAACGATTTTCGCCTAGTCTCACCAGGTACCAGTGAAAAGCCGCTACCTAGAGAAATTCCTGGAGCCAAGGAGATCAAGATGGATTCTTTGCTGCCATGGCGACGTATACACTTGACAAGGCAGGTCCACGAACGGCTGTACCAGCTCAATATCTAGACAACACTAAGAAACGGTGCCGTGCCCGCAGCCCAAGAGCTAAGGAGTAGTTCGGAAAAGGTCATGGTCTTCCAATTGTAGAAGGCGCACTTTGCTCCTTTGTAGATTGACTCGAGAATGACGCCCTCGCGGACAATTTACCATCTGCAGTATTTCTGAGGAATGCATGAACGAGATGTCGATCGTAATCCCACTTTGTACGTGATGTTTTTTGCAGGTCATCTTCGATGCAAAGCATCTGATTATTCCGGGTCACCGCCAGCGTGATGAAGGGGAATGTCATTAACATCTACAGAGATATAATGGCCGCCAAACGGGACGATTTGGACGATCAAAGCTAGCAATGTCATTGTTGTATGTTCACTTGCTCCTGATCAACATATCTGGAGCAGCTGCGTAAGGATGGCAAGCAATGGTGCTCAGAGGACGAAAGATGGTCAGGATCCGGAGCGCAATGATGTACAGACCCATGAATCACTTAATTGGAGCTTCAAATATGTAAATTTTTGTTGCTCCAGCGGTCCGTCATACTGTAACTTGAGCTTCGTTCGTGTACTGGTGGTTGCTTTTCTGCTCTCTATACACCCGAGGCTCATCCGAGATATAGCTGGGCTCCAGTAGAGATCGACCCCCAATGTTCTCTTTTCCCCTTTACCCCGACATCGCCCGTACCTTGCCCATTCTCCTCAATATTCGAGACCGTAACGGCACAGATTTTAGCCAATGGAATTTCATAGCCCACATGCCCGCCCGGACATCGAAGATGATGAGCCACTCTCCATTCGCTGGGCGACGGCTGCACTGGGACCGGCGACGGGGCCTCTGGCTGAACATATCCTGCGCTGTGATTTGCAGTCGACTGCTTTCTCGTAGCTGCCAGAACGTGTTCGTCAAGCGAGTAGTCCATGAACTCGGCAGAGTCAAGGTCGCGAAGGTAGAAGTGGTACAGGACTGGTGAAGCAGGCTGTGAATCACATTTGGAGGACTGATGGGGTATGACGTTAAGGAGAGGCTGGGTTCTGACTGTGAAGTAGCGTCGTGTTGGTCGATGGCATAAGGGTGCTCTACCGATGGACGTTTGCAAGGAAAGTCGAAGAAGCTGAGCATTCTGCGTCAGTAGCTCTCAATAATGCGCAACGATACGTCGGGCACTCTTACCGTCATGTTATTCGAGGTTTGTGGACGCTCAGCTTGACTAGCAATGACAATCTGATGGACTCAATGGACGTTGATGGTAGATAGGGGGGATATGTGAGCTGGCAATAAGTGCAATGAAGCAGTATTGCTGGGGTTGTGTAACAACAATTTGATACCACTAAGCGCGATACCCGCGATTGTTTGTTGTTTTGTCTGGTTGCTGCGCGAAGGTCCCCCTGAGTGGCAAGATACTCACCCTTTACAAGACCTTTGCACCACCAATCTCGCTCGTATCTGGCTCATTCCACTCGCATTACGTCGCTCTTGCTCTTCTCTATCTTTTGGTGGCATTATTTGCTGTAAGTAGGCACCAGATCTGCTTTGGCAAGGCAGAAAATCACCGCTAGGATGAAAAGCACCTTCAAAATCACTCTTCATTGGCCAATGTTGCGTACACATGTCTCCTTACGAAGGAAACGCAGGAGCAGGCTTGCAACTTCATGAGAAACGATTGAAACGCTGTTTGCTAACCATTGTGAAAGCACAGTCATCTACAACAATGTCCTCCTCACAACCCTCCACTTCCACCGCCACCGACCCACTCGTGCCGGCCGCCCCCCCGGGACCAGAGAACAAAGGGCCAGCTGTGTCTGGCACCTCTCGTGCGTATACTAGACAGTGTTACCCACGTTTCCACTGTTGATACGGGTTTTGTAGCTCCAAATCATGCGATGGTGCAGGATTACTCCAGCGAATTGGTCGTAATTGACGACCATCTCGAGCTTGTCCCAACAGTGGTGAGTCCAACGTAGCTGCGTTCCTGTATATCGCATCCAAATGAGTAAAGCATTGCTAACCGTTGCGAACTTACACAGGACGAGCCCGAAGTGAGCCCCGCGGTGGTGGAGGCCGCAAGGCCGAAGAAGAGGAAGAGGGAGGAGGTGGACGGGGATTACCTGGTGTATCGCCAGGATAATTTTGAGGAGTGGGGAGAGGTATGTTTCGTTGACGCAACGTTTTGCGACGAAATCTGCGATCGATCATTGGCGCCTGAAGAGTAAATGCTGACTCCAGAACGGTATCACAGTGGACGGAGGAGGGGGTGATGGAGTGGGTGGAGGTGGAGGAGTCGGAGAAAGTGTGGCGAGAGCCATACTGGACCGATGAGGAGGAGTGGCAGAGGTATTCGGCTGCGGCGCTGAATATCGACGGTTAGGACGCCGTAGAAGATCCGGAGGTAGGAGGTAGGGTTAGGACGCCATAAGATCCGGAGGTAGGAGGTCTGGTTAGGACGCCATAAGATCCGGTGGTAGGTGGCTCGGTTAGGACGCCGTACAAGATCCGGAGGAAGGAGGTCTCAGTATCTGCAGCATTTCTTGGCGTTGGGCGTCTGGAGTTGGAATTTGGCGTTGGCGTTGGCTATGGCGTACTGGAGTCCGGAGTCTGGAGTCAGGGGTTAGGGGTCAGGAGTCAGGATTGAGCTGCACTTGGATGGAATGCTCGGGAGCGGCGCGATGAGGCGCGTGATGCAGATGAAGGTATGGTTTCCATTCTTCC
This sequence comes from Ramalina intermedia, assembly GCA_003073195.1. NCBI lineage: Eukaryota > Fungi > Ascomycota > Lecanoromycetes > Lecanorales > Ramalinaceae > Ramalina > Ramalina intermedia. Next base: position 298,918 of record PEKF01000001.1, on the reverse strand, counting down.
TGAAATTATGGGTACATTGGCCTGATATATCAGGCATTCCAGATCTCGATGACTTGCCTTCACCGCCTATCCCTGCTTTTCCTCCCGCCATCGCGCAAAGCATCCTGGCGCTCCCCCAATGATCTCTCCCACATTTCCACCTACATTTGGGACCACGCACACGGTCCGAGCACGCGTAAAGTGCTTCCGAAAACCGATTCCGACGTTACGCGGTTTCACGCGTTCTTTTAGTGACCTGGAAGAGCTGCCCCTGCATGATGCCTTTCGTCATACAACGAGGAGAACGCGGATCATTACCGGAAATATCCCAGGCCTCGAAAGCAATAACGGCATCAGTGGTGCTGCAGTGGGCTCTTATCAGTGCAAAGACAGAGACGCACGAAGTAAGAAGAGAGTTTCGGAGACGCAGGAAACCAGGAACAGGATGTGAAGCTTTGCGCCAACCCCCTTCTATGCCCAGAAGGCGTTAGATCGACAGCGAGCCCCCCGGCGGCATGCCTGGCCCGATAGGATGCCGAAAGTTTAGCGCATTTGGCAAGCACGACGACATGTCATATTTGATATTTCACTTCTGCGATAAGGTTGCCCTGAGGAACAGGCAGCAGCCAGGCTTCGGAAGACGATGGGACTCGATAGCGCAGCGCGTGCAATGCATCTGCAGGGGGGAAATGCAGCCATTGGAGACCCTGATTGGCCAATGACCGACATCTGAATGCACGTCGCGCTATGGCGGAAAAGGGGCACGCGTGAGTCACCGAGCCAGCAAACGTGTTGATGCGTGGAGATCTGTGCTGCACTGAGACTGGTCTGTAATGAGAAGCCGTGTGAATCATGAGGGGACAATGCGATCTACGTAAGAGATGGATCTGCAGAGGGTACTTGGATGGGTTGCGCTGCATCGCGTGAAGGCAGCCCAGGCCTACTGGAAGCGGAACTCGTCAAATCCGTGGCTTGATGTGGAAAGTTGTGCACAGCTGGGAGTCGATCTCGGGGTGTGGTCACATGATTTCGCGGTGGGTCTCACGAGGCCCGGGATTTCCACCTTTTTATTCTTCACACACGAACCTTGACACTTCAATCTACAACCACTTTCATTCAAGTCAAGTTCTCAACTATATTGCTCACTTCTCTGGCCTCTGACCTGTTGATTGATCCAATCGAAACCTTACAATCACTTCTCGTCACCGCAGAAAAATCTTACGTGAAGGTGTGTTCGCAGAAATCAGACAAGCTGGAGCGGCTGCTGACAAGGGTGCACAGCAAATCCTCACAACGCACAAGATCAAACGCTCGGCTACACCTGACCCACCCCGCCCAAAAATCGACATCAAGATTCAAGATGCCTGTTGATTGGAAGGATCCTGAAGCTTACAATCGCCTGTTTGGCGCCATGCTTGCGGCAAACGACATGAAGGTCAGTTTGCCTGCCTCGTACAGAACCACCCACCGCCACCCTTCCAATGCTACTAAGCATCTGCTCTCCCTTTGCGGCCTTCTGTGCCGTATCACTTCCTCCGTAAAACCCATGTTCATGTGTTGTGAGCACACTGCTCCTGCGCTGGCCCTCGAAACTGGCGATCCTATTCTCAACTATCACTGACGACTGACCTCCATTTTTAGCCTTTCAACTACGCCTTGATCGCCTCCTACTATGGCAACGGGGCGACCTATGACGCCATCGAGGGGCGCTTTCGTAACTATAAGAAGGTCGCCAAGCTTCTCCACGAGGAGATTGCCTCGGGGAAGCGCGAACATCTTAGTCGCGCCCGCGGCTCCGGACCAGCCTCTGGTGGTGTGGCAACCACACCTCGCAAGCGCGATGTCCAAAGCACCAAGGTCACGCCCAAGAAAGAGAAGGGAGACAAAGTGGTCGGTGGCCGTGTGGGCAAGAGTCCCCTGAAGAAGAATGGCAATGGAACAACGGCCAATGGCAACGGAGCGGTCAGTAGCTTTGCGGCCAGCATCAAGTCCGAGCCAGGCATCTGTGAGACAAGCTCTGGCTTGATGAGCAACGGTGGAAGTCAGATGGACATGGAGGACGGATTTGGACGCGAGCCTCCCATTTCAGGCTGGCTTCACGGGGCCGGCGGTAAAGGGCAAGGGATCAAGTCATATGATGGAGCTGAGGAGGAATTTTTCCAGGGCTTGGAGGGTGGTGTCTAGACTGTTGCACCACAGCTCGTGGAGGTCTCCTGGACATGGTGGGTCTGTAAGTTACGATGGACATGCGAGGAGGAAGGAGAACAGTCACGAAGGGCACAACGTTGCGGAAGGTCAGCGAGGGTGATTTCCTTTGCATCAGTATCTCCATAGTCATGAAGTATCCACAGAAGATACATCGCCACTCATAATCTGCCAAAATCTCATCGAATCTTGCTCTGCGTATCCCAAAGCTCTGAGTAGTGTTTTCTGAACGTTTCATACAATATCTGGTACACTCTTTTCATAGTACATCTATCCTCGAATCTTCCTGTCACATTTCTAATCGTCCTCGAGTCATGTTCATGCATATTGAAGCAAGAAGAAGGATGATGCTAGGTCAATTCGAGGGTCTTTCTTCAATCATTTCATTAATCAAGGCTGAAAACAGCCCGCAAGCACATCTCTAATCGCTGCCAAGCAGCGAACAACTCCCTGTAGCTGCAAAGCAGCCAGCAAACGCCCCAGCAAGAAAACAGCAAGCACACAACTCCTCCTGCTGCAAAGATGCAGCAAAACACGCAATCCATGCTGCCAAAGCAGCAGCAAACAAGCCAAACAACAAACCCAACAGAACCACTCATTTCAAGAAATTCTGTAACGTCATCAGCTCCGTCCTTAGCTCGATACAGGAGACGGTAACTCACTTTGTCCAAGCATTGCTTGGCCACCTCATCCCTCTCCGCCATCCAGCAATCGGGACGTCGTTCAATGACCGACTGAAACGCAGTCGGCCAAGCCGCGCGGATCTCGGCAATCCGGTCCCTGTCATATATCCAGTCAGCATTGCCCCTGTCCCACCAGATCCCTTCCATCCCAAAACACACACAAGAGCAAACAAACTTACGCCCAATACGCTGGGGTCTCCCACCCCATTTCCATGGCCACAAGGGCCATATTGGTGGGCGAAGGCCCTTCCATCACCGCCTCCACGAGGCGGGCCTCCTCTGCGGCCGACAACGCCGCGCAGATGGGCACACTAGTGCCGGGACCGGCGAGAAGGTCGGGGCGGCCAATGTTGCCGCCTGGGAGCGGACTTTGCCCGGGTAGGGGCAGGGCGAGGGGCGCACGGCGGGGCGCGGGGGGCGACTGAGAGCGGGGCGCGGGCGAAGGAGAGCGGGCGCGGCGGGCTGAGGAGGGGTGGAGGGCGTCAGGGCGGGGGGGCGCGGCAGTGGAGGGGCGGGGAGAGGGCGAGGACGGCTCGGTGATGGTTACGGCCGGGCGGGAGGCGGAGGCAGAGGCGAGGACAATGGCTGGTGCCATTGTAGCGGTGGTAGGGATTCCGTGAGAATGATTGGAATGGGAGAGAAAATCTGTTCAAGAATGTTTGTATACACGACGAAAAAGATGGATTTGCCGCTGGATGGGTCTACGAGGGGAGGGAATCACGCTTCTACTTATGTGAGTGACCAATAACACCACGATCTACCTACCACAAGGGTATCGAGCTAATACGAGCATCATATGCCCAAATTGGACGCCTAAGCCACGGTTCCACCACACCGGTTACTTACGTCGTTACTATCTTACAAATATCACAGGTACAACCGGTCGAAATGCACTAGCTCAGGTACTAGCACGCGAGCAAAGCGTCCTTGATGAAGCCTCCAAGTGTTGAAAAAACAACATCCAAAGCTCCCAGAGCACCGCATCGTCTCTACAGCTTCTTATGTGCGTGAGAAACGCTTGAAATCCGTCTTCAGACCTTCAAATCCCGTCTCTGAGGCTCAACATTCTCGATACTATCACCATACCAAAGCAACTTCAAGCGTGAGAAGCTTTCGCTAGCGTCGATCATCTGCGAGTGCTATCAATGACATACATGACACGGCCCAGTAGTGCCCGAGGTGGGTCATGAATGATCGCCATGTCAGGCGTCTTAGCCGGTTGGCACCACCGGTTCGGACGGAGAGCAAATGTGAGGTTTTGACGCTAGTGTTGGTCAGATGCATTTGGAAAATGGCATTAGCTGGATGGCTTCTTTGCTGAATTTGAGAAGGATAGGAGGTTTGATGGGCTTCGGTCTGACGATATGATTTGAGGCAAGCAAGGAAATGGCATGGCTTTTGGAGCAGAGCGCTTGAACTGGCAACATGGAGCTAGACAAGGTAGGATTCAGTTAGGTTACAATCTTGGCAGTGATGACGTTTGCAATATATAAATACTAGTTGAATGGTAGAAGAGCTTCAGCTATGGCAGATATTGAAAGAATGAGCCATAGAATCTTGAGCATTGTTTTCAATCTGGCCTAGAGCCATGGGGGACCCCTGTATCAAAGACGTTTCTAAAGGCGGCCGTTATCGCGTTCGATATCTCAATTTCTCAAGGACTCTATCTACGCAAAATTTCCCACAAGCCTACAGGAGAATGATACAATTCCTCAATCCTTTCCAGACGATATCAGATATCAATTGATCAATTGACTCGCTTTGAGTCCCTTTCTCCGGAAAAATGTTCGATGTTTGGGGGTGGACACAGCGCGTGGATATAGCCCTCTCATCATTGCCTCAGCGCAACCGGTCCACCACCTTCAAGCAATGCGATCTCAAGAGTCCTCCCATGAGGAACATCGGTCTTACCTCCTCACAATGCTACCGCATGAACGAGAACGCGACAGAATTTGACGTCAAAGCTCAGCCGAGGATTTTTCGGAAGCAAAGCGCAAGCAATGAATACGAAAAAGGCGAGACCAAAGCCACGAAATGCCGTCAGGGCATCTGATGGACTTGACCTTGGGTTGGTGGAAGCGTTCTTCGCATACAGCAAAGGCGTCAGCGTTGCGAAAAGGGCTGCTGGAAGAAAAGGAGAGGAAGAAGAAGAGAAGGCTGGGAATTGGTGGTAGGAGCAATCTATGATTCTGGAGGCTAGACCTTAAAGAATTGCGAGGCCTTAGGCTCTGTTCACTGCAAGACAATGAAGGATACATGGTATTCGGGTGACAGGAAAGGGGACTGAAGGCTTTAAGCTGATGAGGAAAATTGGACAGGATAGAACATGAAAGGAAGGAGGCCAGACTCTTACGGGAAAGAGACGCGGTAGGATCTCTACACGGCCTATGGTAGGCGATCAAAGGTGGAAGTAATGTCAGCCATATTCTTCGGTCATAAGTCGCTTTCACCCGTTCTTAGCGTTTTATGATTGTTCTATGCATCTTGTCTTGACCATTTGCACATCTTAAAACCTAAGCTAATGCACTTCCTGCAGCAATCATAGCAGCACAGACCAGCCTCAAAGAGAGAGTCATGACCAGCTTGACAAACCTGAGATGCACAGCCAGATACAAACCCTTGTTGAAATGGAATCACCATGATATCGATGCCAACCCCCATGACAACAAATACATTCACCTCTCATAGAGCTGGTAGCATCGGAACAGGTGACATCAGAATCTCTCTGCCCACTTGAATCGCTACTCAATGTCCTCAAGATCAACCTTATCCTCATCATCACCATCATAGCCATCATCGCTCAGTAGCCCATACGTGGAGTCCTCGTCCTCATCCATACTGTCGTGAGATTCGCCTACAAGATCCTCATGCTGCTGTTGTGCGAGACGAGATAAGCCATGAAGGCGAGCCTTCCCGAACGCATTGAGTGAATAAGCGTAGAATTTGCTAGGCGTAGTATTGGATTTACTGCCGACAGAGGTAGATGCAGAGTCGTCCGAAAGAGAGTCCATATCAGGATCCACCGAGGCTTGCAGCTTCTTGGAAGGGCGTGACGGAGGCGTATCGGTACCGCTTGTGAAGATGTCGAATTTGCGTTTGGCATCATTCCATTTGAGACAGGTGCTCAAGGGGTTCAGAGGCGGTTTTTTCCCGGCAGGGGCAACGGAAGGAGGGTCGATACTGTGCAGCTCCGGAACAGAGCTAGTTATCGCGGCTGCCGCCTTCTCTGAAGCACGAATTCGAGGATAAGGGTAGCGGGAAACGTCGGTGAGCTTCGGTGTCGATACCGGAGGCGCCTTTCGATAGACATTCGAGAAGGATGTAGGCATACGTGTGCCTGGTGTCTTGTGGGAGCGGTATATATCCATTACGAGGGTGCACATCTTGCCGTCCTGGAGCTCATGGCAGAACTCCCTCAGACCAAGCTCCTCCCCTTCTACAGAGTAAATCTCTGATAGTATTTCGTAGGAACTCACTAGGTGAGCGCTAGAATGGTTACTATAATCTCGTGAGGAATTCTTTTCCTTGAACAGGAATTTTTCTTTCTTGGCTCGTTGGGTGCTGGACTGATAGATGACTTCGTTGCCATTGACCCCAGGGATAGGAGGAGCAAACATCAGAAGTGGAGATCCTTCTGCAGGATCGGCAAGTACTCCAGGCTGAAGAGTCTCTCCAGAGGCGGGTGACATAATCATAGGATGAGGTGAGGATGGTGCTGGACCAAGACTTGCTTGTGCCTGAAGAGATCGATCTGGCAAGGGGACTTGATAGAGAAATTTCTGATTGGATGATGAAGAATCATCGACTCTAGTGCTTCGTGATCGGTCGGGCAATGAAGCATGAAGCTCCCAGCTGGGCTTTATGCTAGACTTGCGATGCTGATGGTCCGATTGAGCTAGGTACCCTGAGTCTTGGTCGTTTCCATGCTGTTGAGAAGATACATTGTCCTGAATTGGCAGATTAATGGGCTGCACAGTAGACCCAGAGTTCTTCGTTGAAGGTGCACTTGACATTGATACAGAAGATGTAGTATGAGGAGGAGGAGATGGAAGCAGACGTCGGTCCAGAAAGTTATGAAGACAAAGGATGGGAAGGTGGTGGCGGAAAGTCGATGATAATGAATGAAGAAAATGTGTGTTGGACTACAGGGAATCTCTTCTACGAAACACACCAGACTATATTTCTCCATCCCAGAGTGGCAGTGAAGGATCAACCATCGACTGGCACCAATCTCTGAGCCTTAGCTTGTGCCTATTGTTCTTGGCAGATCGGATTGGCCATGAAGCATGTCGTGTAAGGACAACCAAGTACTGATCAATCAAAATTCGCCCTGTTCAAGGTGCGTTTTCTCTTTGATTCTCGTAGCCATCAGAAATCTCTTTTTCTATACTCCTGCCTTGCCAGCTTTATGTTGGTACCACAAACCACTAGAACGAGACAGAAGATCCCCAGACACACTACGAAAATATCAATCTTGGGGCAGCAACATTGTCATCTTCGTGCTTCATGCCTTGGAATCCTCCAATCCAACTCATTGCAACCGCCATCAACCTTCGCGGGATCGGGGTCGTAAGTTTGCATCTCCACGTCTTTATCATCTTGCTCCTCATCGCCCTCTGTCAGGACGTCGGTGCCGTCGCCCAAGAAAATGATTTGCCCTCTACTTCTGAGGGTCCCCATCGTAGTCGTCCACCCTGTCTTCGAATTGGTGTTTCACCCGCGGACCCCGGATCATATTCTGGGCGAGCGCAGGGACCTCTGTGGCCTGTTCTTGACGATCTTTGTAGCCTTCTGAGTGGAGCTTGGCCAATCGCCCGCGGTATATGACTGACGGCGCTCAGCTGCGGTCGAGCGTTTACCATGATGAGGCTGATCGGGACAGAACAATTGAGCGTCCTGCACGTCGTTATAGACACAATGGCCGATGTTGCTACGGTAGTGCTGCGTGTCCACATATGTCTCGTACCATGACGGGTGGTACATATGCTCGGAGCTTCCCTGATTGATGTGGTTCGGATCGTACAGACAAGTATGAGGGCCGCCAGGATTCGCAAATGTGTCTTGCGATACGCCTTAAGGGAACCCATTCGTTGGTAGAGGCTGGGAGAGTCTCATTCTTCCTCCTCAAGAGCAGCAATCGCTCGATTGGAAGCCCCCACATCACCGGATCAAATTTTCTGAGCAGGCTGTGGTTGCAGCAATCATGTTCCCACATAATCGTGAAGGCCTCATTGTAGATTTGATTACTGAGACGCAGAATGCTGGTGGAAAGCCCCCAGGAGGAGAGATTGGTTGCTAGGGTCCAGCGTTCGATGAGGAGACGCTCTCGATAAATTTGATTGCGTGTCTCGCCAATGAAGTCCAGGAAGGTAAAGGAGCGCAGTGTGCTCGGAACCAACGGCACTGTGATCCCTCATGAGCTTTGTGGCGGCTTCACTCGCTTCAGCATGATCGCTCCAAACCACCAGCGCTTGCACCAGGTGGACGAGGGAGGCAACATGCTGGCCTTGTAATCTCAAGCCCTCGGAGATCAGGTAATGGGTCTCCGCCATGTCATTCTTTAAATGCTTTGTCCCGTCCAGTTTCAAAGCATTCCATCGCCAGAGCTTGGCGAGGAAATCCGTTGCGTGCTTGGGATCCTTGAGTCCCAGACTTGCACGCCCGACATAGTGGGCGAGACAGCAGTAGAAAGAAGGCGGAAAATCCACCATATCCGTGCTCGTCGACATAGTCATAACTTCCTTCTGAGTCAGGTCTGCTATTCTTCATGGCCAAGGAATCGAGTTTCTCCACCAGCTGATCTCCGGTGACGGCTTTGACATCCATCACGCAATGGACGAATCTGTCTCAGGGAAATTCCCATGGCCATGGTATTTAAGCAATAGCAGACTGTGGGCAAAGGAGGAGGTCTGATCAAGGATCTTTGCAGACGAAAAAGGGGCAGGTGTGATGGGCGTCACAGCGCATGCTAAGAAGAATGTCAGTCTTTGCTGACAACTCTCCCAACCACTAATTCTGCAATAGCTACACTCACCTTCCGGAAGAGTTGAGTATGTGGCGTTGTCATTGCACCCGTTCTTTGGACTGGCTGGCCCCTAATTCGTCTGCCGAGAAGGTACCTGTGACATGCCATGCCTACAGCAGTAAGGCCTGGCAACATATATATTTAGGATTATTCATTACTGTTGTGGATATGGTGAGTAGTTCAGCTACTAGCTACTTGATCGGATTGAGACACTTACAAACCGGACCCTCACTGCAGGGCTGACGGATTTTAAATGCAGACTGCGGATATATCGGGCGCGCAGGCCCCGATGGCTATGAGGGCTACTAACCAGTTTTTAGATTTTCGATCCCATCATTGGAGAATCGATCAAACACGATCAAATTCATCTTCCTACTCACCAGCTCCCTTTAAGTGGTGATCCACGTAACTCTAGATAGACCACCCCGATTTCTGCGGCTGCAGAAAGGGTCTTCAGCCTTTGTTCGTGCCACTGGCGTCGTTAACGCTGTGAACGGGCTACAGACAGGCTCGTTGTGGTCCTTGACTGTTGAGCGGGGGCCACCGACGCCGTCGAGTTCCCTCATGAACCAGGAGCTCCAAGACAAGCCAATCACCGACTGCTTCCCACCTCAGATCGTACCATGCAGGCATTAAGGGCCAAGCAATTAGGTGCTCTAAACAGGAAACAGTATTCATGTAGTATCACAAAACTCCTCCTCCCAATCACCCTCCTTGTTATTAAGCACCTCATCTTGGAATCTATCATTGTGTCCCTCCACCCCAGGGACCTGCTGCTGTTGCTGTTGCTGTTGCTGCTGCTGCTGCTGCTGCTGCTGTTGCTGCTGTTGCTGCTGTTGCTGCTCCTGCTGCTGCACCTGCTTCTGCACCTGCTGCCAATGTAGAAGCATCTGTACGGTAATATGGGGGAGCGCAGGAGCGACGGCGGCAGGACCTTGAGAAACGTCAGATCCTTCCATTGAATTCTGAATCTAGCAGTCGGTGGGAAAAGATGTAGGATCGGCCGAAGAAGGCTCACCTCTCTGATTTATCAGATTCTGGCGTGCAAGACTTGCACACTGAGCCCTCATGAGCCGTCGGAGCCGCAATTGTCGTAACAGACCCAGGGTGTCCCTCCGTCGCGGTCGATGTTCACTCGCGGCGTTCCTCTCGAAAGAGGTCGCCGCAAAATCAGCAGTTCTTGCGGGGCTGGGCCGAAAAAGATGAGGTATCTCTGGGAGATACGGCATTCTCTGCGCCGTCTCTGCAAGCAAGTCTAGACCACGCGTGTTTCCAGACCCGTAATATGAAGATGTGCATTGATGTTGACTCATTTTCGCAGATTAAAGTCCTGTAGAAGACTGCCATAAGACTCTCAATCAGCTAATTCAGCATCTTGCTTCGCTGTCGAAGACTCACTTTGTGTAGAAGGATTCAGACAAAGTCTTGACGACGTTCGAAATGTTGATGGTATGATACCACGGTCGCAGCTGAGCAATGGCGATCCTGTAACAGAGAAGACGATGAGAAGATTCAGGGGTATCGAGCGAGAGGTTGGATTTGGTCCGAATGAGCTATGAATTGTATTCTTGGGGAACTGTGAAGCGACTGATGAAGGATTTTGGACAACACAAGCGGAACAAAAGTCCGCTTGCAATAGTCTCTACCGGACTCTTCCAGATTGAGCGACCAGCAGCACATGCAATTTCCTACATCTCTAGAAATGTATCGGCTCGCCCTGGTAACGATAATCCTTAGAGATGGCTGAGAGATTGTTTTTCGAGCTTTCTGATTTACCCCTTTTCTTCCTATCTGCAGTCGCGAAAATCGACGAGCGATGCTCGGACAACTTCAATGCGGCCAAACAGCGCATGCAAGCAAGTATCACAGACAACTAGCTCACCGCATTCTAATAATCGACTTACAGCTTCACCAGCACGGACTTGGGCAGCTCTGATGCACGTCTACAACCCCAGAACGATGCGAGAGAAGATCATGCTTGAAGTCCCAGCTACCACGGATGTTTCCCATTGCTCGAATGCACGCGATTGCAGAAAATAGCCAATGGTGATACTCTCATCGAGCGAGCACGCGCACGACGTAAGATCAACTGCTTCCCTGGTCGGCTAGAGTAGCTCATGATACAGAGAAGCAAAATTCGACAACCACCAGGCAGCTTGATGACCTCAAGCGCCAAAACCCTCCCAAATGCCAGTCATACCACGTTTGGCCGTAGGAAAGGTTCTTCGCTGCGCCAAAACGGCAGAGAATATTGGCTGATTGACGGACAGACAAGCAGGCCAAGGATTTCCAGAACTGGCGATCGACGCTTTTCATGGGAAAGAAACAGAAGCTCTAAGAGACTACGCTGGGAGGCGAGCACTCATCCCTACATCTGCCACTGTGAGATCATGCGCTAAGCTGCCTTACAGCGATGGCTGCTGTCACCTGCCAAAGTCGACAAGCGAGACCAATCATTCTGTCCCTCACCAGCATCGAAGAGCACCGAACGCTTAATCTCCTTGAAGCACCTTTTTTAGCACAAGGTGCCTGAAAATCTTCGATATTTTTGCAAACAATGCAGCGTCGGACACAACCAATGGCACAGAAGCTGAGGTAAGAGAATCATCCTATACGAGGCCTAGGATCAAGCTGACATTAGGGGCAAACATTACCTATTAGGATCAACGCACAGCATAAATCGTTGTCGAGCGTTGGGTGATTGATCCACTCCACCAGGTCTCGTACAGCCCCTATCTTTACGCAGCTTGAGCTGAGAATGCTAGGTTCAGATCGACCTTGAAGTCGGAGACCTCAAGATCTTACCATCAATGATCAGACAGAACGCTCTGGTTGGGCTTCTTGACCTCCTAGTCATTCAGACGAAAGTCTCTACTCTCCAAAGACGGCACAAGCTTACTAGCCCGACCCTTTTCTGGCACCATTCTCTTGCAGCTAATCGGATATGACCATGGGTAGGTGTCCCATCTAAGAGGCTCTTATACAAAGACGACTAATACCTTACTCTAACTACTGGTCATTGGAGCCCAATACCTGTTCTTGGAACCAACAGACCCTCATTTCATCCGGTGAGTGATCTGACGTTCCTCAAGCCCCTGAATGAAGTGACAAGATGTGGCCTAGATCCTTAATTTTGGACGAAAGCCTCCCGGTTCAACATACACCCCTGAGCTGCGTTGAGAGACGATCTCATCATTTCAACGCAATACCTTCAGCCGGCTATGTTTTATCTGGTGGCGTGATTTTTTCATCTGCAAGGTGAAATTGCGGGAAAAATCATGAGTTACATCAATATGAAAGGCTGACCGACTAAGATAGGCTCCTTATGATCACCACGTCACTGCACAAATCCTCTACAGTATGAACTAGGGACCAAGAAAGCTGGAATTCGATTTTCAAGGAGGCTTGTGCGGATTCAAAAGGGTCAAGAGAAGGAAGATAAATGGATAGGTGGGAGAAGCTCTGGCTTAGGACAAAATAATATTGCTTGATCTCAGGGGGGAACATACCACCACCGAAGCCCAATCTCTGGCCGTCTTTCACAGCAAATACTGTTACCACCGATCGAATTTTTGCAGAGATTGAAACAATCGCGCTCCACGGAAGAAGTTTCCTTCGAAGACGATTCTGCGGCGAGAGAGTCACGGCGTGAGCTCCTCCGTGATCATCGAATCGCTGACGGATGGACCTGCAGGAATATACTTCACAGTCATGATGAGGAAACATGTCAACTATAAGAGCCTTCGCCCGCAACAATTCCGGAGAACTCATACCTTCGATCTCCCCTGACCTTCCAATGCTTTCGAGCTACCCCTGAGCCATGGCAAGCGTCGAGTTCCCACACGAACCAGGCCACCTTTAGGAGTGTCAGCGGTATTTTGATCGCCTTTGCTGCCACTCAATTACGTGTAATGCCTCTACCAAGCCTCGAGCGATACTACCCGCCTCAATATGGGAGATCTTGCATGTATAGCGAATTGAGGGCTCGATAGCAGTCAAATCAATCAAGATTCAAGAGCAGGGATACAACTCGAAGAATGAATGGAAATACCAGCGTTGTGCTGTCAACAGATCGTACTTGGTAGAAGGGGAAAGAGCAAGCCATTCTCGGCCGTCGAGTATAAGAGCAGGAACGATACAACATGGACTTTCGGGCCGTGAACTTGGGTATTGGAGAAAGGATTCATGTCATTCTGTCTATCACAATTACATAATGGATGAGTTCACACTGCCGCTGTGCCTGCGCCCCTGAACAATCAGCCATGGCTGTCTCCGAATCGCTTTACCACTCATTCTGCGTATGGTATACCCTTGTTCGCTCCTTCCGTCGCCTTAAATGAGCATTCTTCAATCTCCCCGGTTTCGCCTTCTCGCATTCAGCAGCGATGTGGTCCAAAGCGTCACCAACATGTATTCGGTCTGAATTTTTCTCTTGGTAGACATCCTTCAGGATGGCTATTCTGACATTGTCCCTGCACTGTCCTGAGCAAGCTGGTCCTCCTGCCACCCTCTTTCTGTGCGTGCGGCTGCTTTGTCTTCCCAAAAGCTTTTCTGTCGTCTAGCTGGCCCTTCGAAGCCCAATGTAATGGAAATCGTACTCCTCGCTGTATGTGTAGTGTCCTGAGCTTGCCGTTCTTCTTGGTCATGAACAAGAAGATGATTGTTCCCTGGGCTTTAATGATCAACGCTTGGGCTCGCTACAGCGGTCTTCTGCGCTTGACGTTTGGTGAGAGAGCTCGTGGTCGTTGACCTCTGTAGGAAGACCGTCTGCGCAGCAATCGGGGATTCAATAATGCTCGACGAGCATTCCTTTGGGGGAAAAATGGAGTCGGCATGCTGACGCGTGAGTTTCGTTAGTTCTGAAGACCCAGAGCTAGTATTAGCTGAGAAAGAGGATGTATTGGCTTGCTGGGCTCGAATTTCCCAAACGAAGCTGGCTTGGAGCTAAAGAAGTCGTATCCTGCTCCAACTTTTTCTCGCCTCAGATCTCGCTGTGAAACCCTAATGGAAGGCAGTTTTGCGGCCATTTGGAGTCCTTCTTGTGCTGGGAGATCGAGTTGAGTCGGTGCTGGCGGGAGAGCGGAGAGTGGCTCCCCCTTCCTCTGCTTCGGGGTACTGAGAGTGTAGCAATGTCTTATGAACAGTGATGGTGAAAGAGCCTGATGGAGCTTAGGTACACCTTCTTTGGGATTTAGCAACATTTCATGGGTGATAGAGCTCTCGACTCCAGTAGAAGATATACAAACTGCAGGTCTCCCCGCCCAAGAGGACATGTGATGTTGGATGTGAATATCCTCACCGCGGTTGCTGGCTGCAGTGCTACGTTCTCTTCCTGCCACGTTCACTTGGATCGTCTAGAGCGTAAAAAAAATGCTAATTCCGCTGCAAATGCAATGCTATCATATCTCAAATTATTCTCATTTCGAGCTCTTCACCCCGCTGTAGGCCATGATGGTACTATGGTAGCACTAGTCCCCGCCAAGCCAATGGAAATGAGACTAGTCCCACCTTTTGAGTAGCAATCAAGAAGGTCTTCTGCACTAGTCACGTCGTAATTATTCTCAAAAACGCCGCCGTTGGAATAATACCAAGCCAACGGAGTCTGAAGCTCTGTATCTATGTTTTGTGACCAGCAAAGTGTTCTCAAAGTTACCGGATCTCTTTACAGTCAACAAACAAAGGTTTTTGGTGGTGCCAGTCTCTTGCGGTCGAAATCCGTCACGATCGACGCGGGAGAGCCATTGATGATAGCACCGCGAAAGTCATGGAATACACGCTATTTTTGACATTCACTGACCCTCTCACATCAGTCTTGCAAAGAGAATCAGGAGTTGCTCTTTCGACTAGGGCGCTGAACTGTCTGAAGGTCTAGTTTGGATACCCTGCCAACCTGAGACTCCGTGATAGAAGGGAAAATCAAATGAGGCCTCCAAATCAAGGGCAGGTGCATCACTGAGCCCAGGTGCTCTGACCTTGAATGATCACAGGTCGAATACTCCTGACGAGCAGTGTCTGAGTATCCTAGTATAGGTGTCAGAATGTATCGTTAGACAAAAGCCGAAAGCTACTGCATTACAATGTCGTTCCGACAAAGCTCCAGTACAAGAAATCACATTCAAAAGAAGTGCAAGCGCTGTAGATGGTGGGATCCAGCGGTTGTTTTACCCCTTAATTGCTTTGCATAAAGTCTTGGCGCAGCCTAGGTCTCTCAGCCTTACGCCAACGTACGCTTAGATGTATTTAGTAATTTCAACATCATTCTCATCTTTTGCTACATGGCATTTTACATGTACAATGATGGCTCTATTGAAGCTCAAAGTCTATTGCACGTCCCGAAATGGTTACAATATGGTGACGTACGCGCGTTGAGAGCTATCCGAAGCAGTGCGCTATTGTGGGACTAGCAATCCCATTATGCCTATCCGGATGTTGCCAGGGGGCAACAAGTGTTATGGAGTGGTGTCTTATGAAACATCGCGGCTAGGTAATATTTGTATTCATGACTATGTTTGTCAAAAATATGGTACAACCTTACCATTCTCGCTTACGATGTACCGGAACGCTTCGTATCTTCACTCCAAGAGCCCCTTACGTTAGCTCATTAGCTTGCTTTTGTTTGCTACTCTAAGCCCCACCATTTGCATGCTCTCTACATCTCACAAATCTCTCACCATCATTCTGGCCTCATTTCCTTCCACTACAAACACTCTCGCTACAAGCCAGCATGCCTCTCCGTTTGTCTGATCTGAAGTTGTCTGATCTGAAGCGCGTCTTCGCTTTTCCTGCCTCTAACGAGGACCTTCGTGCTTCTCTCGAACTTTCAAGGCGTCCATGGAAGGACGGCTATCCACATGCCACATCCGATGCGTCCTTCGCTCGTGAACGCGTCGATTTCAAACGCACCGAGTCTATCAAGTCCTTGGATCTCGAACAAGGCACCACCAAGCCAATCCCCATTCCAGGACCCAAGCGTGAGCGTGACTTCACGATGGATGGTAAGCTCAACCTATTTAGAGTCGATATGTGTGTGCTGATGACGCATTAGAAGTCACAGCGAAATGGAAGCATGTGGAAGCAGTCCACCCATGGGAAAGTGAGCACTGGGTCCGTAAGAATGTGGATGATCATGTGCAGACTGAGTGGAACGACCGTAAGTGTATCTAGGCTTGATATAAATCTTTTCTAACGCCTTCACAGCGACTGGCAAGAACGATTCGGCAGCTATCGGAGTGATTATTTCAAAGTGTCTGACAGAGGTCGACACCAATTCCTCCGCCAAATTGGTAAGCATCTCATCTACAGCTAGTTGAAGACTCTTGACTCCTATTTCTGTCTTCTTGACCCATGGGTATTGGTGCTGACAGATCATTGGCTCGATCAGCTGGGTCTAGAGCACAAAACTATCCACGAGCGCGTCTCGGTCATCTCCAAAGTCGCACAGGCTACTCACGCCGCTGAACATGTTCTACCCAGCTTCCCCCGTTTTGGACGTGTTCACCTGAAGGTCCAGAAGAAGCGCGGACCAGCACCTCGCGTTCCCTTCGCAGAACTAGCCAAAGTCGAGTCTTCCTCTGAAGATGACGGAGCCGATGATGAAGACGGATCTTCAGAGGAGGAGTCTTTCTATGCGGACGAATCTTCTTCAGAACAGGGATTCTCCGATGGAATGGATCTGTGATTTTAGTAAGTTCTATTGGTTACTTCCCTAGCTACTCCAGTATCTTTACTGATTCAGTCCGCTCCTTGTTCGTAGCTTGACAATCTGGCGATGGCTGTGACTGGCAGTCAGTCAGTCATGACAATGGAGAGCTGAAATCGATGGAACATGGTGGAGGGTGGCAAAATTCCTTCGTTCGTTCGCATGCTTTGCATGCTTTACTTCTTTTCTCGATACACTCGTGTATCTGCACACTTTACACGTTGGCTTTAAGCAATTTCGTGACACAACGGGAATTCCAGAGACTGCAGCAATAGCAGAGACTGAAGGACAGTGGAAAGGGTAGTGATCGCTGTCGCAGCGCAATAAAATTCATTGACGTCTGCACATTAAAGACAATCAATTGCCTGTAATGCTCATTACAATTCCGTCCCCAAAAATCGTCTCCTAGCGGCTTTCTTTGCTCAATGTAAGCGGAAGCAAGATGAGGCAATCACCAAGTCTCCCACCAACATTCACGGCTACATTCGAATTTTTTGGCTGCACCAGGTCTCCATATTCATTCTTCCATGGAGATCTACGTAGTTGCTACACTCAAGAAGCTTTTTCTTCGCATTTTTGACATGATAACCAGGGCTTCCATCACCTATTCATACTGATGGCCGTCCTTGTTTCATCCATGGAATTCCCGTGAGCAGCAATAATTTTGACGAGAGTCCCGCCATGCCAAATCTCCACTCTCAACGCAGGTTTCACTACCATGTACCAGTTCCCCAGCTTGCTAGATCTCCAAAATCAAAGCGTTCCAAAATGCCACCTCTCTGACACGCCACCTCCCCCGAGTCGCTTTGCCAAAATGCCATTTTCCCATTTTGCCACCAAAGCCGAGAATTTGTCTTTTGGCTCTCATTGCCCAAATCTCCTCACCCAATCCCTGACCTCGAATGAGTGACATTTGACATGACACGCTAGTAAGTGTCATGTTTGCTTGCGGATCGCAGGGGTGAAAGCTACTTCGCATGGTCCGTGCGGAAGGGAACACTTGCGTCCTCAGTCTACATTTTGATGGACAAGACCACACGGACATTCTCACCGCTACTTTGTAAAGATTGGGAAACGTCATGCAAGAAAGAGAGGAATTTTGGGATGACACTTGGCTTGCGTGTACCAAAATCTCGGATTTGCGGCATCGGAGTCACAACTTGGCGGAGCACCCCCTTTTCCCGAAGTTCTACAGAATGAGCTCTCCAAGGAAACAGGAGCGCAGGAATACGCTGGCATGCTTTTTGAAGCCATATTCAGCATATTTGAGCGCTCTACGATGATTTCCTTGACGCTGAGGTCGGATATTCGCGGGTAGACATGGCGATATTTCAAATGACATCGCATTCACATGCTCCCGTGTGCTCACTAGCGCGATTTTCGAGCTCATTTCTGGCTCCAAAACATTCCCTCGAGCTCAAATTTCAAACATCTGTGTTGAGAGATCCTTGGCTATGTTTGCTTATCGTCTTTTTCTCGATTCTGATGAGCGAGAAGGGTGACTAGCGCGAAAATGATGGAAAATTTGCTCAACGACGGGGTCGGTGTTGTAGTTATGACACCAAAACAACAAGCGGTCAAAGCGTTTCTCTCTTTCCTCACCGATCCTTGGATTTGACATAAAAGAGTGGCTTCCTCCCCTCCGTTCTGGGAACCAAACCCTCATTTTCCCCATCATGAAATTCAAATTGCAAGCGTAGCGGCAAGCCTGGCCCAACAGGCACAGTCCTTTCATCCCTCTCGACGTGTTTCAGCAATCGAAGATCTCATATTCTTCTCCTTCCACTCTCACTTCCTCAGCCTTAGACACTCATCTTGTCAACATCTCCTCCTTGCCCATCAGCCTGACGCACTCACCCAAAGGAATAGACAGCATCGTCACTGGTAGACTTCCTGCCGAGTCCCAACTGCAATGTACGTTGACAACCATTGTATCTGACTCGTGCCTACCCCAGCTACACATTGGGGCTGCCATTGCTCGATATCGTACCCTTTGGGCGTTGTGTCTGCTGTCCATGCTAATGCCAATGTCACAGCTTCTCCCAAGAATCAGAGTTCTGCTTAAGATGGGTAGATCCAAGCAACAGTATCTCCCTGACGAGGAATACGATGACGGTACACCCCCAGCAAAGGGCAAGAAGCGAGTCCATCGCTGGACCGGTAAGTGATGACCCTCCATCATGCTGTCGTTCATTAGCTGATCCGGTGGCAGAGACGGATACCCGTGTGCTTCCACACGCGATCCAGAAAGCCTTAAACAATCTCGGGCTGCCCATGCCATGGGATGAGATCGCTCGCGAACTAAAGAACGGGCAGAGCGGCGGTGCTGTTGCTCAGCACCTAGCAAAAGACTCTGCAGCCTTAAAAGCGAGCGGAGCAAATGTGCCGTCGCCCCTCAAACGTGGAGGGAATCGTAACGCACGTCAGGAGTTCCAATCCATTGCTCGCCCTGCACCGGTGCCATCCAAAGTCTCCAAAACTGGTGTCAACAACTTGTCTCAACGTGCGAACCATAAACGAGAGCGAAAGAATTTCAAGAGAAATCCTTCTACCCCATTTCAACGTGACGATACACCTCCTCCTCATCCACGCAAAAACGGCCAGTACACGCTAGCGCGGGCCCCTGCTCCAAGGATGACCCCGGCGTTTGCGCAACGGGAACCACGCCCGCACCCACCCCCTTTTTGTGGGCCTTCCGCCCCAGCCGTCAATGGCTCTCCACCTCCTTTACGTGGGCCTTCCGCCCCAGCTATCGATCATTCCCAACCTCCTTCTTCCTTGGGGCCTTCCCCACCAGCCGTCATTGATCTGTCCGACTCTGTGACAGAGAAAGGAGATACCGATGGCTCTGACTCTGGGTCTGAACAAGAAACCACCGATCCTTCCATGCCTAAGGCAGCGCAAGGAGTCACCCAAAAGGAGCTAGTGCAAGAGGAGAACAATATCTCGGCGCCTGAGCCCACCCACGAGTCGTCTTTGATCTTACCTGAGTACGAGGAACAATTCCAAATTCACGAACCTGAGCCCGTTTACGATCACTCATACAGCAGCTTTCTTGGCGGCACTCTTCCTGCTATCAACCCAATCAACACCATGCTAGGGATGGGACCAAACCGCTACAACTACAACTTCAGGAATCAGACCATCGATCCAGCGGCCTTCCTGGAAGACGAGCTCTCGATGGCTTTCCAGGACAGTGCATCCACCTTTTTTTAGGCTCCACCTACACTTCGGTCCTCATCACGATTCTTTCTTCAACTTTCAATTGTCATTTTTCAAACACAAAACGTGCCTTGTTGCTGGCTGTTACCAGCCAATCAGAAGAGTGTCATCTCGGGGGAAAAAAGGTGAACAGGCGGCAAACAGGAAAGGGGTGTAGGCCTGTGGCAATTGCTTACGCCAACGATTTAATGATTCATGCGAACGTGCCTTGTCTCTGGCTATTACCAGCCAATCAAAATCTTGTTGTTTGCCCCGGGGAGGCGAGGAGGAGAACATGGGGCATAGAGCACTGATTCAGCGAGCGATTGATGATATTCATGACTCATTTCTCACCAAAAAAATAGATGATGACGGGAAGGGAATGATGACCTATTTTCAATTAGATAGAAGAATAGAAGAAAATGAGAACACTTATCCTGCGCTTGACTTACGTGCCATTGCTCGACAGATATGTGCATAGCGCCTTTCAATATGCTGTCTTGCCCATATTATAGCTGCTGGCCTTTGACTTCAACTGCCCATCCTCTTGCGTGTTACTGTGCACGGCGCTGTCGTGCCGTCTATGACATAGGACTGAAGCTGCTTCAGAGCATTGGGGAAAGTTCGCTGCAATAGTTGGTCATCACAATGTTGAAATGGACACACAAGTCCCTGTACAGTCTAGTCGTCGAACTCGCCGTCGCTGGAATTTTCAACAATTTGAGACCAGCCTCGCTCTCTAATATGACATGTCCAGTAAAGCTGCTCGCATCATGCATACGACTTGTGATCAAAAAGCCTCGGGCTTGCAATGTCTTCACATGTAGCAAACGGAATTCAAATCAGAATGCCGGGAAGACGCTTCATCCTTTGAGATTTGCAAATTTTTGACTCATGCTCTTCTCAAGCTTCATGCTCGCACACGTTGACAGTCATCCGATCTCCGGACGTCGTCGTGGCCGTAAAATGTCGTTGTGATACAGATTTAAAGTGCCCAGCATCCAGAGCTTTCAGTCGTCAGCTAGCCTCCATTTTAGCCAGGTCTGTAGGTCGTGTTCCTGTATTATCTTGGCTCCCACATACCGGTCGAGCAGACCTTAGCTCACTGCATTAAGACGGAAGAGCGCTTTGATGCAATGACTCTTACTCTGAAGCTAGGGGATAACAGGATAGCTTTCTGGCTATTCGTCGTCCAGTGCGGGAGTATACTCGCTTTACGATCCCACCGTTGGCTCAGCGTATGGGCAATAATTTTGCTAATTGTCTGAGACGTCTGATTGAGGAGCGTCAAGGTAAGAACAAGTCCACAGCGCCTGCAACCGGACGCAGCGAGTCTTGGCTCATGGGATGATTCAAAGAGATGCTTGCAGAGAAGATGCTTGCGGAGGAGATGCTTGCAAAGAAGATGCTTGCAAGAAAGATGATTGCAAAGACAAATTTCATTAGAAGTCTGCCAAGATCTCTTGTGCAAGGCCCAGGTTTTATAATTCAATAGCGCCAGCTTGTCAAAGGAGAATCATTTACTCAGGTATTGCAATCTAAGATGAGTGAGAATAAAGGAATTTGTACATGAGTCATACAAGCTTTATCACCACCAGCCGCTATTTTCGTTGATTTCATCAGACATCGAAGGAGTAAGCGGTCAGAAGAGACAAGGTTTCTTAAGTGAAGCATTGGTCTAAGGTTGGAGGATGAGTAGCTCCACCTTGAGTTCAACATACGTGTTGCCTGAAAAATGTGCAAGTGCGCTACGATACTGATCACAATTTGACCTAACTCAAGGTCTGGAGTCTTGCTACGTCTTAAGTGGTCACAGAAGCGGCAGGCTATGTGATGGCTGCGATCAACGGTGCGAAGGACGACGTGGAATTGCGAATGAGATCGAGAAAAAGGGGTAATCGTCCAATTGAGGTTAGACTCGGTAGAACTATATTCCGTAGAAACACAAATTCTTACCAAGTTCGTGATCTGTATAGACCGAACCAGTCACTGCTAAGATGGATTCGGAACACTTACACGCACTTAACATCACCGCTCATAGTGACGAGATGCCAGAAGGAATCCCGCCCGTTGGCGGAATAGAGTGGAATGATTTCGCGGACCGCAACATCACGGTAGCCGAGATGGTCGCCAGAATGAAGAATACTGGCTTCCAAGCCACGGCGGTAGCGGAAGCCACGGAGATCATTGAAGAAATGGTAAGTGATCTATTGATTCTGACTCTTGCTCTTGTAGCGGAACTAGACAATTTTTTTAGATCGAATGGCGGAAGCCATCACCATCTTCCTCTGACGAGGAACCCAAACATCAAGTTCTACTCGGCTTCACCAGTAACCTAGTCTCTTCCGGGCTTCGATCCACAATCCGCTTCCTTGTGGAGAACAACCATGTCGATGCCATCGTCGCCACTGCCGGTGCGATTGAAGAAGACATCATCAAAGTCCTCGCCACCACGTACCGTTCCACTTTCAGTGCGAACGATGAAGCACTGCGGGAGAAACACATCAACCGCATCGGTAACTTACTTGTTCCCAACGACAACTACTGTACCTTTGAAGATTGGATCAATCCTGTCTTTGCCAGTATGCTCGACGATCAAGAAGTTTCTCAAAAGGCCATCTTCCAGCATCATCTTGACCGAATGGCATGGCACGCAGCAAATCCCAATGGCGATCATCAACTCCCACCTGATTTGGCTGAAGATTTCCATCCATTCTTTTGGAGTCCATCAGCCATGATCGGCCGTTTCGGTAAAGTCCTAGACGACATGAGCGTCACCCTAGACGGTGGCCGCATCGAACAACACACCGTCACAGCGGATCCCCGCGAATCTATCGTCTTTCAAGCGTGGAAACATGACATTCCCATTTACTGTCCTGCCATCACAGATGGATCTATCGGGGATATGGTATACCAATTCAATATCCGCATGCACAACAGAATCGGAGCACTCACTTCTGGCTTGGTGATCGACATTGCCAGCGACGTCGAGGAGCTTAACATGACGACACGACGGGCAGCTATGCAAGATGCAAAGCTCGGGGCGATAATCCTCGGTGGTGGTCTCGTCAAGCATCACATCATGAACGCTTGTCTACAGGGAGGCGGAGCAGATGCAGCCGTCTACATCAACACGGCAGTGGAGTACGATGGGAGTGACTCCGGTGCCAGACCAAGTGAGGCGGTTAGCTGGGGGAAGATCAAGGCCGGGGCGAAGAGTGTGAAGGTGTATGCGGAAGCTACAGTGGTGTTTCCGCTGATCGTCGCCGCAACATGGGCGAAGAAGCAGGTGACTCCATGAAGGGCAGAAGCTTTTCGGTACGTTTCAATCTTGATTGACTAGCGAGACGATGGTATATCTAATGGGTCTATCTCAGGAGAACCAGTGGCGTATGGATGCTGCTTCATGTGGACAAAGGCGGCTCCTTCGGCGTTTACCTCTCGAACGAGAGAGGCATTAGCATGGCGTTGAGCGCCACAGCTCCAAGGGTAGGCATACGGCGTTTTTCTTCTAGTGCTCAATAGCTGATCACATGAACGTTGGCTTCAATGATCCAATCCTCCGCTTCTCTGCTCGTCTGCTTAATCCCAAAGGCTTTCAAAATGTATCGTGATCTCTCAAATGGCGCTATCTTAGCCCTCCCCATATTAGCTGACATCCTTGTGCAGGTATTGCGAAACAACAACAGACCACCATGATCGTGTACTCCGCATCTAGGAGTGACGCTTCCAATCCTCAGCTCCTCATCTATCTACGTTCTCTTTGTCACCAGCGTTCGAATATCTACAATACAGACCCCAGCAGGCATTCGCCTAATGACCTATCCTTATAATCCCCGTCCCCCTGCTCTCCAGCAGCCTCAAGCACCACTCAATCGCCAATGACAGTCACTAGCCTATCCTTGCTTCAATCATAGCATTTCCTATCCGGAGATCTTTCATGTCCCCCATCTAAGACCAGATGCTTCCTTGTTTCTTGTTCAACGTATCGCCTGCATGCTTGAAGCTTGCTACAGAATCAGATGTGAACGATATATTCAATCTACTGTACGAGCGTCCAGTCTAGAAGCAGGTAATCTTTAAATTGGTCTGCCAGACTCTCACTACAAAACCCTCTTTTCTTTCGCAGGGGGGAAGCTATATTTCTGGAAAGGAAACTCATTGAAGCCTGTGCTATCCTGGCCAGGCCCGCCAGTCTTCTACTCGCCCGACAATTCGTCTCCCTATTAATCACGCCCACATGACAAACTTCCCATCTGTTTACTGCTGGCTAGGCCAAGATGTCGAAAAGGGGCAATTAGCGCTGATTTTAAAATACGGATATATTACGGCATGTTCAGATTTACCAATCTGATCAGCTACCGCATATCTGTTGCATCGATACACATTGAAGTCATGACTGAGAAGGCTGACTCTTCACCAGGGCGAAAACAGAGCCGTCAACAGCGTTGAGAATGGGTCCGAACAGATTTAACCATACTAGCAAAGCCTCTGGCGATTGTCTCCTCAGCAATCATGCCGGTAACCACAACAAGAAGCTATGTGATGTTTCGTGACAAGGAAGAAGTTCGATATGCGCCCAAGGCGCAATCGAAAATCTGTGATGCTCGCGTTCTGGGGACACTAGGCTACACATTGCTAACAGAGGTTAAGCAGCTGCCACTCCTTGGGATTTGCTAAATTGGTGAGTGCCAGCAAAGGTGCCTCTTCTCTGATAGCTGATAGCTAGAAGGTCAGCAAGTCGCAATGTTCAATACACGGTTCGACCATCACAGATCTCCTCACCTTAATCATCATCCATCTGAAACGTCTATTGCAAGGACACAGCCTCGATGAGCCCGAGAAGTCAAACAATGCTCCCAATGAGACACTCCCTCGAGAATCTCTCGACACCCCATTCATGACTTGGCACAGCGAACACGATCTCCAGGCACATTCAACGCTTCAAAAATTCGATGTGTCCAGCAACTCACGAGCCCGAGAATCTAGATCAATCAGTCCCTGAAGATCTTTCAACAATATATCGCCATCTCCAATCAGAACAAAGACAACAGCTCTCCCTGAAATCCCCGGAGACAGAAGCACTCATACCTTTTCTGACCGTCAATCCACCAAAACCCTTACACATCACGTACTAGGATTTCAAGCAGCCTCCATGAGCCATCCCAAGCACCAAGTACCAGCGTCACGATGGCACGACAACAAATGCCCCCAACCCAAGGAATATATCACCGCTGAGCAACCCCAACTATCGCGTTGAACCAAGCTCCCTACCTTGCCAACCCGGAGCGAACCCCTCAAAGATTCCTACGCAAACAGAAAGCGACAAGTCATAACCTCCGCAAAGCCCCAAGACTTTGCCTTACACCTTTCAGATCGAACGGTGAAGCACCCACCCGCATCAACTCTCTCTCTCAGAATTATTCAGCCATTTTCCAGAGATACTCCAAGGTCAGAAAAAAACGCCGCATCAACCCGATCCACCGTCAATCAGCACCCTCCATACCTTAAGAATCGGGGGGACAACCCCTTAACGCGGATAAGCAAACAGAACTCGATGACTCAAACCTCCTCAAAAGCCCTAACCATACTTCCAATCGCCTTCTCACCGAAGACTGGCGCAGGCGACAAGCGCATCGTCTTTCTCAAAACTGTTCAGCCAACGCTAGGGATACTCCATTCTCGAAAACCCAGCAGTGTCAACCCGACCCTCCGCTACAACCACTTTCCTACCTGCTAGCCCGTGAAGACAGCGCTCAAGCGCGATATCTCAATATGCAAAGAATCTACAACTCAAACCTTTCTTCAAACCCCCTAGCGCCTTGCTCATTCGCTTCCACATCGAAGCTGGGACTGTTCAGCGGCAGTGACCCTCGCAAATTTGGTCAGGCAATGCAGGGATCATTGCTCCTGCACCGCGCCTGGAAGATGGAAAGACCTTCTAGCACCACGGATGGCTAGCTTAGTGACTGTCTAAGGCAGACGACTCGGCGCCTTCATTGCACAAGCTGCATAAGCACGACATTTCGTCGATATGAATGCTCAGTGGAATGCATCCAGGGTGTGAAAGGGTTAGGTGGAAGGATGCGCGGGAGACACGAGGGATAAATGCGTGCTGAAACCACGCTGGCAGCAGGAAAGCGTCAACGATGAGCGAATGGAGGAGGTGTGAGGGAGGGAGGGAGGGAGCGCCACTTCCCTGTTGAGACCAGATAGGCGGATGTATATCTCGTTGCCAAGGGGGTTAGCCGGAAGATGTAGCGGGATCCTAGATAGACCAGATCAAAGCACAGCTAGCAAATTGATTAACAATTTTTCGATTGAGCTGAAGCAGCACAAATGATCGACTACCCTCAGTAAGCTACACGAAAAGGCTGGCAAGCTAGCTACAAGGCACTCGTGGCGTCTAGCCAGGCCGTCAATGTCCCCCCTTGATTTGTGAACAGCACCAGGCTCATATGTCTACTGCAATGTGTGATTCGCGCCCCCCCCCTCTGTCAGCAATATCGTGCAATATGATTTCCTCCCCTTTTGTTTTTTTTTATTTCTTGGTGATTTTCGAATTTGCATTTCCTCCCTTCTTTCAAACAGTCATCCGCACCCTCACAGCCTTCTTGACCGCATCCCTGCAAACGGGACAAATGTCGACCTGCCGCGCACAGCCCAGGCAGGCGCACACATGCCCGCAGGGGAAGAAGAGGGCATCCATCTCCTCCTCGTAGCAGACCTGACACAGCTTGATCTGCTCGTCCGCGATCTGGAAGTCCATCCTCCCCTGTCCATGGCGTCGGCCGCGTTTCCATCCGCCCGTGTAGACGTTTCCCGTGGAGTGGTAGGCCATGCGGCCTTCGCCGTGGGGTTCGTTGTCGGCCCAGTCGCCGGTGTAGACGTCCTGGTTGGCGTAGATCATGGTTCCGTCGCGGCCGTGTTTCTCGCCGGAACGCATGGGGCCTGAGTAAGCGTCGCCGGTGGTGGAGACGACGGTGGCGTTGCTGCCGTGGGCGCGACCGTACTGTTGCGGGCCGGAGAAGTAGGGGCCGCCGAAGTAGGAGGAGGTGCGGCGGGGGTAGCAGGTCAGTTGCGGTTCGTGGGTTTTGGCGGATAGGTAGGTAATGAGTTCGGTGATGTAGGCGGGTTTGCCTTGGTCGCGGAGCGTGTTGAGTCTGAGGAGAGGTGGAGTGGATTAGTAAAGAAATGGTGAGGGAAAAAGGAACAAGGGGTTGGAATGAGGAAGAGGGGCTTACTGTTCGGTGTTTGGCCTCTCAGCAACAATGAGGAGGAGACTCGAAGGGGGTGGGTCAGTGGGGGACGTGGTGCTCGTGCTCTGGATGTAGCTGAAAGTTTCAGCTACATCGACCTGACGTAGAGTTTTGGAGTAGTAGCCTGGCTCTAGATAGACCTCCCAATCGTTGTTAGAGGTTTCCCAACCTAACGGGGGCCATATTTCGTCGCCGATATCAATTGAGGATTGGCCAGTGCACAGTTGCTTGAATCTAGCCCCTCCAATACGAGTAAAGACGTTGTCCTTTGGGTCAACAGTCATGGACCCGAGTCGTTGTAACATGCCGCTTTCTGGATCGCTGAACGGATTGAAACGTTTGAGAAAGACTAAGATACTATTCGAGTTGTCATCCGACTTTGGTGATTCTACAGCCGATTCGTCCTGTGTTTGTCCTTGCATTTGCTCGTTGCCACCGTTGGATGCTTCTGGCTGGACTTGTTGTTGGGTTTGCTCATTATTCCCATTGGACGGCTCGGGTTGGGCTGGTGCTTGTGATTGCTCACCATCACCATTGGTCGGTGGAGGAGGTTGGGCATTTTCAATCACTCGAGCTGCAATTTGAGATATTACTTGCTCCCTACCCTCTGTGCTGGCATTAGTTGAAGGTACCGGAGGAAAACTAGTCCGGGCTTCTAGCGAATTGGCGTCTGCATCGTTGGTTTCGTTGCTGGGCTGATTATTGGTGTCGGCCGCGGCGCTTGTCGTCCGCATCCGTAATTGTCTGAAAAGATCTTCCAAATCAGATTCGCGTAAGACTCGCAACACCTCACGAATCAACCCCAACTCCTGTCCACCAAGCCAGATTCTACAACCCTCGGCGAAGAAGGTGCATTGCTCGAGAGCTTCATCATCACGATTCTTGGGAGTATGGAACTTGGGCAGCGGGTCTTCGGTCGGCTCTCGAGAATCTAAGAGCCAGAACTGCACCTTTCTCTCTTCACCCTCTCCGTTCGGCTGTGGTAAGAGAAAATTGAACAAATCCCTCAACTCGCCAATCTTGACGCTCTCAGCTGGCTGGATGCATACTTTGTCCTGACATTCTTCCCTTACTCGGCGATCCCAAGGATCAAATATGCCTAAGCCAGCAGGACCAGAGAATACATCACCCGCGTAGATCCACACAGGTACTGTTTCAGACGTTCGGTCTGCTTCTTCTACTGGTGCATCTACCATCTCTACCTCGTCTTTTGGAGCAGAGCCAGCATCTCCTATCGTAGGGACACCAAACCCGTCAAGCGGGCCGGCAAACCTTTCCAGCGGACGCTGTAGTTGAGTGGCCACCTGATCAGACAGAACATAGGTCACGATGTACGCCACCGCAGCATTCTCTCCCTTGCTGTTGACATCCTTCTTTTCAAGTACTGGATCGCCGCTTCCCTCGTGAGCATCAACAGCTTGCTTGTCGGTCAAGATCGCTATCCTCTTGGAGCTATTTGCGGCAGAGTATTTGAACCACCGCGTGTCACAACCGCGAGGTCGTACGATTGAATAATACTCTTGGGATCCAAGAGAGCCGCAGTGAACGATCATGCCGCACAAAGTATACGCGACCCCGTTGAAAGAGACCGTCTCATTCAAGGTAATCTTATGACCGAGCTTCATCCACTTACGATTCTTTTGGTCGAAATGCTGCCGATGCAATTCGATCTGGATGATAGGAGCTTGGCTTTTGACCTGCTGCTCATAAGAAGGGAAAGGCTCCCAAACTCTCAATTGACGCTCCGGGTTCTGCAACGCAGAGTTGATCGTCTCCTGAACGCTTCTTGGTTCATAATCTGACCCTGATCCCCCAGGTCCCGCCTTGTAGAAGGTAGGCTTCCACAATCGTGACACTCCATCAAGGCGAAAGGGATCGGGTTGTTTCAAAACCAGCAGATCTTCAAAAAGGCTAGGGTTAGCTGCGCAAGCTTGCCTTACAGTGTCCTTATTCGAAAGCTCAAACGTCAAGATTCGCCGCAGATGTTCCCACAAGGCGATCACGTCCATTTTGCGGATACCGTCTCGGCTGTGCCCATCGAGCATACTCGCTATCAGACTCAGATCCAATTCTCGGTCGCTCAGAATGTTTTCGGCAGGATCAAGCACGATGGCTCGAAGCTCTTCCACCAAGGGTCTTGGGCGTGGTCCATCAGGGTCACTGTACCCATCAGGGATGAATGCCTCGGTGACCATTTTCAGGAACGGTGTCAGATGCAACCACGTTGACAGGGCAGCGATCAACGCCCCAGCTTGGTCGGGCTTGCCACATTTGAAAGCAGGAACGCCGGTCATTTCGAGGCTATCCCAGAGCGGCTTTTCCTTGGGAGCGTGCCACCAAAGAGCATTCGTGTCATCCTTGACCGTATTGATGTACACGGAGAATGCAAGGGTGTCGTTCCGAAGAAGGGCTTGTCGCTGCTTCGGCTTCCGTTCGTGAAGATGATCCCACGGCCCTTCAAATCTGGTCCAACCCCAATCAGAGCTCTCATTCGAATACTGGTGGTTGCTCTTCTGATCCTTGTACACCCGAGGCTCGTCTGGATTGTACATGACACAGCAAACTTGAGCAGCCACACGCCAGGGTCTCTCAATCACGGTAGGAGGCTCTACTATGTGGTTACCGAGCATGTCATTCTCTGGGGCGGCCTGTACTGGGAGCGTTTGTGATGATGCAAGCGTATCAGCTGCTGGCACCTCTGGATTCGTGTTGGTTTCTTGACCTGTGGCGGCGCCAGTCGATTGCGCACTGGCCGGTGTTTCCACGAGTCCATCGCCGTTGGATGAGCCATTCATTGGGGGTCTGCCTTGCGGTGGAGTCCTACCCGGAATGGGCACGCCACGGATATCACCTCCAGTGGGTATGAATGTTCCCCGATCCTCGCGAAGGGACTCATCGGCCGCCGGGCTGGGTGATGTTACTGCGCTCGACATTGTTACTCCATCATCGATGACTTCTGGGGTTGCTGCTCTAACAATCTCGGTGGATTCGTCGTCTTCATAACGCGTGGGCGAGCATTCAACATAAACACTGGCATTATCACTATCATTGTTGCCCCTTGGATAGAACTTGATACTCCAATACATATCGCCGATCTTCTTGGACGGCGACCTCATCATTCTCTCTCTGGTTGGGTTCTCGGGGGTTCCGTGAACACCTTTGACGGTCCAGGTGATCGTACCATGGCCATGATGAGTGTACTGGGGGTCGTCGAGGACTTCTCCTGTCAACTTCGACCAATGCTCATGGTCGAGAGCTGTGGGTTTATCTTTCTCCTCCTCTTCGATGAGCTTTAATTGAGCCTCGTCTGGACTCGAGGTATCTTCCTTGAAGGAAGCCCAGTACGGATTCTCCTCATCGCCGCTGGAATCCTCGCTCTCCCCATCCATATTCTCATCCTCGTTTCGATGTTCTCTGTCTCTCTCTCGACGCTCCCGTCGGCTGCCCACATTTGTCGAATCGTCCCGCTGCGGGGGTGGCACGGGCTGCTGGGCACCAAGAGGCTGCTGGGCTGGATTCCCGTTCGCATCTGTCATGGCAAAGCGAAACGGTGGCAGATCCTCTCCATTGACGTTGAACTGAAGGCTCGGATTCCCGACAATGGTAGCGAGCCCCGTGGGAGTGACCCCGACCATCGCAGACAGGTCGATACGGAAGGTCGACTGAGCATTGGCGTTGAGGGCCTGAGCTCCTCCTGTTTGTACCGGTCCTGCGGGCTGGTCCGGGGTTGTGTCCATTGCCTCGGGCTCCGCAACTGGTGCAGGCTGGCCAGAGTCGTTGGCGGCATCAGAATGGTTCGGGGTGTGGGTGCCAGAGCTCGAGCTCGTCTCATCATCTGTTTCCATTCTGTCGTGGTCCTGCCCACCTGTGACCGGTGCCGCAGGTTGTGTGGTCGCAGCGGGTTCTGTGGCTGCCGCTCCCTGCGTCGGTGCAGCTCCTTGTGGAGCACTACCTGGTGCGACGACAGGTGCCGGTCCGGTATCGGTGACGGATGGAGGTGTGCGGTTGATGGGCCCGCGAGGTATGGCGGGAATAATCGGAGCCGGACTGGATCGATGAGATCCTTGTCGGCGCTGAGGTGATTGTGTGCGGTTGGCGAGTGGAGGCTCGTCAGCCGGAGGTGGAGCATCTGAGTTGGGCTGAGATGATGCGTCCATGCTGAAGTGAGGAGAGAAAGAGGGATGATGGTTCAGGGCCAGGTGTGAAGGTGGGGTGAATGCAGGGTGCAGGGTGAGCTGAGAGCACTATCGGAGAACGAGGTCGAACAGAAGAGAAGGCAGCTCGGGTCTTGAGGCTGCCCTCATGAATCTCTCCGCTTGGGCTTGGCCAGCTCTCTGAGGTGGAGCTGATGCGGAGGTGGAGGTGGAGGTTGAGTGGATGTGAGATGGAAGTGGTCAGGATCGGGTGTGAAGGTTGTGATGTGTGTGATGTGTGTGAAGACGAGGCTGCAGCCTTCGAGAATGAATCATGGTTTTGGTGTGCTAGCTCCAGTGCACACTACCTCACTACCTCAGCTGTCGTGGTGGCCGTTGGGCGTAGGCAGCCTCCGGGAGCCAAAAGGATGCAGGGATCTTTAGTGGGCGCGGGGAGCGGTGGGACGAAAACAGGGCCGCCGTTTGATTGAAGCGATTAGGGTATGACAGGGGGCCCAGGCGGATCTTGCCACCCACGAGCCAGCCTTATGACCCCCACAGCAGCCTAGAAGGTGGTACTTGCACGTTGAGTGAGTCAAAATGTCTGAATTCAATGATGCTATAAAGAAAGAAAGAAATTGAACACTCGATGAGTAGCATCACGATGCCCTCAAGATTCATACAATACATTCACATTCATTGGGTATCTCTATCTGTTTCGACTCCTCTATGCACCTTTCGTCAGACTGCCACCTTTTCGACTTGTCCGCGCCTTTGGATCAACCCCCTTCTTCTTCATGCTCCGCCGCTGTGCCCGCTCAATATACGCCTTATCCTCCTCTTCATCCCATCCGCCAAATGCATCTCCATCAAGCCCCTCAGTGCTAACCTCTGAGATTGGCGCTTTGTCGCCTCCGACAGGCAATTTCTCCTTCTCCAAGTTCGATGTGCCATTTGTCTTGGTCGATGTCTGGCTACCGTTCGCAGTCGTTGGGCTCGGCCCGAACTTCCTGAATTTGCTGACGAAAAAGCCGTCGACGTTGTACTTATGCGGGTAGTATCGCTTGGTCGTCTTCATTTGCGGATCGAACTTTCTGCCCTCATAGCTCACAAAGCCATCCACCCCAAAGGTCAATCCAGTCTCTACCAGCTTGACATTTGGTCGCTTTGAGAGGGCATATTGGACCACCTGCTCGTTTTCTTCGACCGTCACACTGCAGGTTGAGTAGACGATGTAGCCGCCAGTCTTACTGCCGTGATGTGTCGAGTCTATAGCCGCCAGAAGAAGCTGTTTTTGTAGGTGAGGCAACTGCATGAAGTCCTTCTCCGTCTTGTTCGTTTTCACACTCGCGTCCTTTGCAATGACTCCGGTCCCTGAGCAAGGCGCATCCAGCAACACGCGGTCAAAGCCACCAATGACATGGGGGAACTCTTTGGCATCGTAATTGCAGACGATCGTGTTCTTCGCACCTAGTCGGTGAATGTTCCCAATCAGCCCTTTTGCCCGGCTCTTGCTGCTGTCATTGGCAAAGATGCTGCCCGTATTCTTCATGAGCGCAGCAATGTAAGTCGTTTTGCCACCTGGCGCTGCGGCCATATCAAGGATACGTTCATTCTCCTGGGGTGCGAGAGCCATGACTGGCAGAAAGGATGAGGCTGCTTGCAGAATGTAGTGGCCAGCCAGGTACTCAGGGGTCGCTCCTAAAGGGACCTGGCTTTCGAAGACTTGCAAGCCGACTTTGGACCACTTGCCCACGGGCTCCAGGGTGACCCCCCGGTTGATCAACGCTTGAGCTAATTCTCTGCGATGGCTTTTGAGTGTATTGGTACGAATGACGACGGGCCGGGCTGTTTCATTGGCCTCAAAGAAGGCAAAGGCCTCACGAGGAGTGAAGAGCCTGAATAGCTTGTCCGCAAGGTAGGATGAGTAGCCATAGTATAGACGAATGTCCTTCAACAATTGCGCTGTATAGTCCGCACGCGAGCGATCGGGCTCTGCAAGCTTAGCGAAGTCGTCAAGCACGCGGACTACGTCTGTGATTCTTGAACGAAGCAACTGCAGATCCGGTGCGAGCCTTGACATTGGTCCCTCCCCTCCGTCAGAGCCATCTTCCAATATCCTCTGCTGATCACCATCGATGTTCGTTTGCAGTGCTGCCTCCTCGAGCTCCAATTGCGCTTGCTCCGTCTCTTCTGCCTGCTTTTGATCTAGCTTTTTTGATAGACCCTCAATGTTCGCGGCCGTCAGTCGATCTTCTGCATCCGAGGCCTCGTCATCTGAGAACATGCCGTTGCCCTCTTGAGGATCCGAGTCGAAGACTGAAGCATCAGAATCGTCTGCACTTACTGCACCTTCCTCGTCGTCTTCTGGAAGCTCGTCGGAATTGATGAGCGCCTCTATATCCAGGTCGCTTGCACCACTAGACAGGCTCTCCGTTACCTCCTCCTCGCGATCGCCTAGATCCGAGCTACCATCCTCTTCGCTTGCCTCATCCCTAGCAAGCTCGACATTCAACTTTTCTGGTTTTGGTTTCCGACCATTCGCTGCCTGTTGAGGCTTTCCGTTTGCGAGGACACTTCTTGCATTTTGGTTGGAATTCTGATGCTTCCCACCATTCGTGTGCCTTTTCTGGCTTGACTCATGCTCTTTGATCTCGCCAGAAGCTTTTCTCTTCTTACCTCGAACATTGTCCTCGATGCCGACTTTTGACTCCTTGAAGGCGAATTTTTGTAATTCATCAAACGAAGGTGGCGGCCCTTGTTTCTTCATGCGACGGCCTACTCCCATTTTGACGGCTGAGTGTGGAGTTTGGACGTCTAGGTCATCATCTCAAGCATTCTGTTACAGCGTGCCCCACAAAAAATATATAATTCTACACTTCCGAGGCATCCGGGGAAAGGTACAGCCGAAGCTAAACCTGATCGGTCTCTCCAAGTCGAAGGAAAAGTTTTTGCTCATTTCGATCGGTTTCTTTCTCTCGTTTCTCCCTGTCTCGACGACTTCATTTCTCAGTGTACAGTACTTGAGACCCAGTAAATCATGCAGCGAGCTCTATCATCGACGGCGCGAGCCTCGATGCTCTCTTCAGCCTCCAGAGCAGGCTCGTTATCAAGATCTAGACTGGGGGCAGCTTCCGCTACTGGATTCCAGCAGCAGAGATACGCCCACAAGGTTCGTCATCACGGTGCCCCTAGCAATCTTCCCCGTAGAAACTCGAGACCATTGGACTTGGCTGATATACCTGGCGTAGGACCTCAAATTCAGCAATGAAGCTCGAACCTCGCTGCTCAAAGGTGTAGAGACATTGTCAAAAGCCGTCGCGACCACTCTGGGACCAAAGGGCAGGAATGTCCTGATAGAATCAAGCTATGGATCTCCTAAGATTACCAAGGGTAAGAGTTGAGCCTTTGTAATCGGTCGCCAGATGCTGACTATCGAATCAGATGGCGTCACTGTAGCAAAAGCCATCAGCCTCCAAGACAAGTTTGAAAACCTGGGTGCTCGTTTACTACAGGACGTCGCCTCCAAGACCAACGAGGTTGCCGGTGATGGAACAACTACGGCTACGGTCCTCGCGAGAGCCATCTTCTCGGAGACTGTTAAGAATGTCGCTGCAGGTTGCAATCCGATGGATTTGCGGAGGGGCACTCAAGCTGCCGTTGAAGCCGTCGTTCAGTACTTACAGGCAAATAAGCGCGACATCACCACAGGAGCCGAAATTGCTCAAGTCGCCACTATCAGTGCGAACGGAGACACCCACGTGGGAAAGCTGATCTCGAACGCGATGGAGAAGGTCGGCAAAGAAGGCGTGATAACCGTGAAAGAGGGTAAGACCATCGAGGACGAGCTCGAGGTCACCGAGGGTATGAGGTTTGACCGTGGCTTCACCTCTGCTTATTTCATCACGGATACAAAATCTCAGAAGGTGGAATTCGAGAAGCCTTTGATACTGCTTTCTGAAAAGAAGATATCTGCCGTTCAAGACATCATCCCTGCGCTGGAAGCATCGACCCAACAACGCCGACCGCTGGTCATCATTGCAGAAGATATTGACGGCGAAGCTTTGGCCGTCTGTATTCTCAACAAGCTTCGAGGACAGCTCCAAGTCGCTGCCGTCAAGGCCCCAGGCTTTGGAGACAACCGCAAGTCAATCCTTGGTGATCTTGGCATTCTCACAAATGGTACTGTCTTCACTGATGAGCTTGACATCAAGCTCGAAAAAGCGACTCCAGACATGCTCGGCTCTACTGGCTCGATCACAATTACGAAAGAGGATACCATCATACTCAATGGCGAAGGCAGCAAAGATGCGATTGCTCAACGATGCGAACAGATCAGGGGGGTCATGAGTGACCCGTCGACTTCAGACTATGAAAAGGAGAAGCTTCAAGAGCGTTTGGCAAAACTGTCAGGGGGTGTTGCGGTCATCAAAGTTGGTGGGGCCTCGGAGATTGAGGTTGGTGAGAAGAAGGATCGAGTAGTTGATGCGCTCAACGCTACCCGAGCGGCCGTCGAAGAGGGTATCTTACCCGGCGGTGGGACGGCCCTCCTGAAGGCTGCCGCCAATTCACTGGGTGGCGTCAAGTCTGCCAACTTCGATCAACAGCTAGGGATCACAATCGTGAAGAACGCCATCACACGGCCTGCGAGGACGATCGTGGAGAACGCGGGTACTGAAGGCAGCGTCGTTGTTGGCAAGCTCATGGATGAATTCGGATCGGACTTCAACAAGGGTTTCGACAGCCAAAAGGGCGAATATGTGGACATGATCTCATCTGGGATCGTCGATCCACTCAAGGTTGTCCGGACAGCGCTTGTCGATGCTAGCGGTGTCGCCTCGCTGCTTGGAACGACCGAAGTCGCCGTGACGGAAGCTCCAGAAGAGAAGAGCGCGCCACCAGGTGGAATGGGTGGTGGAGGAGGTATGGGTGGCATGGGTGGCATGGGCGGTGGAGGCATGTTCTAAGACATGATCTGAGTGCGTTGCTACTTGGTCCTTCAGCCTGGCGTCTTTGGAAGTTGCTGCATCTACTCCCTTTCACAACACCAATCGTCCGATCACCCGCTGCTGTCGATGTTCCTGTTGTTACATCATACTTTACTCCACTCAGCCTGTCATCACTTGTGCATTTGGGGCGTGATACTGCAAAAGCGGGATGGACTTGAATGTAGCATATTATATCTGTACAAAACTCCTACTTTGACAATTCGATGTGTTTCCTACAAGAAGTGTTGATCATGTGATTTTTGTATTCCCATTTTCCATATAGATCGTCCCTTCTTCTATCAAGTATCGTGCAGCAAAGAAACGCACAATTGGCATCTTGAAGGCGACAGAGGGGCGTTAGCGCCAAGTCTCAGGAGCCCCCACCAAAAACGTCCAACGGCTGTACAACGACAAAACTTCCAACCAATCAACAAAGCTTTGCAGACAACAGACACCTCCTCCGTCTTCCCGGGTCCACTCAGTTCCGTATAGACTGAACAGAAGTAAGTTTAGGCTGTGTGAGGCTAGATTCACCTTACGCAAGCTCATCGCCTCCTCGAGCTCATCACTCATTAGGCTACAAGCAACCAGGCTTTCGCTGACGTGGATCCAGATCCTCTGGGAGACCCAATTCTGTTGTTACCACACCAGCCTCTCCAAGACAAACTCGTTGGAATTGACGAAATCAATAACTTCGACCGCAATCATGGTATGTATAGCCTCCGTGAATGCTATCTTTCGACTCAGGATTCTTCAAAATGCTAATATATTCGATAGAGTAAATCAGGGTAAGACCACGGGATGCTCACTTCGATCCTGCCATTCATCTTCATCTTCTAACCTGGCAAATTGCCCCCTATCCCAGCTTCTAACCTTTACAATCGAAGTACTAACCCTTCTTTCCCTCCCCAAACAGCGTTTCCGTCGCCCCAGAGTGCATCACCACCTACGATGACCTCAAGCTCAACAAGAAGATCAAGTACATCATCTACAAGCTCTCAGACGACTACAAGCAGATCGTTGTCGAGGACACCTCCTCCGACCCAGATTGGGAGGGCTTCCAATCCAAACTCCTCAACGCCAAGTCCTCTGCCAAAGGTCGTGAGGGAAAGGGACCTAGGTATGCGGTGTACGATTTTCAGTACGAGCTAGAAGGCGGCGAGGGAACGAGGAACAAGATTGTGTTCATCAGCTGGAGCCCGGATGAGGGGGCATTGGTCATGGTGAGTTTGTTCTCATCATTCCCTAAGCACCGATTTGCTATCCTGTACTTCGAGAACAAAAGCAGTGAAATAGGGGTTCGGAGGAGATTGTGTCGATCTTCGCTAACGCTAGTTGCTATAGCCCAAAATGACCTACGCATCATCGAAGGAGAGCCTCAAGAACGCCCTCACTGGTCTGGCAACAGAGGTGCAAGCAAACCGCGATGACGAGATTGAGTACGCGACCATCTTGAAGGACCTGCAGAAGGGTAAACGCTAAATCTGGAGCTCGTTTGCTTGAGAAGAATGGAACTGAGAAGGGGTTACGAAGATGAAGCACGCTTGCCCTAGCATTGTTGATTGTTGCTATGGCTCCACAATATCAGATTAGCTGAATACCTACGCACTAGCGGATATCATGCGTGCGGCAAGGAGGGAAGCTTTCGCTCGAGCTGAACGTTAGATACACATTGCGATGAAAGATCTTTGAGCTTGTGATGCTCATTGTGGGCATATACAAGTCTGTAGAACCGTGATTGCCCCTTTTCCTTTGCATCAGATACGCACACAGGTCTGCCGGTCTCTGCTCGAACTCTCTCATGGTATGATTCAGTATAGACAATGTGCTCCATCACAATCGTTGTTTGTACCTGATCCTAATCTTTCATCTGCGCTCTAGTGACCCATCATCCCACAATATCCACAAGGAACCCCAGAAAACGAGAACAACGCCAGGCTCTCCAAAACCGATGACCAC
The DNA here is from genome assembly GCA_003073195.1 of Ramalina intermedia. Lineage (NCBI taxonomy): Eukaryota > Fungi > Ascomycota > Lecanoromycetes > Lecanorales > Ramalinaceae > Ramalina > Ramalina intermedia. The sequence goes on along the minus strand of PEKF01000001.1, from coordinate 260,787 downwards.
GCCTACCAAACTCTTCCCTCAACATCTCCCCTCATCATCACCTCCCCCTCCCCTTCCACGCCCCCTCAAACACGCCCACCACCTCCTCCGCAGCCCCCTCATCCTTCAACCTTTGCTGCAAAAACCCCCTCAAATCCCCCCAAAACTCCTTCCCCTCCAACACTCCCACTCCCACCCCTTGCTCACCATCCCCCTTCCCCTCCCCTCCGACCTCTTCCGCCTTTTCCGTGTCCGTCTTCCCACCCTTCACACCACCACCACCACCACCACCACCACCAACCTCCCCCTTCACCGGCACCCCCCCACTCCACCCCATAACCATAACCGCGAACTCGACCTCGTTCCCCCCCGTGGGCGCATCCGCTCCCACCGCCTCACTAATCGTTTTCGTATCCGAGACCGGTTTGCGGGCATACAGGATTTTCACCTTCTTGGCCTCGATCTTGCCGCTCATTTCCTCGACGATGCGGTCCTTGAGGTCGAGGATGGATGTTGTGGTTGGGTCAATGCTCGTGAGTTGGAGGTCCAGGGGCGGGTTGCGTTGGGATTTGAGGGTGATGGTGAGGTCGGTGGTAGGTGGGGTAGGGTTGGTGGGGGAGGGGGGGGAGGAGGAGGGTTTCTGCATGGCGTTGGGCATGCGGGGGAGGGTGTAGGGGCCAGTGAGCTGGAGGGTTGCGGGGGGGGCGATGAAGTCCGGTTGGAGGCGGAGGGGGCGGGAGTCCAGGGTGGAGAGGTAGGATTTGGTGAAGGTGAGTTCGGTCATGGTGGGCGGTTGGTGGGATAGGGGATGGGAAATCGGGGGATGATTGCGACTAAGAGTTTTGTGTGCTGCGGTTGGAGGAAGAGTTTCTGGTGGACTAGTGACGGGGAGAGTTGATAGGGCTGAAGCTGTGGGGATAGGGGGCTAAGCTAAGATAAGATAAGATGAGTCTGGAGAGTTGGACGAGGAAGGTTCAAGTGGTACAGGCGGGAGGCACATTCGACAAGACGGGATAGACTGGTCTGGTCTAGCCTGGCTCATCTACACGATCTTACGAATGGCGATTGACGTTCAAAGTATGTTGGAATCGCGGTGAAGCAATTAGATCCACGGATCTCGAAGCGAAACAAAGCCATTTCTAGAAATACGCTGCAACTACTATCGAGAAAGATAACAATTGAATCCAGCTCTCATGGTGGCAGTCACTCGATGGCGACTGACACCGCGTCTAAGCATGTATATAGGACCAGGGTCTTCCCACTTGGAAAGATAGAGAGCTGAGACTGAGAACGGGTGGAGCTGAGTTCGTGCAGGAAATTGATCTGTTGATGCAGGCTATCAGATCCTCGCAATGTTTTCCGTGCAATAGAAATACCTGATTCTATCTAAGTGATATCAGGCATTGTCCAATAAAAGTTCCAGACCATCACAACCCCTGAAATTTCTGAATAATTGATCAGATCTCCAAACTACATTCCCAATCTTGCGGATTGACATGTGGCTCCCAATCTTGTGGGTCTGTCTGATCAAATGATAGGCTTTCCCCCTTGCGTTCTTCCGCCCTAGGATAAGGCTCGTCGCGCGTGCTTCCCTGCAAAAGTGCTACCGAGTGCTACGTGCAGGCTGCAGCTAAGAACGGCCCCGGCCGGCGGATCTTGAAGTGCGCTTAAACGTCAAGTGTTCAATCATCAATATCAGATCGCAGACGGGTTTATGCACCTGTGTGTTCATCTACAATCACGTCTAGCACTGTGTTACAATCTTTTGCTTCTTACGACACAGTTTTTGAAATTTTCTCTGCCATCAAACATGCTTTAAGACAAATGAGGATCTCAAACGATCAATGAAGTAAAGATACCGAGAAAAATGGCGTCTAGGCAGCCTTCGAAGCCAGCTGATGATCGACATCCTAGAGATCGATCTCCGCCCAGGTATGACCGACGACCGTTACACGAAGGACGACCAAATGACCCTAGCTTCGAACGAAATGACAGCTTCGCGGGTAGAGGAGGCCCAGCAAGAGAACCACCCCGAGGTCCCAAGGCTCAGCTTGCAAGAGGATCCTTTCTATCAAGAGGGAGAGGTTTTGGAGGTCGTGGTGATGGCAGGGATCGTGACTTCCGAGACGATTCTTTCGCCAGAGGAAGAGGCCGCGGCCATGACTGGGACCCCAGAGAGCGTTATGACTCTCGTGCCCGAGGAGTGTCACCACCACTCAGAGCCCGCTCTCGATCGCCATTTAGGGAGCCACGAGACTCAGATCCTCTCCAGAGAAGAAGAGATTCAAGAGAGGCACCTTCATCCGTTTCAGACCTTCCAGCTCGAGGTAGAGGAGGAGCATTCAGAGGTCGAGGTAGGGGTGACTGGGACTACAACCGAGCAAGGACCTTTCACTCCGACAATCGACCCAGAGATCCTCGAAGTCATTCTCGAGATCGCCAGTGGGACTCACATTCTCGTGAATACGGCCTAGACAGTGCAAGGCGCGAGAGTGACGTCCATCCAGAACGGGAACGGGAGCGAGAGCGCGAAGAGAGATCCAAGGCGGAATTACAATTAGCCGCACATCGGCCAGACACCAGACCATCTTACAGCACCTCGAGATCCGCTTCCGTTACCTCCGGTCAACCGCCTGCACCTGATCAAGCATCTTACACCCAACGGACAGCCCCAGAGCAAGTATCAGAATTCGACAGGGGTAATGCTAGATTGAGCAGAGACGAAGCTGCCAGAGATCTGGACTGGCAACCATCACGTGCCAGCTCACCACCTGCACCACCGTCAGTCCCAGCGTTTGGATCAATTGTACCCCAGCCCGTGTCTCATCCTCCGGAGAACAAGTCTCCACAGATCAGCAGCAGCGAAGCACCAATTCATCCTTCACGAAGGGCTTTGTTGGAACCAACGAACGATCGTGCATCTGCATCACCCACTCTACTCAACGTTCCTACTGCCCCCAAAGCACAGCATCGCCACGTGAACGAGGTCTCACCACGTCCAACTTCCCTGACGCTTTCGACGAACCAGAGGACCAGAGAGCCTCCTCGGGAGCCAGCAGCGAGCCAGAGCAAACGCTTTCCGCAGCAGCTGCCTCCTACAGCTCCTCGGGCATCCACCCTAGAGCAGCCCTCAGTTAGGAAGGCTCTCGACGAGCAAGGTCGCAACGGGAACATCCCTTCCATCCCACCTCTTAGACCACCTGTGAACGAACCAATTGCCCAGGTCTCGCCGGTCAAGATCCCCACAGGCCCCCGCGCAGGTCGAGGTGGGCCTCCATCCATCCGTCAGTCGATGCGGCCATCGATCACTGCACCTATCAACATGCGGCCTCCGCCATCTATTATGGGGATGGGTCGCGGCCGGGGTCAACCCAGCAACTTGTCCTGGAGGAACCCGGATCGATATCAGGGTGCTCGCGGTGCCCCCTCAATCATGAATAAGGTGCCTACGAAAAGGGAACGGGAAGTAGAAGAGGACGAGGAAGGCGAAGAAGAGAGCAGGGATCGAGAAGAGCAGCATAAGACTATTTCTCCAGAGGCGGAAAGAGCTCAAAGACTACAGGAGTGGAAGGATAAGACTTTTGGCCCTCAAGCTGAGGACCGGCAGCCAGCGGACATCAAGACTGATGCAACAGCAGACTCTCGCATCAGGCCTCCCGTAGACGACAAAGCCAAAGAAGAGATGAAAATGGAAGTGTCAGATGATGAAGCAACGAGCGACAACGATAATGCTATGGACCTAGACGACGCAGATTTCCAGAAAGCTCAGAGGAATCATGAGAGAGAATTACGTAGGTTGGAGGGGAGAAGACCTCCACCTCTAGCGAGCGATGCACAGATACTGCAAAGGCTCGAGGAGCTTGACGCCCTCGCCAATGCCATGAAAGACAAGGCAGAAGGTGTCGCCGTCGTCGATGATAGCAATGTTGTCAAACCACCACTGGCCGACCGCCCTCCTCTCAAGCAAGAGGATAGAGACGACACAGATTTAAGGAACGATACCATGGACTTCGACACTGAAAGTCTCTCACTGCCACCCACACCACCATTAGAAAGCCTGCCTTTCCTGAAAGAGGGGTCTCCCACGCCCTTATCTGACTTTGAAGACCTCCAAACCCCCCGCGATGGTTCAGAAGGTCTTGAGCAGAGAATTCTCGATGCTTTGCAGAATGAGCTTGAAGACAAACTTGCTGTTGAAGAGGACGCCAAACGTACCTTTGCCAGGGCGTTCAAGCCTTGGCGCAAGGGCGTTGATGCCATTGAAGCCAGCATCCGAGAAGAACATGCTAGAGAGAACTCCACTCCTCCCGAGACTGCCATTGAGGCCAGCTCAGCGCCTCAGACTGTTCGATCCCGAAGAATTGTTAGTGACTACGGCTTGGATGCTATCATGAAGGAGTCAATGGAGACTGCTGCAAGGGAAGAGCAGGCTCGTAGGGAACGCGAGGAACGAGAAGCTCAGGTCTATATCCCTACAGACACTTTCAATCCGGACAGGGAAGCTGTGATACCGGCCATGCTCAGTGCCACGGAGGCGCGGGATACTCGATTTCTAGATTACAATGAGCATATACCACAGGAGCATGTGCTGGAAGCCCTGAGATACTCTCCACCGGCGGACACATTCTCAAAAGAAGAATCTCGCGAATTCCTTTACCATTACCTCGCACAGCCAAAGAAGTTTGGGGATATTGCCGAGAAGCTGAAGAATCGAAGCTACAAAGAATGTGTGCGCCACTACTACGCTTCCAAGAAGACGACCAACTATCCAATGCAGCTCAACAAGTTCTCCAAGACTGGCAGAGGCAAGAAAGTAGAAAGAGATCGTGCTGCTGCAGGAGTCCGATCTCGCGGAGGCTTACTAGCAGCTTTTGATGGTCCTATCGTGCCCGAGACAGGTACTGCCCCAACGACTGAGAGCGGACGACCCCGGCGTGCAGCGGCGCCTACCTTTGGGGATGCTGTTGCAGAAGTGGAAAGCATTACGCCCGCTGTTGTCACACCTGCGAGACGACCGACGGCTGGTAAGGAAGGTATCCTTGCGTCACAGAGTTCGGAGAGGACAGAGAAAGCTCCTGGTCGAAGGCCAAAGGGAACGACTGGGCAGAAGCCGGGACGAAAGCCAAAGGGCCAGCAGTTGTTGGCTGCAGCACCTCCGGTCCTGCAAAGCTCTTCTCCGCAGAAGGAGCCCTCTCAGGTTGCACCATCCTTCGCGCCCGAACCGGCCTTGCATCAGGAGCCTCCACGAGTCGCCGACGAGCGCGAAGCCGCCCAGCTTCTCGCGAGTTTGCCCAACGCCGTACAACAGTACCCCGTGCCGTCATACACAGAGCATTGGGTAACAGGTCATCCTCCCTTTTCGTCTAATTCTGCACCTTCTATGGAACCCCCCGTACCTCGCAAGCCTGAGCAGGCACAACAGGTGCAGCAAGTGCCGCAGGTACAGCAAGTACAGCAAGTACAGCAAGTGCAGCAAGTGCAGCAAGTGCATCAGCCCTCGCAAGCAAAATCTTCCGCCGCCCCCGAAGCTACCAGCTATTGGTCCGTACCGGAGAAGCAAGACTTCGTCAATTACGTGGGTTACTTTGGAACCAATTGGCAGAAGATTGCACAGACCATGAAGACAAAGACTACGCAAATGATCAAGAATCATTACCAGAGAGAGCTCGATCCCAAAAAGGGAGAGAAAGGCAGAGAACTTGAGCGCAAGGCCCATCTTGCCAACGAAAGAATAAAGAGAGGCGAAGATATGGGTACTCTGCCGGCGCCTACTCCGGTGCAGCCTAAACGACGATATGATCCTAACACTACGAAGGAAAGCCAGCGTCCGTTGGCTCCATCGATTGATCTCACTGGCGTTGGTGATGACTCTCCCAGCCTCCGTCCGGTCAAGACTCAGATGTCGCCACCTAGTATGAATCCTGTGGCAGCTCGATTCTCTGCTTCCTCTCAAGCTGAACAAAAAGCTGCAGCCTCATCAGCACAAGTCCTCGCCCAAGGCCCGCAAAGTCCTGCCAATCGCGCTGTTCTCCACATGCAGAATCCTCAACGATTGCCCAACGCGCCGGGACCGCAAGCGTCAGGCCTTGCAGATGTCAGATCTGCTCCCCACAACCGTCCGATCTTGGAGGCTACTCGGCGTGATGAGCCGGATCAGGTCTCGTTGCGGGCGCAAAGAGATGACAGGGACCGACCCGACCTCATGTCCCAACACCGCCAACCACATTCGCTACCGGCGAACCCTACCTTGTTGGAATACCAAAACGCATTGATGAACAAGGAGCGCCTGGAGCTTCAACAAAGGGAACAAGAGGCAAATCACATGCAGCAGATGAGTCGGAAAGGACGCGGTGATCTTCCAATGGGCGCCGACGTATATCCCTCCATCGAAGGTAACCGGCAGCCTCGCATTGAAATGGATGAACGCTCCAGACGCATATATGAAAGTCGGCAGGATGAGATGCAACGTCAGGCTCCAGGTGGTAAGCAGCCATCGGTTCACGGCGGCATGGCGAATGCTGGTGCATCACATCGCAAAACCCTGGCGGCGCCGACATCAACCTCTTCAAATGTGCGAGCACCTCCATCCTCATTCACGGAACCTCCAAGACCAAGCTCTGTGCCAGTCAACCCGTCGACAGTCTTGGCCCAGCCTCCACAGCCCAGGAAGACTTCGAATATCATGTTCATGCTCAACTCCGAGCCGGAGGAACCCAAGGTTTCGAGAAAACCTCCTACTCCAGATCCTTGGGAGGATGAGCGGTACAAAGCTCAGAGTTATAGCAGCACTCTCAAGCGAACCGAATCGCAGTCACACTACGTCCCGCAGCATGCGCAGGCCCTGGGCCAACAGCATAGGCAAGATGCAGGACCCGTTTCATCAAGGGAGGCTGCTCAAGGGATGCAGCGAGCATCGGTAGATGAGAGAAGTCTCCATCCAGTGCAGGCCTCGATACCCTCTCAGCAACTCGACCCAATCTACCGCCGGCAAAGCTCCCGACCTGGGTCTATCTCACTACAAGCAAGGGATCGTGGCAACATATCGCCTATGGTGCAACACTCTCGGGGTTCATCGTATCCGAAATTGGTACCGCAAACGCAACAGGCCACGCAGCACGTGCAGATTCATCCTCAAGCACATACGCAAGAGTCACAACAACGCCCTGTCCTTGCTCAAACCGCATCGGATTCGCGTCTGCGTGCCAATCCTTGGACGAATATCACGCCTCCACAATCCCAGCAATCGTCGGCGCAAGCTAGCCAGTACGGCTCGTCCTCGTCCCACCGCCATCACGCGGTTGAGCAACAACAGCAAAACTTGCAGCCAACACCCCATCATCTCCAGCAACGCTCCCAGCTGTCTCGCGAACAGCTGCAACCCCAAGCACAGCAACAGCTCTACGATCCCATGGGCCGCGAGATCTACCGAATCGATCAGCAACGCCACCATCACGAGCAACCGGGCAGGCCCGTGAGCTTCGGAGCTCGCCCGCCCTCGCACGACGCAGGGCCAATCGATGACCACGACCGGCAGCGGATGGCCGAGCAACTTCAGCATGAGCAGCTCGCTGCCCTCCAATTGCAGCACAGAGAGCGTGAGAAGGCGTTGCAAGCCCGCCATCAGTCGGCCTCCCGTGGCCCACCCCCGCCTAACGGCTGGGATGGGTTTGGGATGCGAAGGTAGATGATGGTTCGAGGCTGAACTAAGGGAGGAGGAATATGATTCGCTTGTAAGATAGTGAGAGAGACGTTTGCGTGCATTTCAAAATTGCCCTAGGCCAATGACATCCGTGTTTAATATCATGCTATTGGATTGATGCATGCCGTTGAGAGGAGCTGCCACTTTGATATCTGTCGATTGCTCTCATCTACTCGCTTTTCCTAATGATTTGAATACACTACTTTAGCACGTCAATGTTCCAGAAGCTTGTTATTCCAAATGCAAACGTGATTAGGATCTGTAGACCACTGTTGAGCATTGCTGAAGCCAGTAGTCGTGGCAGAGTGATAAAATTGAAAAGGGGTGTCCTGATCAGGCTAGCGCACCGTTTTCTGCTGCAGAATGACGAACGTGGGGGAAGTTGGCGCTTCAACAAGACCCCACCAGAAAAGATGCAAAACCCAATTGTTTCCGAGTCCTGCCATATCCAACAACAATGACTTCTGCTCTGAATCAGGAGTCTGCTAATTCTGTGCTGGGGGAACCCTCTGACAGCAAGATCCCCGCAGATGGAACTGGTGTACTCCAACTGGATCCTTGGCTCAAACCTTTCAAGGACGCGCTCAAGAGCAGGTACAGCAAGGCACAGCAATGGATCAAGACTATCAACGATACCGAGGGAGGCTTGGAGCAATTCAGCCGAGGCTACGAGAAGATGGGTTTCCATGTTTTGGACAATGGCGACATTACCTACAAGGAATGGGCACCAAATGCTATGAGGGCGTATGTCATTGGAGATTTCAGTATGCTTGATGCTGTGCAGCTGGGCATGTCAGTCGCTGACGTGAGCGTTGCTCAGATGGTTGGAATAGAGACGCCAATCCAATGACGAAGGGAGAGTATGGGATGTGGCACATCACAATCCCCGCAAAAGATGGCCAACCTGCTGTACCACACAACTCAAAGATCAAGGTTAGCCAGAATGACGTTCAGAAGAGGGCTGTCGCAGCCATTGACGAGATGGTAGATCTCAATGGTGATTCCAACATCTGGCGAACGACAGGAGCGAATCCCTCCTTGGATAACAAGGGTTACCCAGGATCTGACATTTTCCACTTCCTATGATGGCAACTTCTGGAATCCACCGTCTCACGAGAAGTATACGTTCAAGAACCCTCGACCTCCGAAGCCGGCGAGTGTTCGCATCTATGAGGCTCACGTGGGCATATCTTCTCCAGAGCTCAAGATTGCATCCTACAAAGAATTCACGAAGAACATGTTACCGAGAATCAAAAATCTTGGGTACAACGTGATACAGCTCATGGCAGTAATGGAACATGCGTATTATGCCAGTTTCGGATACCAAGTGAACAGCTTCTTCGCCGCAAGCAGTCGATATGGTACCCCGGAGGATCTGAAAGAGCTCATTGACACGGCACACGGCATGGGCATTATGGTATTGCTGGACATGGTGCATAGTCACGCGTCCAAGAACGTGCTGGATGGTCTCAATGAGTTCGATGGCACAGATCACCTCTATTTCCACAGCGGCGGCAGAGGTCGGCACGAACAATGGGATAGCAGACTCTTCAACTACGGTAGCCATGAAGTCTTACGCTTCTTGCTTTCGAACCTGCGCTTTTGGATGGAAGAGTACAGATTCGACGGCTTTCGATTCGACGGCGTGACGAGTATGCTATATCTGCATCATGGCATTGGATCGTAAGTCGGTCGCGGACCAAGATACGAAGCGTGTACTGACAGATTTAGGGGATTTTCAGGAGGCTACCACGAATACTTTGGTTCAAGCGTGGATGAAGAAGCCGTCGTCTACATGATGCTTGCGAACGAGATGCTACACACGCTGTATCCAAGCTGCATTACTATTGCTGAGGACGTATCTGGAATGCCAGCATTGTGTGTTTCCTTGTCGCTTGGAGGGATTGGCTTTGACTACCGACTGGCCATGGCGATACCGGATCTGTACATCAAATGGCTGAAGGAGAAGGAGGATTCGGAATGGGACATGGGTGCTCTGACACATACCCTCATCAATCGGAGGTATGGTGAGAAGACGATTGCATATGCTGAAAGCCATGACCAAGCGTACGGTGGCCTTCCAATGGATTTGTTTCTGGCCCTGTTGCTGACCATGTGCTAGATTGGTGGGAGACAAATCGCTGCTGTTCTGGCTTTGTGACAAGGAGCTGTACACGAACATGTCGAAAATGACCGACTTCACCCCAATTATCGAGCGCGGGCTGAGCCTACACAAAATGATACGACTGGTCACCCATGGACTCGGAGGCGAAGGATACCTCAACTTTGAAGGCAACGAGTTCGGTCATCCGGAATGGCTGGACTTTCCCCGAGACGGAAATGACAACAGCTATTGGTACGCTCGCCGACAGTTCAATCTACCGGATGACGAGCTCCTCCGATACAAATTCTTGAATGACTTCGATGCAAAGATGCAATGGACGGAAGAGAAATACGGCTGGCTTCATTCCCCACAAGCCTACGTCAGCCTGAAGAATGAAAAAGACAAGGTGATTGTGTTCGAGCGGGCAGGACTGCTGTGGATCTTCAATTTCAATCCATCGCAAAGCTTCACCGATTACCGGGTCGGGGTGGAAGCAGCTGGTACATATCAGATTGTGGTGGATACGGACGATACTGCTTTTGGTGGGTTCGGGAGAAATGCAAAGGGCACACGCTTCTTCACTACACCCTTCCAGTGGAATAACAGGAAGAACTACGTCGAAGTCTATCTGCCCGCGCGGACAGCAGTCGTGAGTCACAGTCGTCTCGCCCGGCTTTTCCATTCCTGTAAGCTGACAATTGCGCTCTCCAGGTTCTGGCTTTAGAACAAACACTATGATGACGAAGAAGGAAAAGGTTGACGGATCACATGGACCATGGAGGCAATCTGTTTTGTGGCAATTTCGTGTAGATTGATGCTACCTTCTCGCAATAACATGCTTTGTCATAGGCGTGACATGCCCAAGGAACTATCTTCCACTGTGAAATGGGATAATGATGATGAGTGATTTTAATCAGCATTTCTTCTTGGCTCCCCACGTTCGGTTTACAGTACCCTTGCCCTGTTGGCCCTGCACGGCCCACGCCGAACGAAAGCCAGACTCCCAGACTCCGCGGATGACGTTTGGCCTGGCCCCTTGTCTTGGGGCTTGACGCCAGGCGAGGCCGCCGGAGTTGGGATCGGCGACTCAAAAAAGCGTCCCACCGAAAACCTCCCAAACTTCCAATCCACAACCAAAAGTCTGTTTGTTCCTTCCTCAACAACTTCAGATTCTCTTCCCTTCCCATTCTTATCCAACGACCTGATAATAGTATCTATACACAATCATCATGTCTGAGACTCTCGTTGGTATCAATGGTTTCGGCCGCATTGGCCGCATCGTCTTCCGCAATGCGTGAGTTTGCCCCACCATAGTTGAGCTTGACCGGATAGCTGATTATTTTCGGATGAGGACAGTGTTGAGCATGGAGCTGTCAAGGTCGTCGCTGTCAATGACCCCTTCATTGACCCCGAATATGCCGTATGTTCCCTGTGCAACCTCCGCCTCAATGTCCCCCGCCTGCGCTCGTCCGAGCCTTCCGATGACGGCATAGAAATGAACTTGAGCTCACATTTTCATTCTAGGCATATATGCTGAAGTACGACTCGCAACATGGACAATTCAAAGGAACCATCAAAGTTGACGGCAAGGATCTCATCGTCAACGATCAAAAAGTGACCTTCTATACGGAGAAAGATCCCGCCAACATCCCATGGAAAGATACCGGTGCCTACTACGTCGTGGAGTCAACCGGTGTCTTTACCACCATTGACAAGGCCAAGGCCCACTTGAAGGGTGGTGCGAAGAAGGTCGTCATTTCTGCTCCTTCAGCTGACGCCAGCATGTTTGTCATGGGTGTCAACGAGAAGAGCTACAAGAGCGACATTGAAGTCATCTCCAATGCTTCCTGCACCACCAACTGCTTGGCGCCTTTGGCCAAGGTCATTCACGACAATTTCACCATCATCGAAGGTCTCATGACCACCATCCACTCCTATACCGCGACTCAGAAGACCGTCGATGGGCCTTCTGCCAAGGACTGGAGAGGCGGCCGTACCGCAGCCCAGAACATCATCCCTAGCAGTACCGGTGCCGCCAAGGCTGTCGGCAAAGTCATCCCTGACCTGAACGGCAAGCTGACTGGCATGTCCATGCGTGTGCCCACCTCCAACGTCTCGGTTGTCGACTTGACCTGCCGCATCGAGAAGGGCGCCAAATATGATGAGATTAAGGCTGTCATCAAGAAGGCCGCTGAGGGTGAACTCAAAGGGATCATGTCCTACTCCGAGGATGATCTCGTTTCCACTGACTTGAATGGCGACAACCACTCGAGCATCTTTGATGCCAAGGCAGGTATCTCACTCAATGACAACTTCGTCAAGCTTGTGGCTTGGTACGATAACGAGTGGGGCTACTCTCGCCGTGTCCTCGATCTTCTTGGTAAGTGCCACACTACTTCCGCTTCTCCACTTTGATATACCAGACACCAGAAACCAGTGATTGACTAACCGAATAACAGCATACATCTCCAAGGTCGACCAAGGGAAGTAGACGTGTTGCTGGCCTGACAACCACTGCAAACAAAGGCTCGAATTGGCGCAGGAGGGATGAATGGATGAATACGACAGGGAATCCATGCTTCAACAATGCGATACTGATTGACAAAATTCTTCACGATGGCGTAGTGGCTTCATGTCCTTACTCTTTGCGCAGAACAAAAGACTGGTAGATAGGTATCAGATCAATGCAGTCGGTTTGCCAGCAGGGCCCTGAGTATAGTTCCGTTTCTGCAATTGATTCTAGACCTCTACCGTTGCGAATGCCGTTCGCCTGCCTGCTTATTCCCGTCATGCATGATTGCTCGCCTTATGCAAGTAATTCTCAGGGGAAACAGCCTTGGAAACAACGGAGAAACTTTTTTCCGGTATATCTTTCCAAATTGGCCTCTCAAAGACCACTAAGACGTTCATACTCCATGTCGATAAGTGACTGAGACGGTCCTGTGGAAGAAGGCACTTCCGTTGTCAGGCTCTTCATTGGCTGCAATCCCATTTCTAATGATTTCGTGTCATCCATCAGCCTGATCGTGTTTCGGAGGTATATCTCTTTCTCACGCTCGCCGTACCCTTGTGGCCCTTCACTTGTTTTGAACAATCCTTCGATCTGAATACACTTTCTTCTATACGTCTCGTGGGTTACTTGGCATCCTTTTGATGCTGTCCAAGGCCTCAGAGACCTGATTTGAGATTTTCCACATTCAGAAAATACCTTTGCCACGATCCTAACCATGGATACCGAGGACGAGGATGTTCAAATGCTAGATGAGATGCCCACTGGTACTTCTTTTCGCACATACCCTCGCTCGACTGCTCCGGACGGTAGATCTCCTTTTCAATTACAATCATTTCCATCGGCCTCCTCGTCCCGACCTTCTCTCTTGAACGGACGCCAGCATTCTCAACTGTCACAAGCATCATCTTCAGCAATGCCTCAGGCTCCTTTCGAGCCGCAAGTCCGAGCAACTCCTGACTTGATCCGACATGCATCACATCTCAGCATCGAGGCTTCATCGAAGCCTTCTCAGAGTCAAGTTCAGGCCTACTTAGACGACCTAGGCTACGAAGAAGATGAAGCCATTGAACCCTTCCGCTCAGAACTGCCCACAGGTTACTGCTACGACGTCCGCATGCGTTATCATTGCGAGCTCGATACACCAAAGGATCGACGCGACTACCACCCGGAAGACCCTCGAAGGATTTTCGCCATCTACAAAATGCTATGTGAAGCTGGTCTGGTAGACGACTCGGTACTGACGAAGAGTGCATTGGTCTCAAGGCCTCTGCTGCAGATTCAAGTTGATTATGCTACCGAGGCAGAGATAGAGTTGGTGCATGATAAGAGGCATTGGGACCTCATGACTGGCACGAAAGGTGAGTTAGACTCCATCTTCGAACGGTATGTTTTGTTCCTAAAATCGAGAAGGCTTTGCCAAGGAAGAGCTTATCGACATGGGAATGAGCCTCGACTCGGTTTACTTCTGTGGTTCTACGTTCGAGAACGCCAGATTATCCGCAGGTGCTGCAATCGAAGTTGCAAGAGCGGTAGCTTCCGGTTTGGTGAAGAACGCCATAGCTATTGTCCGACCGCCAGGACACCATGCTGAAGCCAACCGCCCCATGGGTTTCTGCATCTTTGACAACGTATCCATTGCTACCAAGGTTTGCCAAGCGGACTATCCAGAGGAATGTCGGAAGGTTCTCATCGTTGACTGGTATGTACTCGCACCCATCCTAGGTGTCTCCCAGCATGCTCATCTACTCAAAGGGACGTCCATCACGGCAACGGCATTCAACAGGCATTCGAATCTGACCCAAACGTACTGTATATCTCACTGCACGTTCATGAAGGCGGAAACTTCTATCCCTCAGGCAACTATGGAGACCATAAGCACATCGGACTGGGGGACGGGGTAGGATAGTAAGCTAATCCCCTTGTAGCGACGTTTCTCGCTCGCAACATTGACCGAACGGACCTTAGCAACGTCAATATTCCTTGGCCCACCAAGGGCATGGGTGACGCAGATTACCTCTATGCCTTCCAACAAGTCGTCATGCCGATCGCTCAGGAGTTTGACCCGGATCTGGTCATGAGTAAGCAACAGCCTAGACGCTCTGCAGAATTTGGCACTAATTAGGAAACGCAGTCGCCGCTGGTTTTGATGCTGCGGAAGGTGATCAGCTTGGCGGATGCTTCGTTACGCCAGCGTGCTATGCCTATATGACGCATATGCTTAAGGGTCTGGCAGATGGGAAGATCGTTGTCTGCCTTGAGGTGAGCCCCTAAAGGCATTATGCAACTTCAATACTCACCCCAGCAAAGGGCGGCTATAACCTACGGTCGATTGCCCGTTCCGCTCTCGCTGTCACACGCACGCTTAATGGAGAGCCTCCGCCTCGCCTGGAGGCTCGCCCCCCGAGCCCCAGTTGCGTCGAGACCCTCACACTGGTCAAATCGGAAATGGGTAAGCACTGGAGGTCGTTGTTTGAGTATACCAAAGGTGCGAACGTGTGGGAACTGCAGCCCCGCGAAGACTGGTCAGAGACTCACTACGGGTGAAGGTGAAGTGCCACAGGACATCCTGCCGGAAAGGACTTCGTTTGCTTGTAGGTTTTGCTGCGCTTTTGCCTTGCATACACCCTGATTAGCCTTTCTAGCTGTCTATGATAACCATCGCTCAACTGCTCTCCGTAACGAATTCGACATGGTCCCCATCCCGGTCTACAAGCCGAGCCTGGCGGCTTCGTTCAAGAGCCAGGTCATGGCCACGTGAGTAGCGCCTTTTGCCACACTAAACCACACTATCTCACTAACATGACAAATCCTAGGCCGAATTTCGAGACCAACGTTCCTCTAGTTGTCCTATTCCACGACCCGTAAGACTGCCGCCTACCATTTAGCAATGATCAATGGATGCTGACGTGCGGTTTCCCCCAGACCAGAGATCTTCAGCGGTAGTCCTATCAATTCTAGCCTCAAGATGGAAACGATGTGGATGGTAGGTTGCTTAAATTCTGCACGCATCTCAAAGCTGATACAAGATAGCACGATGGCTATAAATCATACGCAAAGCCGCTGATCGAACAGGGAATGGCCTTCATCGACATCAACATCCCTCGTGCCCTAGTACCCAACGCTGTCAGCTTCTTGCCTCCCTTCCGGCGCCGAATGATATTGACCCCTCACAATAGACCACAGACTCGAACGGAGACCTCGAGACGCGGACTCTACGCACATCTCAGCTAGCAGAATACCTATGGGACAATTACATCGAGTAAAGATCATTTCACTCACCTCCTACCATGGTTGCACCCAGACTCTGACTCGCTTCCAGACTGAACACTCACCCCCAAATCTTCTTCATCGGCGTCGGTCTCGCATACCAAGGTATCCTCGCCCTGATCAACGCCCGTGGTGAGCCCCCTTCCCCCCTCCCTAATTTCTTCCCCTTCAGCAAACCTTGCTCATCCTCCCCTTTCCCTCTCCTTACTAACCCTTCCCTCCCATACAGACTCCTTCCGCGATACCGTCACCGGCATCATCTCCATCATCCCCGGTCCCAACCCCTCCTCCTCCTCCTCCTCCTCCTCCTCTCCCACCCCCACCGACACCTGCCCTGTCCTACCCATCCAAGACAACGCGCTCGACTCACTCAATATGGGCCGCTGGTACAAGGACCACTCGCTCATCCTGGTGGGCGCCGGGCACCCGAACTGGAAATCCTGGGCAGCCAAACGGCCGAGTAAGAGGTATGGGAATGTGGTGAGGAGTGAGGAGGATGGGGTGGCGGGGATGCTGAGACGGCATCGGGGTGAGGTGTTGGGGTGGATTGGGGAGAGGAGTGGGATTGTGAATGTGGGGGGAGTAAGGCGGTGAGAAAGACGCAGAGGGCAGTGAGAGAAAGGAGGTCGAACCGGGCAACGGAGCAACGGGGAGAAATGACGGGGGAGCATACCTTCGATCATCAAAGGGGAGGAATATACGCCATCTTGATGTCAAGCATTTTTGCTGGCGTGAGCTCCATTCCAAGTCTACAAGTGATGATCCCGGCCGATCCTACCAAAGCCTTCACCAACCCACTCTTCTCGATCGCCAATCCTCATTACCCCTGTCCTATCCCCATACCCAAATCCACCACCACCACCATCGCACTACCACTCACTCCCTCCACAAATCCCCCCCCCCCTCCTCCTCCCATACACCTACCTCCCCCTCTTCACAATATTGCCCTATCCATCTGCGTCCCCCAGTCGATCGATCAGGTCCGGCACAACCCGCTTCAATAACAGTACAGGACGCCAGAACCGTCTCGGGGCTTCTGTTCTGCATACCCCGGACCACCATCTCACTCCACCCTCGTCCCCTCGCACCGCTGGGTTCGCCCGCTCTCCATACGGATTTTGCCTGCAGCATGATCCGTCGGTCAAGCCTTCGGCACCCAGATATTCTCTCGAAAAGGCGGAGTGAAATGCAGAGATGCCGGAGAAAAAGGGACGTTTGTAGCTAGACTGGGGGTGGTGGAAAGGGGAAGGGGATGGATGGTCTCTATGTCTTTAAAAGGCAGAAGGAAGAGGAAAGGAGAAAGGAGAAGGTAAGGAAAGATTTCGTAGGCATGGAGATTAATCTTTGTCATTCGTTGCTTCCATGACACCGTACCGTACGTCCCTTCACCTACATGAAGAAGCCGCGCTCTTACCCTCCCAGATGTTGAAATTGACCTCCTAGACGTATGACTCCGCCGGCGCTCTCACATCACATCACCCCAGCACTCCGGCTGCGCTCCCTGTACTCCTCGAAACTCCCCGCGCCTTGATCTCCTCTTCTTCCCGCCCCCTTTTCTCCTCCGGCTTCTTCTTCTGTCTTGCCGCCTTCTCCGTCCCCTCTTTTGCTCTCACCACCGTCTTCAGCGGCCGCCTGCTGGCGATCCCACTCCTCCTCCTCGGCCGCAATCAAGGCGTGGAATTTCCCCTGCTGACCGCGGGCGAGATAGATCGGCGGGGCTCGGCGGCGCGCGACGGCTTCGGTGATGAGGATGTGTTTGATGCTGGACCCTGTAAACGCATCCACAATCAGCTCACATCTTTCCCCCCTTGCGACAAGCGCTTGAAATTTTTTCCCAAACGTACCAGGCGCCTCAAACATGCCCTCCTCCAACACCCCCTCCATCACCTTCCTCAGCCCCCTCGCCCCTGTGCCCATCGGCTCCGTGGCCTCACCCACCGCTCTCAATGCGGCGCGAGTGAACCGCAGCTCCACCCCGCTGAGCGAGAAGAGCATTTCGTATTGCTTGAGCAGGCAGTTCCGCGGTTCGGTCAGCACGCGGACGAGGTCGTCGAGGGTGAGGGGGGCGAGCGCGGTGGTGATGGGGATGCGGCCGGTGAGTTCGGGGATGAGACCGTAGGATTGGAGGTCCTGTGGGAAGGGAGGGGAAGGGGGTTAGTTTCTGGGGTGAAGGTCTTTGAAGGGAGGGGAATAAATCAGGGGAGGCAGGGGTTGGGGGAAGGATACATACTGTGGGTTCGCAGAGGTCGAGAGGGTTGTAAGATCCTGGCGGTGGGGAATTGGGGGAGTGAGGGGAGAAGAAAGGGAGGTGCTGTGCGGATGAGGAGGATGCCTTGCTGTTCTTCCTATTGCTGGAAGGAGAAGAGAAGGAGGAGGTTGAAGACTTGATGGGCGAGTTGAAACCAATGGATCCTTTCTCGATGCGTTTCTGGATCATCTTGTCAAGACCGATGAAGGCGCCGGCGAAGATGAAGAGGATGTTGTCGGTGCGGATGGAGTAGGTTTCCGGTTTGCCTGACCCACCACCACTTCCTCCACCGCCAGTGCTGGGGCCTGTGGACGAGGATGCGTTGGGTGGGGGAGAAGAGCCGGATAAGGGGCTATTGGTTGGGTATGCGCTGTTGAAGGACGCTCCACTACCACCAGCACCACCGCTACCGCTGCCACTACTCCCTCCTCTCGCAGACTTCTCACTCTTCGCCTGTATCTGCAACGTGGTCCCTTCGATGATCTTCAACAGCGCTTGCTGCACCCCTTCACCGCCTACATCCTTCCCATTCGCCACTTTGGTGGTACTGATCTTATCAATCTCATCCAGACAGATGATACCCCGTTCTGCGGCAGCAACGTCGTAGTTCGCGGCTGCGAGGAGCCGTTGCACGCAGATCTCGGCGTCTTCGCCTATATAGCCGGCTTGAGTAAAGGGAGTGCAATCGGACATGCTGAACGGTACAGCAAGCACTCTTGCCAGCGTTTTGGCCATCAGAGTCTTGCCCACGCCTGACGGGCCGAGGAGGAGAATGTTGGATTTGTCGAGGGTCAAGGGTGATGGATCTATGATGGGGGGTGCGCCGAGACCTCCTGACGAGGAAGGGGAAGGAGGGCGTAAAGGTATTGATTGCTGGTGGCCTGGGAATTCATCTATTCTCTCTAGGGCATCAGCTTATTCTCCTTCTTTTCTCGTTGCTCGATTGCTTGCTTGCGTGCTGGCTTGCTCGCCTGCAAAGCGGGCGTATGCTTGGAACGGGCCTCTCACCTTCCAATGGATGATTCTCGGCCATCTCCCTCCTCAACTGCTGCTGCAACATCTCATGCTCCTCCTCCTCCCGTCGCAACAACTCCTGCACTCGCTGGTAATGGTTATAGACGGCGACGCTAAGCACCTTCTTCGCCCTCTCCTGCCCCACCACAAAATTGTCCAGGTGCTGCTTGAGCACCCTAGGTGTCAACCGGGGAGCCCCCAAGATCGAGGCATCGCCCAGTGGTCCCGATGTCTTCTCGCCAGGCTCATAGCTGCCGGTGAAGGGCTGGCCTGTGAAATCGGAGCGGCGAAACTGGGAGGAGGAATTGATGTGGGAAGAAGTGGTGAGATGACGGTGGTGATTTGTATAGGAGAGTCTGGCAGCATGAGGGCGCCGCGAGGAGCTGATTGAGCGACAGAAAGAGTAGAGAGCCAGGTAGGAGTGGTGGGCGGGTCCTTTTAGGGCGACGGAGCGTTTGGGAAGCACGGTGGATATGGACCGGCAGTCAGGCATGCTGGGGGATTGATCTGCTCCTTAATAGCTCACATCAGGGCAACTTGAACAAGGATTGATACTTGTTGATTCAGCGGTATACAGGAGTAATTTTTCCCAACTCTTGCGCAACATCAGGAGTGGGCGTAGGTGGAGTTGTTGGAGAGCAAGCTCATTGCGGAGCAGCGCGCTCGGCTCAATATCATAGACTTAAGGGTCTCCGCTTCTCCTGAACAACCAGCACAATTGGATTGAATATCATCCGATAAGGCTGTGTGTCATCTCAAATCTATTCATTGTAATACTCTAGCTTTTGCAAAGCAGTGAAGGGATATGAGATATGTTGGAAATAGCCATCACACAAGAATAACATCGAATCGAACTCCCCTACCACAATAGCAACATCCACAATCGCTCCATCTCACAGCCAAGCACAAGAACAATGCGGCTCACAAATAGCTAGACCCAATCCACTCGAATTCCTCCAGGTCCAGAGTAGTCTCATCCATGCACAGAACATTGAGCGATGCCGAACCACCCATCATCAATCCCTTTCTGGACATCTGCAATCTCATCACCTCGGTCCTCAATCACCCCCTGAATGGTCTCCTCCAGCGTCTGCCCGTTATGCTCGAACCAGCCATCCCCTCCGTCCACCTGATACACAAAAGCTTCCACCCATTCCTTCGTGCATTTGCCAAGTTGGTACGATCCAGCCGTGGTTACGACAGTGCTGTACAGATCCAGCAGTTGACTTGGTGTGAGCTTCAGCATATCGTCCAGGACATAGCAGTGCACGTCCTCGTCCCCCCACCCCTGCGAAGTCCCATAGATGTCTTCCTGTGCCCTCACAAACTTGGGCATCTGCGAAAACGGAGCCGAGTGATGGCCATGCTGCGTGAGAGTTTTGGATCTCGGATTCTTGGCCTGTTGAAACGCGAAGCAGTCACGGTGCTTCCGTTGCTGGATCTTGGCGACCTTCTGATTGCTCGGGGCGATGGATGACTGAATCGTTCGCCGGAGGACTGCCTGTAGATCCATCATCTCTGCTAACTCGCGCGTGCTCCACGGGCGGATCAGGGCCGCCCGTTCTCGGATGATGGCTGGGGATCGGCGCGTTGTCGTGGGATAGTCCTGGGTATGGTACGCGAGGCTATAAAGCGCGATTCTGTAGCATGCTCGGCGTAAATGTCGCCTCTCCATCGGGGTGAGCAGGCGGCGCGACACACTCTCCTCCTTGCGCCATTTCTTCATGGGATACATGTCCGCCCACGTGTTTGCAACGTGACCAAGCCCAAGGATCTGTTCGAGAAGCGGGAGCGACCTGGGTGGTGTGGGGCGTACGACGTGCGCAGGCTGGGAGTCATTATAGGTCAAGACGCGAATGGCTTCTTCAAGCGGGCCGAATTGGGCTTCCGCTACCTCATACAGTGTTGTCAAGCGATTGGAAGGTGAATGGAGGACGGTCCGCAGGTGGCGACAGGCCGCTGCCAAAGCTAGGACATCAGATATCGAACTGCATGACTGAAGAATCTGGACTGTGATCTCGTTTGGGAGGGTGGAAAGCGCCATCTCGGATGCTGCTCGCCTTTTTCTTTTGGGTAAGCGTCTGTACAAACGTTCTGATACGTCCTGGACGATGGTATTGCTTCTGATACAATCTGTGGGAATTTGTTGCTACCAATTTCACCGTCATCGCGTGGTGATGGTGCATACCTAAACAATGATAGGCTCTCGCGTAGCCCCTTTTCAACTCTCTCCTCCCTGGACGAGGCCGTGAGAGCAGCCTCTGCTGCCCCAGCGCCAGCGCCCTCAAAGATTTAGGTTGTATCAGCTGATACGAACCCCTTCGTTGGGGCTATGAATCGGGTGAGATACATCTTTCGATGATCTCCAGGCGCACGGCAGACCCATGCTCGAGCTTCTGGCACTCTCCAGCCGGTGATGGCTGATATCATTAGAGGGTTTCATGCTTGCTGTGGTAAGGAAGAGAGCAAGGTGAAGGGGGAGGTCGAAGATTTTATGCCAGGATGAGTCGCGTTTCGGCGCTAGTTGTGCCAATTCTGGAGCAAGATTGGCTGAGCATGTCGATCCTGCCAAATCAGGTAGCATTCATTCTGTGCAACATCAAAAGCTCTGAATGCAAAGAATTTCTACAATGGAGCATGGTAACTGTGATTGTAAACTGAAATCTGGCATGTTGAAGCTGGCTGTTGAGCCTTGATATCTCTATGTGACCCCTGACCTGACCAGCCCCTGACGCCTTGTGCTGTGCTTGCGAATGCTTTTCTCCTCCATAGATACAGCTGTGAGCAGATGAAACAATTCAGCGAATGCTTTTCTTGTCCCGCCAGCAATAGAGCACTTCTGAATCCGTTTCGTATCAATGTTTAGCCGTCACCGCCTCACCCGTCAACTTTTCAACGGCTTCTTTGGCCCTGTATCGCATGAAATCAGCCGCGACTCGTATCATCACGTCGTACAAGACGAGGTCTTTCGGTTTCGACCCGAATGCAGCAGGTCTGGGTACGTTTCTGAGGGAGAGAGGACTCACATATCACCCAGTGCCACCATGCAAATTGTCTGCCAGACTCCCAAGCCAATTCGGGGCGTCACACCACGATAGAGCCCCTTGATGCCATTTTGGGAGTAGATATAGCTGAATGTCTTGCCCACCGTCAAGTTCTTGGGCCTCTTTGGGTCGTCCGTCTTGCTCTGCATCTCGACGCGAATGACTTCAATAGGCTGGTTCCACGCACTCAGACCACCACCCAACCCACTGGCCAGAATCTTCTCCAGTGCACCCATCTTCTCCCCGTTCTCTTTCCCGGTGACTTTTCGGATTCCCATCTCTGAAGCTCGGCTGAGTCCAAATCTCGATCCCCAATTGGTAGTCTGTCGTATTGCCACAGCGTTGACCCCACGGTTGATACCTCGAATCCCCTCCCTGCGGTAGATGTCCATAAAGGTTGCGAATGTGCTGGGTGGCTTGACACCAGACGCTGCGACTTTATGTTTCGTGATCTCCACTGTCTTCATGCATGTGCAGAAACCCATGGTTGCGTAGGCTTGAGCGACACCTCCAGCCATCCCGCCAACGATCCCACCACCAAAGTCATTGGCGCCGAAGGACTTGGCGTAAAATTCTGCCTCTGAAGCGACGAAGAGGAGTACTGCGCCTTTGGTCGATGCTTCGATCCAAGCCCATGGTATCAGACCTTGGTAGTCTAGTCATTCATAGTGTCAGCATGAGTCGTTTTTCGTTCTTGCTCAGTTGCCATCTTTGCGCCTTCTTTCCATGTCTTTATAGCTGGACACGCCTTTCGTGCATATGTATACGGTGCATGCCTTCCAAGGACCAACGTACAGCCTAAGATGCCTCCTCGTCCCATAATCCTACTCATCGCCCCGGCGAAGCTGTCTCCTCTGTTTGCTGCCATGGTGGTCTTGACGACCTCGAGGGGCTTCATAGAGTCAGCTTGCAGCATGAGAGCCAGTACATTTCTTATCGTACCTGTCCTAAGGTAGTGACCCTGTTGAATCTGTCAGGAAAAGGGCTCGCTTCCTTGGCCGCCGGTATCACTTACTCGAACATATTCAATCCAGCTCCAACTATCGGCATGTTCCATTAGCGCTTTTCTTACTCTATTCGGTCGAACATCCACTCACGTAGCAAGTTGCTGAACTTCACGGGCTTCTTCTCCAGCTTGGGTGGAGCCGAACCCACGGGTGTTCCACTGGCTGCTGCCATCTGAAAGGGAGTCTCTTTTCAATGGGCCTGAC
This sequence comes from Ramalina intermedia, assembly GCA_003073195.1. Classification (NCBI taxonomy): domain Eukaryota; kingdom Fungi; phylum Ascomycota; class Lecanoromycetes; order Lecanorales; family Ramalinaceae; genus Ramalina; species Ramalina intermedia. Next base: position 237,709 of record PEKF01000001.1, on the reverse strand, counting down.
CAAGGCAGTAGTGGCGCTTCGTCGCTATCAGCCAACGCTTGCAAGCTCTTTGACCGATTTTGAATCGCTCAAGGCGAGTGCTTGAATTCAATCCAAAATACGTACCCTCTTGGCAGGAGGTTGAGGCTGAATGGGGCGCTGCTTTCGGCGCTGGTCGTGTGCCCTCGTAGGAAAAAAGACTCTGCCAATACGACACCACACTGAATGTACTTGGCAAACTTGTACGTGCACGAGTGTCAGGAAATGCAGAAAATTATACGCAGAAGTCGCCGGGCTGCAGCAGCTAGAGCCCGTTCTCCCCGTTCACCGCGTTGAGAAGGGAAGTGACGGGCTGACTAAGGATGGTTGAGGGTCCCACAGCCTTATCAAGTCCCCTATTACCCCTGAAGCTGGAAGCCAATTGCGAGCTCAGGCCTATTTTCGGTGACCGATGTCGCTCTGTCAAACCCTTTCCTTTGATAGCTACAGAAAAACTGATAACCACTGCACCACGACTAGCGCCAATAGGAATCGAACCTATAGTGAGTTATCAAGCATCCACGCCACCAACGCCCGCAAGGTCGTCAGCCCCCGCTGACCAGGCCGTACACCACAGAGGGAAACTCAGAAATAAAATCTGTCCACTACCTGGGTCGAACCTGCGCGGTGACTAGACAGTGAGCCCTTGTAGCTATTGGCGCTACCAGAAAAACTGATAACCACTGCACCACGACTAGCGCCAATAGGAATCGAACCTATAGTGAGTTATCAAGCATCCACAGCTACGCCTTGCACAGATTCGGATGACAAGAAGGTTCAGTGTTCATGCAGTAGCGATTTTGCAAATGTACCTCCAGTGAGAAACACCAGTCTAACAGTCTAAATGTTACATACGAGTCGGATCCAATCCTGAACCTTTCAAGTTGCCCGTGGACTGCAAGCTTGAAGAGATCACAAGGTTGCACCAACAAGCTTCGCCCAAGCATCTGTGCTGAATGACTTAGGTCGCTCAATGGGAGCACCCACAGCGCGGTCAATGATCAGTTGCGGGAGGACGCCAATGGCACGGGAGACTCCGAAGAGAACAGTGTAGAAGCTGGCTTCAGTCAAGCCATAGTATTGGAGGAGAACGCCAGAGTGCTGTTCTTGTCAGTGTCCGAGTAGGCGTTTTTCTGGTGACGGAGGACTTACAGCATCAACGTTGGGGAAGGGGTTCTTGGTCTTGCCGTGTTCAGTTAGGACACCAGGGGCAATGTTGTAGACTTGGCTAACGAGCTTGAACATCTCATCATCGGGCAAATGCTTGAGCGCGAAGTCTCGTTGAGCCATGTATCGAGGATCGGTCTTGCGAAGCACGGCGTGTCCGTAGCCGGGAACGACTTGGCCAGATTTGAGGGTCGACCACAGATAGTCAGTGATGCTCTCGTCACTCAAATCACTGCCCACGCCAGCCTTCATCTTCTGCAACCAATTGAGTACTTCTTGATTGGCAAGACCATGGAGAGGTCCGGCCAGACCGTTGAGACCGGCAGCGAGAGAAAGCATGGGGGAGCTAAGAGCGCTACCGACCAAGTGCGTCGTATGGGCGCTGACATTGCCACCCTCGTGATCGGTGTGGATGGTCAGGTACAGGCGCATCAGCTCGAGGAAATCCTTATTGGAGGAGAAGCCCAATTGGTTGGCGAAGTTGAAGGAGTAATCCTTGTCCTTCTGAACAGGGGCGACCTTGCCATCTTTGTACACGTTTCGGTAGATCTGGGCAGCGATTGTAGGAAGCTTAGCAATGACGTCCATGGAGTCCTCGAATGTGTGTGCCCAGTATTCAGACTTCTTCATGCCCTTCGCGTACGCTTTCGCGAACGCTGATTCATGCTCCAGAGCCGTCACTGCCATCGAGAACTGAGCCATGGGGTGGAGGTCACTTGGGCAACGGTCGATGAGCTCTTTCACGAAGGAGGGGATCTCAGCGCGCGCGGCCCACTCGGCTGAGAGAGCGCGGACTTGAGCCTCGCTTGGGACCTCCCCAGTCAATAACAGCCAGAAGAGACCTAGACGGGCATCAGCAATAGCAGTCTCCTTCTCGCGAATGTTTGTTCGAACCCTCTGGTAACGGTTCCTGTCCGCCTTCTGCTTTGGGCAGTACTTCCTGACATTCCGGGATCGTCCTGCCACGGAAACGAATGCCTTCCTCGGAATCCAAAACAGATCCTTCCCAGACCAGTGACTTAATCCCACGAGCACCGCCATAAACCTGGTCTAATGTGACCTCACCAACTACTTTTGAGCCATACCCTTTTCTTAAGGTCTTGATCTTTTCAATTTCCCGAGGCAAATTGTCGGCAAATGTATCCTTGAGTGACTGGGGAAAATAGTCAGCTTTATAGCCCTTCCTGCAAATGCTGCTAGCATGAGCTTTCCAGGTGGCATACCTTTGGTTGAGCTGAGGAGTAAGCTCGGAGACCGTTGAATACAATGGATCGGGCGGGGCAGGAAGCGGATGCGAGGGCGGGTCTCAACGCAGCATTGCTGAGTCTGAGAGCTGAAGCCATTGCCAAAGGAGGTGAGAGGTTGACGGGAAAAAAAATAAAATAGAGATTGTGTGAAATGAATTGGTTGTTCAGTGGATGCAGAGAAAGCTTCAAAGAAAAAAGTCGCCCAACGTCGGACTTTTGGAAAGCTAAAGGTTCAAGCCACGCCAAAATTGAATGCCGAGCTTCTTCTTTTCCCGGCCGATTCCTGCCGAAGCTTGACCGATCTGACAGCTATGTAGAGTACATGCTTGTAGATGAGCAACAGCATATTCGTGAACAATCTCCAATTTCTGAATACAATTAACATTGACTCTCTGGCGCTTTATCTAGGGCGGTGATCTACACAACGCATCAGTATAAGCTCATATTCTCCGAAAGCTCAACTATTCAAGCATGTCAAGGCTTGGGCGCCGCCATGTCGCTTGTCGAAAGTGGCTAGAGCGTCGAGCTTGAATGCTTAGTCATGCGCCTGTCCTTGAATTTTCATCTCCACCTCGTCTCCAACCTTCATCCTGCCATCATATCATCACCTCCATCAACAAAACCCCTTCACCATCTAGGAAGACTAACAGCTTCAGTCCTGAATATCACAAGAACGCTCTGAAGGTATCAGGGAAGCACAAGGTTACTCGTTACTCCCAGGAAGCGCAAAGTCTTCGCCTAGGCAGTCTTGATTGTGACACAGACTTGAGCTACGAATATTGATGTCGTGTAGCTACAAAAGCTCAACTACTGCACTCTTTGTTCGTCAGACTCATAATACAATAATTCGACACCGATTCTCACAAGTAAAACATCTCCTGTTGTCACGTGCTTTAGAGGACTTTCTCATGTGAAACCGTTGGGTCTTGCGTCAAACAATACCTCATCTAAAGCTGCGCTCAGCTCTTCGAGCTCAAAGTAAACCGTAACGTAACCTGAGTCTACAATCATGTCGACTCCTGTAGCGGAACTGGATGCTACGCTTCAGTCTATGCTGCATCTCAAACCCCCGGGAGTAACAGGAAGCAAGATAACCAGTCTCACCTCACTCTGTAACGCGAATATTCAAGTACGTCTCAACTGGCGCATCAGCCTATATTCACTTCCACTCTCGAGAATTTCAATGTCGCAAGAACTGACCCTTCAATCTTCTGTAGTCGGAAACAGTGCTCATTCAGCGAATCTATACCCATTTCAAAAAGGCTCCGTCGACCCACAAACTAGGTGTCCTTTATGTCGTAGACTCCGTAACAAGAGCTTGGGTAGAACAAGCCCGCAAGGCTGGTCAAGCCATCGGGCCCAATGAGAACCCCCTGGATGGCACATATGCCGCTGGTCATAAACGTGTTACTGAATTGCTGCCTTCTTTCATGAACGATATCATAGCCACTTGCCCGGATGACCAAAAGGTACGCTCTTTAAGATGATGAATTAGTCCCAGTAAACGTGGCCCCTATCACCGTGACTCGATGGCGGTTCATCCTCCCCTCGTGACTTGATGATACGTGGAGTCTCGCGATCAATAATAGTATCATCCCCCGTAATTTGAAAATTTGTCACGCTCTACTCACCACTTTCTTCGCGTTCAGGCTAGAATCACCAAACTCATCGACATTTGGGAACGGTCTGGGACTTTTCAGCCTGACCTGATGGCCATGTGCAGAGACAAAGTAAAAGCTGAAGGTAAGCTGGATGCGAACCCGTAAAGGCCGTTGCCACGTAAAGGGTGAAGAGAATCTGATGCTTGTTGTTTTTTCTCTGTAGAAGCAAAATCCAGGAGCAGAATGGCTCGCACCACCACACCCACAGGCTCCCCTCCAAAGGATTTCATTCCATTGAACGACAACGCGAATGTTGCACCACCAGCACCTCAGCCTCCTCAGGATACCTCAAGCATCCTTCAGGCACTTGCAAGCATGGCGAGACCTAATCCGGTCGATCAATCAAAGCCTCCTCAAGCCAGCGAGAGTAACTTTCCGACTTCGCAAAACCTGTATGGACAAACCATGCCAGCACCCGTAAATCAAGCGGCTTCGGCTCCTCCGTTTGCACCGGCAATGGGTGGCCCTAGCATTCCAACCGGTGGCAACATGTTTGGTGGGATGGGCAACCCTCCAAATTTCTCCCAGCCTCCACAGGGAGGTCTAATGAACATGCAAGTCAACCCCAACCCACAGCCTCAGAACGTCGCCCTTCCTCAAGACCAGATTCTCCAAGTCCAATTTCTGCAATTACTCCATGCTCAAGGCGTTCCACAAGAACAATGGGCGACAGCGCTTCAAGCCTTGACGGCGGCCAACTTGGGCAATGCAGGGATTGCAGCAGGTCAGCAGCAGAACCAGAACCAGAACCAGTATGGCGGCAGTTCATCACGTGACCGGCCTGGAGCTGGCGATCAGTACAACAGGCGCTCCTCGCCCACTCGGTATCGACGTTCTCGATCTCGTTCGCCTTCTGGATATGATAGACGTCGCGAAGCCAGTCCTCGCCGTCGCCGTGACAGCCCTTCCTATGGATCCTATGGCAGAGGTAATGATCGTGGCAGCACCGCCAACCAATACCGTCAACGTAGTCCAGACCGTCGGCGTCGTAGTGACAGTCCACGAGGTAGAGATCCTACTCTTCCACCACCCGGACCGAAATTCCTCGAATTCGACAAGAGCTTGCCCCCTGACCACTTCCGAGGTATGACATGCTTGGTATCCAGCTGTCTCCCAAAGCTAACTTGACTTCCAGTCTTGAGTCGAACGCTATTTGTAGGAGGAGTCACGTAAGCCTCCGGTCGTCTGCTTCTTTCCACAACACTATACTCACCTATTCCAGATCATCAGAGGATAGATTGCGCAGTATCTTCGACAAGTTCGGCACCGTTCAGACGTGCATCGTGAACGTCGACAAGCGCCATGCCTTTGTCAAGATGTTGACCCGAGACGATGCTGTTCGTGCCAAAGAAGGGATGGAGCGATACCGATCCCAGGAAATGCAATTGAGAGTAAGTTTCTGATGCCTTGAATCCCTGCCTGATCACAATGGCAGTACTTACCTTTGCAGCAGACAAGGTGGGGTGTTGGCTTCGGCCCCCGCGATTGCAGCGACTACTCTACTGGAATCAGCATCATCCCAATTGGCAGACTCACCGACGCGGATCGCAAATGGATCCTGACTGCTGAGTATGGAGGAACGGGTGGGAAACCCTTGGAAGGTGGGATGGTCGTCGAGGAGCCGGACATCGAGATCGGGGCTGGCGTGTCCTCCAAAGGTACCGCCCACCCCTTCATAAAGTCACAGCCAACGCTGACAGCGACTCATAGCGATCTCCCGACGAATGGTCACCGACCGCGGTGGCCAAAAGGGCCCAATCTCCGGCGGCGGCCGTGACAACGCACGGGACGGGCCCCAGCCCGACAATTACCGCCAGCGCCCTCCCTGGGAGGAGCAATCCCACAGCAACAGCAGCAGCAACCGCCGCGGGAGCGGAGACGGCGGCAACCTGGGCGGTACCGGCGGCGGCGTGGCCGCAAACCCCTTCCCCAATTTCCCCAATTTCCCCCAACTGCCAGGGGGGTTCCAATTTCCGCCGGGGTTCCAGTTCCCCAATATGCCCAACATGCCAAATGCGGGCTCCCCGGCTGGTGGGCAGCCTCCTGCCTCTGGCCCAGGCAACTGAGGGGCTGAATCGGGCGGGCAGATGGGGTTCCTTCGGCTGCGGGTATCACATTGCTTAATTTAGGCGTTAATTGGGGTGCCCAATCGCAGCAAAAGCTGCTTGTCGTTTGCAAGGCGCATTGTAGGGGGGCTGGGCCCTCAGGAAGAGCATCGTGCTGCAGCTTTGCTGCATAGCTAGTTTCTTTACTAGCAATAATCCCCCTATCTCAACTCGCTTAATCAGTCCATCTTCTATCTTGCTTTATGTCCTCATCATGACTAATATTACTCTTCACACGATATATAGCTTGCGAACTTCTTTGTTATGAGTGGAGTTATATACAAGAATCATATCCCATCCTTCCTCCCCCCCCCCCCCCCCCAGTATCTATCCTCTATATGCCCTCACTCACACCATCACCCAGCCTCTGCATAAGCCTCGCAGACCACCCCAGTAGCCACGAGCATGCCGCATCTCACAACACCTTATCAAACGCCGGAATCAACGTCTGCGCCAGCCAGAAGCTGAACACCAGCTTCGGCCCCGTCATCAGCAGTTTCGGGGTCAGGCCCTTGAAGAAACTGCTCGCCCCTTCCTCCCGCGCCATCCTGCCCAGGATCTTGAATCCGGATTCCGGGTTCTCAAAGTTGCGGTTCTGGATCCGGGTTTTGATCACGTCGAGGGGCGCGGAGACGAGCAGCGAGGCGGTCGCGCCACAGATTGAGGCGACGAAATTTTGGAGCCTAGGTAGGAGTTGAGGGGTTAGTTGAGGGTGAAAGGAGGGGAAGAGGGGAGACCCGGAAGGGGGGGGATGGTGATGAGGAGGAGTGATGGGAGGGGAGGAGGGGAGAAATGATTTGGGGGGGGGGGGGGGGGGGCCCCCCCGGGGGGGGGGGGGTGGATCGGGGGGGGGGAGGGGTTTTTTTTGTGGGGGGGGGGGGCCCCGAGGGGGGGGGGGGGAGGAGAGGGGGGGGGGGGGGGGGGTGGGGGTGGGGGGGGGGGGGGGGGGGGGGGGGGGGGGGGGGTATGGTTTGGCTGGTGGGAGAGGAGAGGAGATGGGGGTTTTGTTGCTGGGATCTGAGAATCTGATGGGGATTGGATGTGAGGATGTTTTGTATTGGGTGGACAATGGGAGCAGCACAAGAGAATCGGGTATGGATTGGATGTGAGGATATGTGCTTGGAGTGTGGAAAGGGAGTAGATTGTGAGTATTGAATGTGAAATGGGAAGGGGACTTTGATGAAATTTATGGGAAATGTCTGTGGACTACCTACCAACTCCGATGCTTCGAAGCTTGTCACCATCAACCTCGACAGTGTGGGATTGTGGAAAGGATAGGAACGCCATTTCCGGCTGCCGTGGTGGCCGGCATCGCTATTCAGTCGCATCAGCATGCTTTTCCTTCCTTCTGTCCTCGCTTTCGTCACCTTCCGAACCATTGGTCGCGTGCGTAGCTTCCCCTTTACGCTTTTTGCGTTTCTTCTTGGCGTCCACATCCCCATTTTCCGTGGGCGGTAGCAGATCTTTCTCTTTCGCTTCCCTCTTCTCCCTCTGCTTCTCTCGTTGCGCCTCTTCCCTCGCCTCCTTCTCCTTCCGCTCCCTAGCCTGCTTCCCCAAGAAGTATTCCCCGCTCTCGATCTGCAAATCGACCTTGCTCTTCTCCCGCGGGGGCGGGAACGGCGTGTAAGCTTTCTTGCTCTTGTCGGTGATCTTGAGGGGTTTCTTGCGCTTGCTCAGGGTCCGTCTTTTGAAATGGGGTAGAAAGCGATCCCAGCTTTCGTTCTTGAGGTTGGGATCGTTGGCGAGCTCGCGCTTGATCATGAGTTCTTTGATGTGGTAGATCGGGTGGATGTTGGCCATGCAATCTTCAACGACGCGCCGCACTTCTTTCAGGCCCTTGTAGGGGCCCATGGCGCTGACCGTGTTGCCTTGCACCAGGATGTAGCATTTCGTCAGCAGCTCCAGAGCCTTGAGTGTAGATCCGTTCGGGCCCAGTATCCGCTGCCGCCGCTTGACGAAGCGCTCTTTGTTGTTGACGAGGTTGCGGATCTTGATGATGTCTGCGGCCACGCCATCTTCGAGCACTTTGACGGCCTGAGGCGCCGGCACACTCCGCGCGAGAAGCTTGATGAGGTCCCGAGCATTGAGGATGGAGGCCGGATCATACGTTTTTCGGGTGGTGCGCACGGACATGCTTCCTTCTATCAGGTCGAGTGTGCATGCGATGTGGTGGGTCGCGAGGGTGCGGGTGATGAGGGGCCATGCTTCTTTCAGGTAGATCTCACGATATTTGGGGAAGAGGGTCGCGAATGAGGATTCCTCGGCAAACGTCCCAGCCTTGTTGTCTTCCTGGGTGAACTTGTCGACCTTGCAACGGAATATCAGTACAGGCTTTTTGGGCTTTGGGAATGCATTTTGGCCAGCTCACCTTCCACTTATCTATGTCATCCGTGTCCCATGGCTTCTCCTTGCTATGTGTGCTTGGCATCGTGAAATTGTTGTAAGAGAATGGAGTAGTTGTGTAGAGAATATGTTGAATATCGAGCGGAAGGTTTTGGCGAGCTCACCTGACCGTTTAGCCTGCATTCGCCCGCTGTCAAAGTTGCAGAACTTGCTTGAAACTCCTTCGAGCCTTGGTCTTCTCGGGGCCGAAAAAGACGAGTCTCCTGCTATGCTTTGGCCAACTCCACAAGCTTCTAACAATATTTCTTTCCCGTGTCTCCGTGTCAGTAGGCCGCAGCGGACGGACGTGGAATAGGGTAGATAGGCGCCAGAAGCTTCATTGGATGCAGGGCAAGTAGCAATGTCACACTTGTCACACTGAATTAGCCCAATGGCATTGCGTGAATGGAGGATAGCTATGACGAAGAATTCACTGGCACTGTCGTTGACAAAAGATAATGTCAATAGCGGACCTTCCTCTGCTTAGCAGACCTGAGTAAATTGATGGGCAATGTAATCAATTGTCCCTTGATATCAAACTACAACTGGCTCGCTGTCCACAATAGCACAATCTCACACCAGGAGGCCCTTTCTGCATATATTAAGGTAATGGTCGAGACAAGGGTGGGTCAGGGAGCTAGGGCATTGACAGCTAGCTTACCAGAGTGTCGGGTCAGTCACTTCTACTTCAACCCATCAGTTGACGGTCAAGCATGGAGTCTCAACGTCGTCACTGTTCAAGCATCTTAGATCTTGAAATGAAACATCCTCTACTGAGCTCGGCTGTGGGCGGAGCGATCCAATCTGTTTTGCCAAAAGTGACACTCATGACACCTCATCTCGTCGAATCATTTCAGTCGATGTCATCATGGCTTTCTTCCAATGCAAACGTATCTAGCTTTCAATCAAAAATTGCTCAACCTTGGGAGGATCCGACAGGTGATCTCACAACGGAAAGTAGGCTTTGAGTGAGGGGGTATTCGCATCTTGCGTCGCTGCCTCGACTAGCTCTTCGATCTCTTCCAGTGACATTCCCAGGCGTCGAGAAAATGGCGCGATGGAGAGAGCAGTCAGCGTTCGACGTGTGTTTTCTCGGTTCTCGTTGCCAATGCGATTCTGTCTAAGGTCTCCAATCCGCCCACGTCAGTATCGAGATTCAAGGGCACTCTGTAAGATCAACCCGTCATTCCGCTTCACAGCTTACCACTTGACCACGGATATAACGGAAGTGGTATCATCCTGCTCTCTATGTCCACCAGACCCGCCGCCGCAAACATCGGCTGCATTCTTGTGACAGCTCTTGGATCCTTCAAACCCTCCAAGGATCTCATGTAATTGTTGCTCCATCTGCGGATGGCATGATCATTTCTTATCGTGCCGTTGTCTGACTGACACATGAAATAGAGCTCAACCATCTGGAGCCAGCCACCAGGCTTGAGTGATCTTCGACATCATTAGCCATAGGCCAAGTCAATCGCTTTGAAGCGTCACCTTCTGATGTCTCGAATATAAGAATTCCATCTTCCTGCATTGATGCCGTTGCAGACCAATCTGGAGTTGACTAGGTCGAAGCGGTCGGCGCCAAATGTGAAGGGTTTGTTCAAGTCGTCTAGCTGGTTCACTAGTGAGTCAGTTGACGTCCCCTAAAGCATTCTATCCACAGAGAAAGGGCTGTTGTTAAAAAAATCTGATGAGATGTCTTCGCCTCGAGTCTCCTTGGATTGATGCCATTCGATGGAAATCTAGGGGGTACTCACTTGAGGCCAAAAGTTGTCTGGCATGTCCTCGGGTTTCAGATGTGCTGATATGTCGACGCCTGTCACCTGCTGCGGGTTGAGAAGAGACACCAGTGACAATCCAAAGGCTATTGTACCTCGCAATCTTCGTACGCCTCGGCGACCTCGACAGCCCAGCAGCCAGAGCCGTACCCACAATCGAGGATTTGCCCAAGGTCGGAGATCGGAGGAAATATCAATTTCTCATTGAAGACGAGGTGGAAGACTTGGTGCTGCTGGTGGAGTCTCTCTGACTCCTCCTAGGTATGCCTTAGCTTTCTACTGCCATCGTTGGTATGAATCTCTCACCTCATCCACGGGCAGGAGATGGATCCCATGATTGATGGAGTACGCTTGGAAGTCTCGCCCGTGAATAGTTACTGTTTCTAGGTATCTCTGGTCGACTTCTGTGGTGTCATCATCAGGATCACTATGTTCCCGTCAGTCTCTTGCAGTTCGTTTGAGGAAGATGCTGCAAACGCCATCAATGTGCCTGTGCACTTCTCTGTGACAGCCTCCGATGTTTCTTGTCTGGCTAGCATCAAACACAAGGCTGGGTCAGTGTTCTTGCGTGGAGTCCAAGAGTTCAGACACATCAAGGAGAGTGTGAGATCGCTTCTGAGAGATGCTGACCAGAGTTTCACGAAGAGTCGCTATGAGTGAATAGGTTATGGGCCTCTTGCGATATGTATTGGACTGAAGAAAGTGGCATGGGGTTTCCTCCCCCGTTGCTGGTGGCAGAGACAGTGAGCATTATCTTTTGCAGAGCGTCGACGGGCCGGCGTGGGTTCTACTAAACATCAGGCCCGGATATGCCTTGCGGCGCTAGCCCTTCGCTTCCTCACCATTCGAATAGAGGGCACGGCACCTTCATCAAGCCAGTTGAGCCAAAAATTCGCCATCCAAAGAGTGGGAGATCACATCCAATGAGGGGCTTCCATGTTCTCCTGACTCTAGATTACAAGTCGTCTTATGAAGGCTTGTACCCAGAGATTACAGGATTCAAAAGCAGCAAAAGCCAATCTCAGCCCTTGTGTCAGCAACATGGATGCCACCGCTCCTTCCTGCAGATGATCATTCCAAATTCTGCAAAGCTTCTCTGGTCAAGGTACTCGGCAAACGTGAATGCCGATTCTGAACACACTTCTTTATCTTGAAGAGCCGATTCATATACCGGCAGACCTGTTATCACTATTTCCATCTGCCACCGTTGCATACATGAGGTGGCCCATATTCAATTGATCCTTACTGCGGTAGGTTGCAGACCAGCCTGCAGCACAGCGTTCGATTCCATTCCTCAAGGATGTGGATCAAAAGGCCAAGGACAAGGATGAGTAGATAGCGTACACTGGAATGACGCTTGCCAGCGAAGACATTTGTCCTTCTTTTCTCTAGGTTCCAACTTTGTTGAAAATCGCTCGTCACTTGGGATCAATGCGGCAGAGATCCCCAACCAAGTACCACAGAGCCCCCCACACAAAGAGCTTATGTCTCATCAACTGGAACCAAAGAACGTGGCGTTAGCCGAAAGCAGCCTGGTTGAAGGCGGCTTGTGGCATGCCGCATGGCTTTCTCGGATCCAATATTCCCAGGACCATGGCCTTGGGTCCACCGGTCGCCCGGGTCGTGTCGCCAATCTTCTGGCGACCAATAAAGCTCTTTTTCCATCCTCACGGGTCTACAGCTACATGACTCGAGATCCATATTACGTTGGGCCATACGAAGATCAAGAGGCCCACCTGAGCCTTCTGCTGAATCAAGGCGAGACACGACTCTCCATGCAACATTTGTAAAAATTCTACAACGCGAGCCCGTACATCACAACGCAAATACGTACTGCGGTACTCACATCTTGAAGCATTGGCTCTGCATTAGCAACCGAGCTTGGGCGAGCCATACACATTGTAACGTCGTCCGGGGTGGGGCACACTTGTGGGGTCTGAAACGTGGCTTCGCCTGCTCTGGCCTTTCGGAGTGTAATATGTATGCGTACACCGTTCAACTTATCAGCATCCCAGCGTGTTTGCTCATCAAAAGTTGGCTCCAGTGTTGGCTCCGATCTATGACCAGTGAACGTCTTTGTCTTGTTAGATCTATCGATGACGCTGCTAGCAGTTCCGGCATACAAGAAGCTCCCAAATTATGAGCTACGCTCCACCTCCGTCGACTTCCACAGTCAGCTTGCGAGATTAGCTCAAACGTCACCCCACAAGTAGTAACGTCCGAAAGGCGTTACGAACGGTTGACAAACGTGATGGCTTTGGTGACAGATCTGGCCGGTTTGAACTCATTTTGCACCATAGAATCTGACCTTCATTGACTGTACACTACTATGAAGAGCCCCTTCTGGCCGAGGTGTGCGGATCTGAAGGTCTCCATTGAGAGAATGTGTCCCTGTGCAAGGGCCATGTAGACACCAACCGATCTCTACTGGTTCCGGATCTTCTCACGCATAGGGACTGATGACCAAATTTGGCGACGAAACAGTTGTCTCCTTAAATGGCCAAGCAGCCTGCCGAGGCCAAGAGTGCTGCGATCCTCCTAATACTATGATGCAAACAAGCAAAGCGCACGCTGAGATCAACAGACATTCGTCACTGTAGATAGAATCCCCGTTGCAGGAACATCCACAGTAGACTGACGTGAGCTACAACCACTGGCCCAGCTAGACCTCTCCCCATTTTGGTGGTTCCAAATACAAGCCATTCGCTAAGGAAATGCCCCGAGGCAATGACAAAAGTTGCACTTGCCAAAGCGTACATGGCAGGGTCGTTGACGTTGTAGGCGGCGACGAGTCTGACCACGGAAGAGAGCAAAGTCCAGGTTCCAAATGTTCTGGATTGCAGAGGCGTGATGTTGATGGCCTTTCGTGGCGTGGAGGACGGGGCATCGATCGATGCAGCGGCGGCATATACTTGACTTGTGCCCTTCAAGGACAAAAAAGCTTGGACGGTGTTGCCAACGGATGTGACCGAGATCTTCAAATAGCAATTAGTAAAAGGATCATTGCGAGTCATACCGTAATGTGTGTTTCCTATACGTACAAGGAGGAGCCAGTATGGCAGGAGACCATCAGTGTGGGGTAGATAGGATGCCATTGTTGATGCGTAGAATAGCCTTGTTGAGTGGAGATGAAAATGCGAGGGTCAAAGCTGAAAGATTTCCAAATAGAGGCTGACCGATTACCTGAAAGAGTCTGACAGATCAGGCGACGGGGCCAGACGAGTCTCCGATTGGTCACTTTCACTATCGAGAAATTAAGCTTCTATGGAATTTTCTACTTCGAGCACTCCCGAGGGTCCATTCACACTTGTACCAGCCTACCAGGGCAGTCGCTCGGTGATATGATCAAGCTCTGACCCCTACAATCCTCCCGGAATTCATACAAGATGGACTTGCAGCGCATCATCTCCTTTCCATGCAAAAGGTGCCTGTAAGGCGAATCTCTTCGGCGAAGAAGACCTCTGGCATGAGCTGAAGATATGGCTCCCAGCATCCAGAATCTCGGCTGGTTCTACAACAATGAGAGCGTGCAGCAACCTGCCAGGCAGTCTCTCTTCCTCACCGGTCTGACATTACTCGGCGCATACATCTTCACCATCTGGTTCATATCCTACATTCGCTTCCTACTATCCCTATATGTACTCCCAGGCACGCAGGTGAGATCCCCCCCCCCCCCCCCCCTCTACACATACCAGAAACGGTTACTAACCTTGTTCCCACCTGACGATGTACAGCTGCGCTCCTTCGGCCCCCCCTCCAAGACCTGGGCCGTCATCACCGGCGCCTCGGACGGGCTGGGCAAGGAATACGCCCTTGCGCTCTCGAAAGCCGGATACAGCACCCTCCTGATCTCGCGCACGGCCAGCAAACTCGACGCCGTCGCCCAGGAAATCAAGCAGAAATTCAACACGCCGACCCGCACCTTATCCATCGACTTCGCCCGCAACAGCGACGACGATTATGCCCGCCTGCAGGATGCGATCTCCGGGCTGGACATCGCCATCCTGATCAACAACGTCGGCGTCTCCCACAGCATCCCCGTCCCCTTCGCCGAAACCCCCGAGGCCGAGATGGAGACGATCGTCATGGTGAACTGCATGGCCACGCTCCGCATCACCCGCCTGATCGCGCCGGGCATGGTGGACCGCAAGCGCGGGCTGATCCTCACGATGGGCTCCTTTGGCGGACTCATCCCCACCCCGCTTCTAGCCACGTACTCGGGCAGCAAGGCCTTCCTGCAGCAGTGGAGCACGGCGATGGGCGCGGAGCTGGCGCAGCACAACATCACCGTGCGGCTGGTGCAATCGTATATGATCACCACGGCGATGAGCAAGATCCGGGTGCCCACCGTGTTCGTGCCCGCGCCCCGGCCGTATGTGCGGAGCGTGTTGGCGAGTTTGGGCAGGTCCGGGGGGGCGCAGGGGTTCATGTATAGTGCGACGCCGTGGTGGGGGCATGCGTGGATGCAGTACGTGACGAATTGTTTTGTCGGGGGGCATAATTGGATCCTGTTGAATTATAATGTCTGGTTGCATAAGGGGATCAGGAAGAGGGCGTTGAAGAAGCGGGCGGAGAGGAAGAAGGCGCAGTGAGATAATGGTGGAACATGGCCCGATGTGGTGGGCTAACAGTGGAGGGAGAGACAGGTTCATCCATGGAGAGCACAAGGGTGCATCAGACTGCGTTCGGATTATGTGTGGAGCACGTGGCTACTTCTTTTCCTTGCCCTCCTACGGGCAGATAATATTTATGTGAGCAATGGCGCTGGTTACTTGGGACTATCACGACCAGGGAGACTATTCAAGAATACATGGGACGTAAGACAGTGCAGCGGATTGACTAACTAGAAGATAATGCAAACATCTCATTCCGCTTTGGCACGTCTTCATCCAAACCTCGCACAAGCACAAGCCCTTTGACGAGCTCCATCTGCTCTCTCATTTCCTCCTCTTATCTTTCTTCTCACCATCTGGAGTTCATTCGCAGATGCTTTGCTTGCCCAGCCGTTGTATACGTGCCGTAGACGCTTAACCTCCTCTCCTCCCAGTCTGCCTCCTCATTCCTTCCAACACCCGCATCAGCTGGACATTCCATCTTCGAAGTGATGACGACGGTAGTGACGGCCTTGTCCTGTTTCCACAATGTCGAATGGAACCCACGTGGATGATCAACCCGTTCATCAGACTGTGTTGGACGACGGGTGCTCGTGAGCTTGCTCTGCCGATGAGTCAATCTGCCAGGTAAGGCGGCATTCTTGGAAGCCGTTGTCTGCTCTGTGAACTTGGACCTTATAAGAGTGGCCTCGTCAGTGCCGTCATTATGTCTTGAGTTGAGAATATGCTGTTCGAGGTCGAGGCGTGGCTGACTTGAGCGGCAATAGGATTGTTGTTCAGCTCAGAGCTCTGAGCACGTTCCTCGCAACGGCGGCGTCCTTGTGATCGGCAACAATGGCTGCAATGAGTGCGCTGTCCAGTTCGGGGAACTCCAAGCCTAGTACAGCCTGCAATTCCGTCTCCTCTTCTCTTGCCGGTTCGCGCCCAGCTCCGAGGGTCTTGTTGCGCCTTGCTTTGTTCTTGCTGGGCGCCTTCATGTAGTCCGCCAGCGATCTCGAATCCGCTGCTACATCATCGTAGCGGTAGTCATCCTGGATGCCCCGTCGGTCCCGACTGCTGGCTCCTCTCCTGTGAAAGCTTGGTACCAAATTTCCACCTCCCACTGCGCCTTCCACCACACTCGGACTGTCTTGCCGCTGTCCTGGTCCCACGCTCTGGCCACCAGTGTTGTCCAAGCTCGTCAGGGACTGCACCCGTCCAATCTGCCCATCCGTGAGGCGTACTTTGATGCCTCTTGGGTGATTGCCCCGCGTGAGGAACTGGTCAATTTGGCCGGTCGTGAGTTTCCCGGTGGGTTGATCGGCTTTGAGTATTATGCGGACGCCCACGCCCCGGTGGAGCTGAGATATTGTGGGGATGGACATTTTGGAGGCACGTATTAGGCGGAGGGAAGGATGCATGGGTGTAGCATCACGCCTGATTGTGTTTATCAAGGGGGAAGATGAAACGAACGTCAGACGCTAGCGTCAAAATGTGGGCCAAACTGGGACGATGTGGAAGTTCAATTGCACCACGACATCATCCATATGAGCTTCTCCCATCGCGCCTTGTCATGTTAACACACATGCAACTGTACATTTCGACTGCCAGGGTTCTCAACTCTTGTCTTGATATAGTGCTGACGGCCTTCTGCTATTAAGCGCCTTGTTGGAGCTGGCGCGCCCCACGATTCTCCCACTTCTACATAAACTGTGATCCACAAGCTGTCAAGCTGGCTTTTTTTAGACGTTCTTCGACTGTCATTCTTTCCCTTGTCCTTTTTGCAGGAATCTTCTACGTCCTGGCTTACCCCCTCAAGCCCTTGAGACTCACGCAACGTCTCACTGTCATATTCAATCACCTCAGACCCCAGGCTGGAGGCATACCCTTCAGACCTCTCACGACTTCCACTATGGCACCCAACCAAACGCCTCCCCAACCGCCGCCGCTCTTCCATGACACTGGCGATTCTATCAAGAAAAAGATCAAGGGTCATATATCCAACTCCAAAGCATTGACCGATCGGCTGGTGAAAGAGCTCCAGCCGCAAGATGCCACCTTCGACAACGTCATGCTCCCTGGCGAACTCCTGGGTAATGAGGAGAGTCTGGAAACAGAAGTCTTGATGTTCTATCAAGCCGTCTCGGAGAGCCAGGAGTTGAGAGACGCCTCTACAGAGGCTCAGAAGATAGCTAAGGACTACTCGGTGGAAGCGTCCATGCGGGAGGATATCTTTCAATTGGTCAAGGCTGTCTATGGGAAGAAAGAGAAGCTCGACCCAGAATCCGCTAAGCTCTTGGATGAGTCCTACAAGGATTATATCAAGATGGGTCTCAACTTGCCCGAGGGATCAAAGCGTGATCGCTTCAAGGAAATCAAATTGAGGCTCGGCAGCCTTGAGACCGATTTTGAGAGGAATCTGGCAGAAGAGAAAGGCGGCGTGTGGTTCACTCCAGAAGAGTTGACTGGAGTTCCGACAGATGTCACCTCTTCGTGGGAGAAGGGCACGGGGGAGACCGAGGGAAAGCTAAAGATGAATTTTTCCTACCCAAATCTCTTCCCGACCTTCAAATATGCCCAGACCGCCGAGACCCGGAAAATCGCCTACATCGCAAACACCAACAAATTGTTGAAGAACAAACCCATCTTCCAGGAGGTGATTGCTCTGCGTGACGAGGCCGCCAGGATATTAGGATATCCCAACCACGCCACGCTAAGGATAGAGAATAAGATGGCCAAGACTCCAGAAAGGGTCAATGACTTCTTGAGTGATCTTAGGCAAAAGCTGCAACAAGGGGGTGCCTCGGAGAAGAAGGCTTTGACCGAGTTAAAGAAGTCAGATCTTCAATCCCGCGGGGAGTCTAGAGATAACTTCGACGGGCATTATTGGCTTTGGGATAATCCCTACTACAACCGACTCATGCTCGAGAAGGACTACTCGGTGGACCATGAAAAACTCGCAGAGTACTTTCCCTTGAGCACCTGCATTGCCAAAATGCTGGAAATCTTTGAGCAGCTCATGGGTCTGTCGTTTGTCGAGGTCGTCGGCAAGGACCGCGACGCACTCTCTCCAGACGGTGACGGATCACACATTGTTTGGCACAAAGACTGTCATCTCTTCACCGTCTGGGACAGCGAGGATCAAGGCGGCAACTTCAGTGGTTATCTCTACCTGGATCTGCATCCTCGTCCAGATAAGTACAAGCACGCCGCGAATTTCAACCTTCAACCAGGCTTCATCAACAGGGACGGCTCCCGCCATTATCCAGCCACGGCGCTCGTATGCAATTTCTCTCCGCCAACCAAGACAAAGCCCAGTCTTCTCAAGCACGACGAAGTGACCACGCTCTTTCATGAGCTCGGCCATGGAATCCATGACCTGGTCGGCCGCACCAAGTACTCGCGTTTTCATGGCACCAATGTCGTCCGAGACTTTGTCGAAGCGCCGTCGCAAATGCTGGAGAATTGGTGCTGGACACCCGGCCAGCTCAAGTCTCTGAGTAATCATTATAGTTATCTGTCACCGGAGTACGAGGCGACGTGGCGAGAAAACAGCCCCAAAGACGCCAAGCAGCCAGACAAGACACTACCGGACGACCTGATCGACAAGCTGGTCAAATCGAAGCATGTCAACGACGCCCTGTTCAATCTGCGGCAACTGCATTTTGGTATCTTTGACATGACAATATACCAGCCGGAAAATCATGAGCAAGCTACGAGTTGGGATTTTGCTGAACTTTACAATAAGCTTGGCTCTGACATACAACACCTGGACACGCCAGTCCAGCTGGGTGAGAGCGATGATTGGGGTGAGTCTTCCCTGTGTATTCCTCCAGATCCTGAACTGATGGCTGCGTAGGCAACGGGCATACTACATTCGCCCATGTGATATCGGGATACGATGCTGGCTATTATGGGTACCTCTTCAGTCAGGTCTATAGCGCCGACATGTTCCATACCATCTTTGCCAAAGACCCCATGAATCCGACCCAAGGGCGGCGGTATCGGCGGACCGTGCTCGAGAAGGGCGGCAGCATTGATGCTTTGGACTTGTTGAGGGAGTTTCTTGGCCGAGAGCCGAGCAATGAGGCATTTTACCGAGAGTTGGGTCTACAGGTGTGATGATGAGCATGCGTCTGTGTGACGGACGACGAAATCCGGGTGGGCAGCACATTTCTATGCAGCCCTCATGAGACAGCACACGATATTGATGAGAAGGGTCAACAGGATGATCCTCATCTCGCTGCCATTTTGATGCATTCCCCTCTCCATAGCTCCGTCTGATGCATGAATACGAAGCCGCAGATGGCAAGGGTGAAGGGTCATATCTCATCCTACCCGCATGAGCTTCGTTGTATCAATAATCCTGCAGCGGATACCAATTAGGGTTATTGCATATCCGCAAGGCCAGAAAGCGAAGCAGAAGCTGGAAACCAGCCAATGTGGCCGCTCATGCTCATTCGGCTACCGCTGCTGCATAGACCGCTTATTCCCCTCGCCCCTCATTGGCGGAGGAGTGCGGCTGGTGAAATGCACAGGGCAAGCAAAGGTGGGCTCGCGTAACGCCTTGCGGCTGACTTTCCCCAATTCTATCATAATTTCATGGCACTCATGCATACCAGGCAAGGATTCCAGGGTCCCGGCATTCTCTGAGTAGGCGGTCATGAATGAGAAGAGCGCGAGTGGTGGGCGATAACAAACACAGGCAAGGCATCGGCGATGAGCAGCATGAGCTGGTCCAGAAAGGCGATGCGGGCAATATTAGGGCAGGATGATAGGTGGCGGGGGTAATGGTAGTACCCCCCAGCAGACTGCGCCCCGGAACGCATCGACGATGGAGCAAGTCTGGAGCCAGTAGTGGATGCCACTGATCGCCAGGGTCCAGCACAGTACCCAGCAAAAAACCCACAGGTCAGGACCGTCGAGGCTACAACTTAAGGTCGGGATAGGGCCACCCAGCTGTCGGGAATTGCGGCACCAGGACTCTTGTCGACTTGAATTGCTGCATCATACTGACATGTGAGGCCCGAGCTTTCGAGGCAACCAACGTTAATGTTATCAGTAGAGAAATTGCGGTTGAGGGTTCAACAGCATTGCTACTGCCAGTCTTCGTAAAGAATGATATCGTGGGAAGAAGAGACAAGCTGTTATTATTTCGTCTCGTTTGAGGCACGTTAGAGGTGCCTTGACGTCATAGCGGACCTGTCCTCCGAATACGTTAACTTCTAGCTGCAACCTAAGCCCAACGGCGGAACGTTTTTCCCACAATTATTTCGGAAGTGGGAAAGAATAGTGGGTAGCGGGACTGGCGACCAGCAGGTCTAACTTCCAGACCCTCGACCTCGACTTTTCGAGAAATCATTCAGTATCCTTCTTCTTCGATCACCTTTCAACCATACACGACTTACAGCCCTCTCTGGAAAGCTTCTGAGTCTTGGAAGTCTACGAACCATGTGCAACTAGCCGAGATCGTGTGGTGTGATCGACCGGATCGCAATATCAGCAGTTTCGGACCGCTATATCCACCTTCTGCGAACGCCATCCCCATCTTCATCAAGCCTCTCGATATCAAGAAGGATATCGAGAAACGCTTCCGACCCCATCCCATCTATTCACCTCCACAAGATAATAACATGGAGACTACGTTCATTTCAATACATGGTAACCTTTGCCACCGACTTGATGGAGTCATGTTCTAATCCATTCCTCACTAGATCTCTCTCTCGACGCTCGCCTTCTCTACGTATCCCAATCGATCGAAGCAATCCTAGGCTATGTCCCGTCAGAAGTAGTCGGCAGATCATGTTGGGAATACTTTCACCCGGATGAGATACCTTTTGCCAAGCACATCCATGGCCGAAGTGTCCAATTAGACAAGGCTGCCGTGTTACATTACTGCAAGATCAAGGACAAAAGAGGCAGATGGATCGGCTGCGAGTGCGTCTTCACCATCGTCCATGATGTACTCGTGGCCAGCACAAGTACCTACAAACCATACAGCAAGAGCAGTGAAAGTAAGTCGTGACCTCTTCCCTTTGAACCAGCCGATCCTTCCTTACGCTTGGGGCAGAACGCTCGAGAGATGCTCCTGTCATACGCCAACTCTTCTCATCATCGCCCCGTGACCCACGTTACCACATGCTACAGTACATCTCGTCCAAGTTCTCGCAAAACATCCGACCCCAGCCCAACGAACCTCGTGCCGCTCTTTTCTTGAACCGTTTCTCCCGCACCCTGACTATCATGTACGCGACAAACGGCTTGGCAGACTTGCTGGGGATCAGCAGCGATCAATTGACCGGCAAAAGCTTCTACTATTGCATTCAGGAGAATTGTCTGAGGGAAGGTGTGAAGTGCTTAGAAAGCGCTAAAGCAAATGATTCCATTGCCTACCTTCGCTTCTGGTTCCGAGACCCACGTCAGGATGACATTTCGCTCCATCAAGATGAGCCAATGACGGACGGCAACAGCAGCGGTGACGATGACGACGGAGGCGTCAATCTCTCGCACCTGATGGATCATGACGGCAGTGAGCACGCCATCAGCACTGGAACATCCAATTCAATGAGATCGTCCGTGGAGAGAGACACTCACTATAAACCCAATTTGGACCCCAATTCTCGCTCCTCGTCGGAAAACAGCACAGACATGGGTGGCAACTCTAACGACCGAATGTTCGACCAACCTGAAGGTCAACAGTCTCGTACCTCGTCCATCTCCACCCCAGACGAATCTGGCGTACCATTCACTCAGCCCGAGTCTAGTCGATCTGAGATCGAAGTTGAGGCAGTCGTGTCCTGCACCTCGGATGGGCTAGTCGTCGTCCTCCGGGGTGCCCGACCATTCGCCCCCCACCTTCCTGTGCCTTCTGCTGAGCCGCCCAAGTCCCAATACCGGAACGGGTTCTTCGCATCGCCATGGTCCAACGATCCAGTGGTACCGGATGCAGGCCGCCGTGGCCGGGATCTATCTCACGACATTCAACCTCCCATGTTCCCACTCGCTCCTAGTGCAGGGCAAGCTGCTACCGCTGCAACAACGGGCCCATACAGCGAAGACTTTATGAACTCCATCCGCGAGACCGCTGTATTTGCGTGGTCATTAACAGGCATCAATGGATCTTTGGCACAATATGGTCGCGGCACACCGTCGGGTGAGTCACAGCCCAGCACGTTGCACGTATGGCAGCCCAATGGAGACACGGATCCTTCACCATACCATCCCTTGGCGGAATCGCAACTCCTGGGCGGTGGATCAGCTGGTCGTATGCCACCAATGGACACTGGTCAGGCAGGCGGAAACTCCAATGGTGAGATACAGTACGATTCCAACCATGCGCAATCCAATGGCTTGCCCGATGGTACTGAAAATCACAACAATGGCTATTTCGGCCATGGGTATCACAACCTCAACGGCGCTTCCATGGATGTAGATCATCAACATACCGCGCCTAATGATAAGGCCGCAC
The DNA here is from genome assembly GCA_003073195.1 of Ramalina intermedia. Taxonomy (NCBI): domain Eukaryota; kingdom Fungi; phylum Ascomycota; class Lecanoromycetes; order Lecanorales; family Ramalinaceae; genus Ramalina; species Ramalina intermedia. The sequence continues at coordinate 215,291 of PEKF01000001.1, read as the reverse complement.
AAGGCTCATATGAAGGAGCCTCTACGATGTGGGGCGGCCACGATCCACATGTGGACCAGACAAATGGTTGGGGCAACCCGATGCATCAGCAAGCCAAGGGCAACTTGCCAGCTTCCCAGCAACATTGTGGCAACGGCACATCATCTGCGTCCTACGGAGCACGGGTGCCTTGGCCTCCTGGCTGATTTGGCTTTTTTCAATGCATTACATTGTCAACGACCACTACGCGCCCTGGAAATGTCAGAAATGGACGTCACCGTCGGTCAGGTAGTCGACAACCGAACCGGGTCGAGGCATACCCAGGAAGTCGCCCTTGCTATTCGCAGGATAAATAACCAGGAGTCTCAAGGGGAGAGACCATAGCCCCTTTGAGCTGGGAGCTCTTCAAGTGGGGCGGTCATTGCGTGCAACTTTGATCTTTGATGATATGACCGGCGTCAGGTCGGTGCAATAACGACTGCAAAAGATCTCCTTTTTCAGCCTCCCTGGCTCACCGGGCCGGACCTGCTTGTCCTTTCCCTTGCTGAGCTATTCCGGCCTTCATGTACACCATATCCATACGGTAGAGAAGCTTTATGATTGCTACACGGCAAATGTTAATGGGCACAGACTCCACTCAACTTCGTATGCTGATCATGTATAATGCTGGAGATGTTGCTTTTGCCCCTGTACTTCCTGTGTACGGAGTAACTTCATCTCCATCTCAATTGCGTCGTAGGCTTGGCGTGGCCCGATCCGCGGGGAGCCTCAGGGTCTTCGGGGGTCTGCCGCAAAGTCTAGTGTGAGCTTAAACCCTGGTTTTTCACGAAACATCGTCATCGCATCGCAATATGAATTTAATCTTATTTTCGTGACCGAATCAATCAAGATCAATGAAATACCGAGCGCAATTCGTAGATATGATGCATCATCCAGCACATCTCCTCAGAGTTTCCTGCTCCTGAACAGTGCGCTCGAACGTCTTGAACTCAATCGGCCTCTCCCTCGGCCAGACTTCCCACTCTTTGACTGGCATTGCGCACCATTTTGCCGTCACTCGATCAGTGCCTCCAACCTTTCACAATGGCTCAAAAACATGGCGAGGCCGATTCCTACTACACTGCAGGCCAGCAGCAGCCGCCATTGCAATACCAGCAACCACTGCAACCGAGCTATCAAGGTCGTGAACATCAAGATCCCAAGTACCAGCAAGCGCCACCCAATTACGGTCAGAATTACAATGCCGGACCACCGCCTGCGCAGGGAGGTGGTGACTATGGCAAGCAGTCGTACGATCAGGTCTTTAAGCTTGAAAAGCCCAAGTACAATGATTTGTGGGCCGGCATATTGGTACTCAATTGCCCACCCAACATCCTTCCATTGCTTCGCTCAATGTACATTTGCAACCAAGGCCGCTAATTTCGTGGATTGACAGTTCCTCCTCACCTTCGCCGGCTTTGTCGCCGTCTCCGGTCTCTCGCTCGAGGGCTACTCAGCCAACAAAGGCTTCACCGGCGGCGGCATCTACAACAGTGGAAATACGTTCTCCCTCAACACCAACACCGTCGTCCTCTTCGTCTTCGTCTTGTGCGTCGCTCTCGTCGTCTCCTGGACCTACTTCACCCTCGCCCGCCTCTTCACCAAGCAATTCATCTGGATCACAGGAATATTGCACATCGTCTTTGGGATCGGCACGGCAGTGTACTACTTCATCAAGCATTACTACAGCGCCGCGGTGGTGTTTGCGATCTTCAGCATTTTCAGCATCATTTGTTTTGTCAGTTGGATACCGAGGATACCGTTCAGTGTTGTCATGTTACAGCAGACCATGGATGTGGCCAAGGGATTTGGCCATGTGTTTCTGGTGTCAGCTATTGGCGGCATAGCATCTGTGGCTTTCGGAGCGTGGTTTAGTGTGACGCTGGTGAGTGTGTATGTGAAGTATGAACCGTCGAGCGGCGGGACCAATCCTGCTTGTACCGCTGGCAGCGGTTCGAGTGGTGCAGGTGGGTGTAGTACCGCCAAGGTCATCGGGTTGATTGTGTTCATCACCTTTGCTGGCTACTGGATCACGGAATGGATCAAGAACACGATGCACAGTATCGTGGCAGGAGTGTATGGGTCCTGGTTCTTCTGCGCCGGCAAACCGGGTGGGATGCCCAAGGGGGCCACGAGAGGTGCCGCCAGGAGGTCGCTCACCTATTCATTCGGAAGCATCTGCTTCGGCAGTCTGGTGGTGGCCATTATCAACATGATCAGGCAAGCCGTCAGCATCGCGCAGAGCCAGGAAGCCGGACAAGGAAACATAGTCGGATCGATCTTGTTCTGTGTCCTAGGCTGCATTATCGGCCTCATTGATTGGGCTGTACAGTGAGTCTATACCCCTGACTGGCCATGCCCTTCATTGCTCCTCTCCAAACCCGTCAGAATAAATCGACATCCCCCATCCCTAACCCCCTTCGTTCCCCAGATTCATCAACCGCTACGCCTTCTCCCACATCGCCCTCTACGGCAAAGCCTACATCCCCGCCGCCAAGGACACCTGGCAAATGATGAAGAACCGCGGCATCGACGCTCTCGTCAACGACTGCCTTATCGGTCCCGTCCTCACCATGGGCAGCACCTTCGTCGCCTACCTTTGCGCCCTGCTGAGTTACCTCTACCTCCAATTCACCTCTCCCGCATACAATTTGGGCGGAACCTTCACACCGGTTATCATGGCGTTTAGTTTCCTCATCGGGCTGCAGGTGTGTCAGGTGTTCATGACCCCGATAGGCAGCGGGGTGGACACCGTATTTGTGGCCATGGCGTGGGATCCGGATGTGTTGAAGAGGGAGCATGGGGATTTCTATGAACGGGTGGTGAGGGTGTATCCGAAGGTGCAGGAGATGATCCATGCATGATCGGGGGTAGGGGAAGGGTTGGACGATGGCGGCCGTGGTGGTGATTAGTATGCAGAGCTCTCCCTTTTCCTCGCTTTTCCATGATTTGAGCGAGACAGGGCGAGCTGCGTAATCTTTCCTCATTTCTTTGCCTCCTTTTCTATTTATTTTTGGGGTTTCAATGATAAGCATCGAGAATACCCGCGGTGGTGAAAGTCCAGTACATCCAAAACCCCCTTGTTTGTTGGGGGCCAAATTCACGACATAGACCAGCATATCAGATCATAATAAAACACCGTACCGAGTTCTGCCCTCTTGAGACCCTGTGCACCGCGCGCTACACACTTCAATGTCAGGACTGAACGGGGCGAGCATTGTGCATTAGGAAAGGGGGCTGGCAGAGCAGAAAGCAGAATCAATTCAACATGGGGCAGAATAGGTGCTAACACACGGTACATGAATTCCCTCCCACAATCTCGAAGCCTTGTTCGTTGAGATTGCGTGGTTGTGGAAACGAATTGTTTGATTCTACAAAGCTATACACAAGTATGGCTCCTATAGTCGAGGATCCACTTACGTCCCAGACCTATCTTTATTGTGTGAAGAGGCTAGGCTCGACAAATTGGAATAGGCAAGTCTACCTGGCTTTTTCGCGACGGGTTCAAGACATAGGCGAAATTTACTTTGTCCCAGTATGTCAACGAATTGTGGAAGACCGGGCGCAGTTGTGTGGCAGGATAATACCGCCTTCTTACAAGTTAGGTGTTTCAAGACTTTGCAGAGGGTGTGGATTGTACCTTGCCCATCCCATACATTCACCGGAATGTTTGGTCTCTGCTCTTGATTCAGCGTCAGTACTATCGATTGTGTGGTGGGAGATGAGGATGGACTGAGAGGGCAATAAGAGTATGCTTGTTGCAGATCGCGGAGAATTGGGACAGCCATTGAGGGTTGACGTTCAAAGGGGAAAATGTTCATCAAGGATGCCGACGTTGTGCATGATCTTCCCGTGATGGACATGGAGCAAAGGGTGCATGAAGCCCAAGAAATTGATGATGACGTAGTTTTTGAAGGGACGTCTGTTGATTCCGACGTCACATCTTCAATCCACCCCTACAATTCACACCTGTCAACAGTGATCTTGGCATCACTACAATGCTTTCACTAATGAGGCGTGCTCGAATATCAAATCATGGAATGACCCTTAAGCTTAGCTTGTCAGGAATTGTTGTTGGGTGAATTGACGGTTCGAAACAGTGACGGAAGGTTTGGATGCATACGTTGTGCGTGTATGCTTTTTAGTCCTGACGTCTCGTTGAATTTAATTGATCTCTTTTGTGGAGTACGGAACATGGATATTTGGTTCCCAATGTGTGATCATACACAAAGAGTTTCGCTAAGGTGATTTCTTCTCGTGTGGTGAGCATCCAATGTCAAGCTTCCACCTATACAAATCAGTCCTTTCCAATTCATGTCCAAGAGAATAAGTGCACTAAAAATATACCACGTTTTCTTAGAAAGGCAAAATGTCGAATTTTCAGCCGAGCATACGTGTTGTTGACCTACGAGGCGTCTTAACCACACAAGCGTCTTCTGCGGCATCTGGTAGAATTTTTTTGGCTTTACACAACGCAATTTTGGTGAAGCTTTGAACCATCTTCTTCATTGACTTTTGGCGTCCGAATCCACCCAAGCCAACTTATGAAGAGTCAGGGATATAAGTATTCCTTCACACACCCGGAATGAAATGGCTTACAGCCACTCGTCAGCTACTTCAGAGCATGACCGGCGATTCTCACCTATTACACTGTTGTGCGTACATTGTTGCCGGAGGGACCGTCTCGAAAACCTTGCTTTTGCAAATGGCTCTTCCCTGATTGGACAGTGACGATGAAGCACATATGATGACCTTACGATCCTGGCGTTCGGCACACAAATCTTTCTGAATTACGTTGAGGCTTCTGTGGACGGGGTCCACGCCTATATATTCCCCCCATTCCCCAGCTTCCTTCTTTCTTCTTCAGCGATTGATTGAATGTGACATACAGACACATACAAGATCACACGCTTCGACCTTCGGGTCTCCTTTTTTCTTCGGCCAACAATTACATCTCTCTTACATGCCATTGCCCTACATATTGCTTTGTTGTCTTTTTCTCTCTTGAATACGAATGACCACGTTCGCACGCAATGGTCATGTTTTGATTCTGTCTGACCGCTCATAATCTGCTCCCTTCGACAGGAGGCATCTTTGGCGGTATATATATACTCCCTTTGGGTTTGTTTGCCTCGCTCTTCATCTATGCACAAGACCGAACCCTACGACTTGCTCACTGACAGCCCTAGCTCTTTTTCTTCTTCTGGCCGGATACCCAAGAGCGGCGCTATGCCTGTGGACGACCGCCCAGCTCCGATCTCTCCGCCCCCGTCCACTCGCATGTCACCCATCAACTCAACTGCTGGTAGTGACATGACGGGCGAGACCTTGCAGGCTGGAAGAGAAACGCTGCAGCTCCGTCCTGGCCAGACACGCCGCCCCTCCATCGTTGATGAGAATGACACCACACCTTTAGTGTCGCGGCGTCCTTCCCGACAAGAGAGCGCATGGTCGTCGATTCCAGAGCCGGCAGGGCTGCCGATGATCTTTGCCCGCACATTGAGCAGACATGCTCATCGGACTTGTCCTGGGACCCAAGGTCCCAATAGCCCCACCGCCGCCAATGACCAAGCGGATTCGACCAAGGCCTTGGATCAGATTCGCCAGTCCCTCCATCGCCTCAAGGGAAGAGTCAGCAGTGGCTTCAAGGGCGTTGCTAGGAGGGTGACGTCTCTTCAAAGCTCCCGACGCAACAGTGAAGAGCAGACTGAGCCATTGTTGTCTCCTCAACCTCAAACTGAGGAGCCAAGCTTTTCGGGACTGTCTGCCCCTGATGCGCAAGGGCGAGAACATTGGCCCTGCTTGGACCCTTCGCAGTGGGTAGAGTCATCTGTGGGAACGGGGCCCACGATTCAACCTGTGCGTTCGACCATCCGCAGGTCGCGGCCTGCGCCGACTGAAACGTCGATCCTTGGTCAAACCATGATCACGGCCGTCAGCACGGACGAACAGGACACTTCCAGCTATCGGGCAAGAGCGTAAGTATTACCCTTTCTGGGCTCCTGAATCGGCAATTCTGCACTTTCCAACCTTTGCGAAGTTTCTGGGATTGAATTCCAGACATTTAGTGTCTCGACTTCTTGGACCAACGCCTTGAGTCACATCACCTTCCCTGCATGTTCAGATATCTTTTGTGTCACGATATATCAAGCAGTTCATGTACCCGCCAATCATTCAGAGATCATCCCATCTCTTATCCTCCTCATCTTTCCCATGTCATAATTTAGTGCCCCTTTCACCAAGCCAGTCGCTTGCTTGAATCATCCCGTCAACACTCAACCGCATCCCCCATCCGCCGATGAGCCCATTCCCCCCCATCAAATCCAACAAGGTCACCCGTCTCCGAACACCACTAACCTCTCCAATTTTTCCTCCCCATCCACCACCCTCCATCACCCTCTCCCAAATCCTCCCACAGCTAACACCCACCACCTTAGTCTCCGCCGCCGCCCCTCCTCCGAAGACCTAGCCGGCATGTCCACCATCCGCAAATCTCACCTCCCCCCCCCTTCTCCGCCCTCACCACCCCAACCGGCGTCGTCCCTATATCCTCACATCCTCGCAACCCTCGACTCCCCCCCCCTGCTGCAATACCGGCTCCTGCGCATGGGCCGCCCAATCGTCTCTCCCGACGACCTTCCCCGGCACAATCATACCCACGACGCCGCTGCTGCACTGCCTCGGCGCACGCGTTCGGCGCCTGGGAGGCCGACGAGAAGGATATCGTGGGGACGGGGGGCAAGGCATGGGGGACGAGGGGGTGTGGAGGGTTGGACGGGAAGGAGACGGTCGAGGAGGGGGACGATGGTGGGGGCGCCGGAGAGGGCGGTGAATAGTGATGGGTTGGTCGGGAGGAGGGAGGTCAGTGTGTTCCGGGAGTTGATGGGGGAGGAGATTGGGGTGGCGGTGTGATTGGGGGAAGGGGTTGATGGGTGGCGGTGTGATGGGAGAAGGGGCTGTCATGTGGCGGGGAATGGTTGAGCAGGGAGAAGAGATGGGCAGGGGCATTTTCGAAAGGTTGCAATATTGGCGAAGAAGGTAAAAGGGGAAGGAAACGTGATGAGAATATTTACTAACCATTTTCAGACCGCTGTAAGAGGTCAAGGGTTAAAGAAACGTGGTGAGGAGTACTTACTAACCAGTACAGCGGAGGCGTTGAAGGTGTGTGGATGTTTGCGAGTGACAACAGGGTCCATTCGAATATGCAAACGCTACCTACCCCAAAATGATCTCTATGCAAGCTTCCTCATTCTCGTCACATTTTTACAAATCCCGGCCTTTATTCCAACGCAGAATGCCTTATAGCTTACTCTTTCCTCCCGTGATCAACCCGCTCCCTCTGTTCATTTCCTGAACGGCGTCGCCGACCATCTCATCGACAATCGCTTTGGCGCTTTTTCTCTCGTTAACCACTGCCGCGGCTTTGCCCATCAGGAACGGCCGCGCGTTGTCCATGGTCTCATCATCGATGTCATCACCCAAGGTCTCGAAGTCGTGCTCAACAGGTATAGTGCCTTCAGATGTGAGTTTCTTGATCTCCTCGGAGCGATTGGTCTCCCAGTTCTCGATATATGAGTTGGTGCGGACACGGAGGGGTCGTCCCTGTTGATCCGTTAGCGACTCAAAAACAAAACCGGGGTGAGTTATGTCCAAGAATCCCATACCGTGAATATAATCGTCCTCACATTATCATCGAACCCACTCGTCCTCACCGCCTCCTGATGTGCCTTCGGCGCCCCGGCCTCCTCACTCAGCACGAACCTCGTACCAATCCACACGGCATTCGCGCCCAGCATCAGCGCCGCCGCGAGACTCTGTCCATTGAACAACCCCCCCGCAGCAACCACTTGCACCGGCCCGCCCGTGAGGGGACTCTTCCTCCCCTTACACATCTGCGCCACCGTGGGAATCAGAATCGTGGTCGGTACATCACCGGTATGTCCCCCGCCCTCGCCACCCTGCGCGCAAATCATATCCGCGCCGACGTCCAGGCATTTCTTGACGTGTTTCGGGTGGCCGATCATGTTCATGTAGAGGACGCCGGCCTCGTGGAGCCGCTTCACGACCTGCGGTGGCGGGACGCCGACGGCGGAGACGAAGAGTTTGGCGCCCGAGGAGATGATGATTTCGACCAGTTCGTCGAGTTTGCCTTTGGTGTAGTCGTAGCTAAAAACCCCCATATCCATCAGCACCCAACTCTGGCTCATGCTTACTTGTCGAGGTGGGGATTTGGAGGGAGAGGAGGGGGGGAAAGAGAAGGGGGCAAAACCGACTTCGTCTTCCTCGCGCTCCCGCCCACTTGCGGGATCAACAGGTCCACACCGAACGGTGCATCCTTATCCTTGAGGAACCCCTTCAGCTCCGCGATCTGCTCGCGCAGCATATCGGGCGTGTAGCCCACCCCACCGATGACGCCCAGGCCGCCGGCGTTGGTGACGGCGGCGGCGAGTCTGGGGCCGGCGGCAACATTCATGCCGGCGAGCATGATGGGGTGGTTGATTTTGAGGAGGTCGGTGACCGTGGTGCGGAGTTGTTCTGGAAGGGGGGTGTTAGCGTTTGCATGGTCAGCATTGCGGGGGAGATGAAGGGGAGGGAGGGGTGGAGGGGGCGTACGTGGGGATGCCATGGTGGAGAGATTTCGGGTATGAGAGTGATGGTAGCGGGTGGTGGTCGTCGCCTTTGCGTCTTTTGATGAAGGGTTTTAAAAGAATTGAACGTGAGTGAGCGGTGGGGACAACCTCGAGGAAATGTAAGAGCGCCTCGTCCGAGGTCCAGCTGGACCGAGGTTGTTCTGTATGAGAACAGGCTAGACCGTTCTGGGAAGCATCAACAATTCCGCGATTCGGAAGCGCCTTGATGATTGAGGTAGGTTCATAACTCCTCTAGCACCGGCATTAGAAATTAGAGGCATGACATCGCTTTCTAAATATGGAGCAACATCTTCATTTCGCAGTCTTGCTAGAGCGTCACCACAAGCAGGCTTCTTTGCCCGCCATCGAAGTTTTTCCACCGCACGGCGGCATTCAGCTGAAGCCAATTCTCTACATAGATTAAAACTCCCTGGATCGAATCGAGGGTCATGGTGGCCATCGATAGTCTGGGGCAATAGGTTCGTTGATGAAGCCTCTGTCCGATATTGCAGTTTGTGACCACGTTCTGTGAAGGCTGCCGAGATCGTACGACATGTGGCGTGTGACAGTACAATTGATTCACCCGATATTTGGTCCCTTGTCGTTACCTGACGACGACTGGCAGCTACCTAAACAATTCCATTTTTTTACCCTGGGTACAAAGTCTCCTCTCGATTATTTACAGCGTGTTGGGAATGATATTTGTTCCCGCGGTCTTCCCACAGATGCAATTACTGCCGAGTTTGAGTTCTACACCCAGCAACTTGAGACTCCTTTGGAGTCATTAAAATTAAGATTAAATACCACCGGCCTACAGCACGGGTCATTCTGGGAAATCACCAAATTGGACGTTGAGTGGACTGCTGTATGGAGGTCAGCTAAGAGTAGAAAGCTCGCTGTTGCTTGTGATTACCTAAAATTACATTTCTTCTTTAATGTACCCTCGCTTGACTTCCAGCTCTCTACGCCTAGCCAGGCTGCCAGGTCGACCATCCAACAGACACCCAGCAAGGTCCCGCTGAAGCTGTTTCATCCAATGCTAGGTCTTCATGATGAGCTCCTCGAAGTTCTACTTCGATCAACACAACCTAGCGAGAACTTGACTCTTGACTTGGCACAGACGGCTTTTCGGCTTGCCGAAGAGAACGAGCTTTACAGCGGTCTCGACATCGTCAAGGTCGCGGTCTACTTGCCTAGATATCGCAGCCAGGAGTCTTGGCACAGAATCAAAGCACAGTCTTCAGCGTTTCTAACAAGGGCAGCCTGGCTGAGTACGCAACAGAGGTCACATATGACTGAACCTGATGCTGGAAAGCATAGCGTTTTCATTGGTCTAGGTAGCAACCTGGGGGATCGCCTCAATCATCTTGAAGTAGCGTGCGGCTTGATGGCCAAGCGAGGCATCAGGCTTGTGAGAACAAGCGGTCTGTATGAGACGAAGCCCATGTACATGGAAGATCAAGGACAATTTCTGAACGGCGTCTGTGAGGTAGGATCAAGTCCTGTTTCTTACATCAGCTGAAGCTAAATCATCCTATGAACAGGTCGAAACTTCCCTCGGCCCATTAGAGCTATTGAGAAAGGTAAAAGACATCGAGTCGGAACTTGGCAGGGTGAAAACGGTCGACAATGGACCTCGTCCCGTGGATCTTGATATCTTACTCTATGACAATCAAGTCATCTGCTCAGATGAGTTGACCGTCCCGCACCCCAAGATGATGGAACGTGAATTTGTGTTAAGACCATTGTGCGAGTGAGTGGATCCCGCCTGATTCCACAAAACCGCGTGTTGATTTGGTACAGTCTTATTCCACTGTCCACTTTGCCCGCCGAAAGGCCGGGCGAGACTTTCAAGGATCAACTCAAGCGACTTCCGAAAACGAGGCCAATCCTTTCCACCAAGACTCAGCTATTGCCCAACCTCCCTCCAATAAGCTCCCAATCTCCGGACAAGACAACCCATCTCATGACAGTCTTGAACCTTACCCCCGACTCCTTCTCAGACGGTGGCCTCCACTCAATCCAAAATTTCTCACCTCTCCTGGCAAACATCAAAAATCAATTGTCTCAAAAGCATCCGCCAACGATCCTCGACATTGGCGGCCAATCCACCAGACCCAATGCCCCTACCGTCTCACCTGAAGAAGAACTCTCCCGCATCCTGCCTACCATCAAGGCCGTCCGCTTTGACTCCTCCTTCACTAAACTAGCCATCTCAGTAGACACCTATCGCGCCTCTGTCGCCTCGGCAGCTCTCGAGGCGGGTGCTGACATCATCAACGATGTCTCTGCCGGCCAGCTCGACGCCGAAATGCTCCCCACCATCGCGAGACTGGGCTGCAGCTGCATCCTCATGCACATGCGGGGGGACCCCTCAACAATGACGAAACTCACAGACTACCCGAACGGCATCATCGAGGGAGTCGGGAGTGAACTCCTCGCCCGTGTCCGCGAAGCCGAAGCCGCGGGGATCAGACGATGGCGCATCATGCTCGACCCCGGGATCGGGTTCGCGAAGACGCAGGCGCAGAATCTAGAGCTTTTGAGACGATTTGGTGAATTGAGAGCGTATGAGGGGCTGCACGGCCTACCGTGGGTGGTGGGCGCGAGTCGAAAGGGCTTCATTGGTAAGATCACGGGTGTTGAGGAGCCGAGTGAGAGAGTCTGGGGCACTTCGGCTTGCGTGACTGCTGCTGTTCAGGGTGGGGCTGATGTAGTGAGGGTGCATGATGTCAAAGAGATGGGAGAGGTGGTGGCAATGGCCGATGCTGTCTGGAGAGTTGGCTGATCCATGATCATGACGCGAACACAGCGATGATTTTGGAGGCCATTTGACCAAGGTGAAAATGGGTGGGATACACTGGGGGGAGGATCATTCCTTTGGCATGCTTTGCATCTTCAAATCCTACATGTCTTTCAAGCGCTGAAGGACAGTAATGACTAAATGGGCCGGCATGGATTCAACAATCACTGCGCTCTGCGATCAGAGCGCTATTTCGGTCTTGTTAACAATATTATTCAATCGATCATCGTAATCATACCTCCCTTGTGGACTGTCCATCTCTTCACTCACCCTTCCCAAGCCGATTCCTCGTACCAGAAAAGCGAACAGCCGATGGCGAATGTGAAGCAAAGCTGCAAAGCAAATTGCTCATATCCCCATGCTGTCTCTGAAACCACATCACCATCCCCGACATCCTACTCCCACCTCCACGCATACACCGAACAACATCCACCCTCCCCCCCCCCTCAACCACACCTTCCAACCCCTCACCCATCACTCCTTCCCCCTTCCCACGCTTGACCCCAAGCAAAAGCAACGAGGCAACCAAGCACCCGTCCTGACAAGACGCAACGACGCAGCTCCGATGACCCACTCAACGAGTGGAACACCATACCAAATCTTCTAGCACCGGCTGATCTCGACGCACATCCCCCCCGTTTCCATCCCTCACAAACCCTGCTTTCCATCTTATCCCGCGAGATATTCCCCCTCCACGCCCCCCCCACGCCCCCCCTCCCCCCCCGGGGGTTCACGGTGAAAGACATCCGTACGTCCGTCCCAGCTAGTTAAACAAAGTATCAGCAGGATGAATGCCGCGGCGCGATTAGCCAGTGTCTTGATTACCGGACGGAATGACGGTGTTGTCCCGGGGCATCAGTAGCAAGTCCGGTGTGTGTGAATCCTGATCTTCGTTGTTTGGGAGATATTGGTGGGGGGGGGGTGGCAGGGAAGGGTGGGAAGATGGGCTTGAGGAAATTTTCCCGGAATGGTCAATGCCGCTGGACTACTACGATGAAGAAGATTGCAAAGCAAGTGATATGAAACGGTAATAGACACAAGTTGTGTTCCGGTCTTCTTCGAGGAAAGAATGATGGATAGAACTGACGCCGGGGAAATGATTGGAGTGGCTGACGAGAAAATCGCGTGCTTGAAAGGTTGTGGACTCATCGTCTATCGCCGCGGCCCAGTGTGTGAAGACGGGGAGGGAAGAGATGTTTACGGTGGATCCTCGATCAGGTGTCCGTGTGTTCGTTGGTCACCGGGATGCTGCTGCTTCATCCCCCCCTATTCGGAATCCACCCAAATGGTGAGAATGGTGGGAGAGGTCAAGGTGCGAGCGAGTGGAGTACGCCTGCAATACAAGAGACATATATTCAGACCGGATTGAGTTCGGACAAGTCCTCCATCGTCGGATCGTCAGCTTGGTCATGCGGGAGGGTTTTGGCTGGCACTCTTGGTTGGGGATTGAGCAAAAAGGGCATATTTGCAAACAATCTGGCTGTGATTCGGTGACGGAAGAGATGTAGCTAAATCTCTGACGTCGAGCCAGTTCTTTGTCGCATAGCGAAGAGCTTGGCCTCCCAATTCCTTCATCGTCGAATCCTTCGCCATACAGCTGCCGCTTGATAGCTTTAGCTGACACAAACTCGTTAGGGTTTACATAAACAGTTGGGTCTTTGTGAATGCAGTAGCGAGAATCTAGCCATAATGAATGGTGAAAGAGCAATATGAGTTTGGTTCAATTGCGGATAATCAACGAGGAATTGGCCTCTCTGCTGCCCTTTCTTGGCACCGGCTGATACTGATGCACATAGAATATATAACGGGGACATAGTGGGAAAATAGAAGCAAGCAATTTTTAGAACGCGGAAACGAAGGTCAACGAGGACTTGCGACATAGTCCCCAAGAGAACAAAAGTTTCGAGTTGGACAGCTATGTGATTCGAGACTTGAGAATGAGGCCTTGTCATTGCCTCCTGCTGGCCTTTATGTTCTCGTTCCTTCACATCCGGAGAACAGGTAGCAGTTACTTCTGAACTGGAAGCCACAAACGTGCAAGCATACTAACATCGAAATATTTTGAGCTGGCCGGGTATTGACATGCTCTCATAAAGGAGGTCCGTGACTGCCTGCTCGTTGCCTTGCCATCTCGGACTGGTTTTGTCAGCCAATAATCCGAGCGACGATGTCACAATGGCAAATTGTGTCAGGTCAAGAACATGGAGACTAGGTCGTATAGCCTTTTTTCAAGATTGCCAATGTTGAGGCGGACTTTGCGCTCGCACTCTTGCGGGTCCTGTGCCCGAAGTTAAGAGTCAATCTCACGTTTCTCCTAAGGAAGCACGTTCGTTGCGTTTGCAGCCTGCGAGTCTTGTTGAAAGAGAGTATGAGGAAATCTGCGAAGGGTATCGCAATGATTTCGTGCCGGCATGGAAAAATGTGTCAATGTCGCCCTGGGCGCCACGTGCCCTGTACGCGTAGAAAGATTCACTAGGTTTCGAGAGCAGGTTGTCGCCGGGAATTGGGCTATGAGGCGTTCTGGCAAATGTGGCTGGAAGACCCATGATACCAAACCCAAACAGGCAGTCCAGACGTCCTCCAAGGTTCGACGCTGGAAGTCGAGAGTTTTCGTCCAGAAGAGGAAAGGCGTGGAGGAAGTGTCACCACTGTCGTGGTGGTGTTGATGAAAAATTACCGCTTTGGGACGGCTAGCCGTGCAGATAATACTCGGGTGGCAAATTTTGATATCCGGGTGAATGGGCGGAAAGAAGCCGAGCCGCGGCCTATGACGTTGATTGCACGTTTTCACGGTTTTTCTGGTTAGTTCGTTATCGTCCTTGACAGACTGCTCGACGTGTTCATAATGCGGAGGTTCCCTGCCTGATGGTGGCCAGACCTTGAGATTTGGGGCCTCGCAGTTGAAGAGCGTTGGCGTGAAGAAGGCTCACTTCACTGTACTTCTCCATGCGTAGCCACAAAGACATTGACCATCGCTCACCACATGAATCTTTGGACGTTGCCCGGTTCCTGCTTCCATTCAAATCCCCGGTAGAGGAACATAAAGCCGGTCACAGCGTTAATGAGCAACAGCCAAAATGTTTCCAGCCAGAGTCGGTAATCGAAGATCATACGCATCGCTTTCTCGACATGACTTTCTTCCATTTGAGGTTTTGCTATGGACGTCGGCAGCGGTATGTGAAGTCTCCACATGATCCAAGGTAGGATGCAGTAGCGAGGTTCCACCAGCGGCGCTGTGCAAAGGCTGAGGACAGTCGTTGCTAGCCATATGAGAAGCCAAGAAGCACGCTGATTAGACTTGGGTTCCTGTGGCATATTATCTTGGCCCTGCTCACTCGTCTGCTCATCTCGGATCTTCTCATGACTTGGATCTGTATTTTTCGGTGGCTCTGCAGTAGTGGCAGCTGCTAAGAGAACCGCATGCATGCAGATGTAGTAGATTGGTATCACCAAATACTTAATGCTCGGCCGTCTGAGCAGTAGGCGGAAGACGTAAAACATGTAATGACGATTATCTGCGAGGGTGAATGGGTGTACGATGGTGTTATATCGGACAATCATGAGCATCAAGCCCATTGTGGGCAATGCCAAGATGAGTTTGGTCTTCCGCATGTTTGAGGGAGACCAGGGTGCAGTATAAGGTAAGTAGCTGCGAGGCAGTACGGCGGCGATCAAATGAGGAAGCACTAAGGGCAACGAAAAAAATGCAATGAAAGGCCAGATGTACAGCATCTGTGCAAGGTGAATGGTAGCAATGTGATTGCTTTTATCGCCTGTAGTCGTCAGTTGGGGACTTCAATGCTCGGATGGGAATTAATGTACCAAGCACGACGCCCCCATTCCAAACAATGAAACCAGCAAAAGCTAGCAAGATAGTGATCGAAGATGTGACAGATTGCAAAGCTTTCCGCCAATGGGACGAAACAGCGATGGGGTAAGATGTTGCTGTCTGAATGTAATCTGTACGGAGCGATGAGCAGACGTAGTCATCCATGAGATGACGATACCAAAATCGTACCTTCCATTGAGGCATCGCTCATAGCGGGATCGTATACGCGGCCACTCACCCAACTCCTCTTCACCATAGCCGAAAAAGAAGAACGTGACGAATGGTCTAGCAGCCACTGTTTGTAATTAGGCGAATGGTTGAGTTCAATCCTTTGAGGCAGGACACGTTGAAGCTCTAAGCCACCAATGTAAATGGCGACCCAAAAGACGTTGGTCTGCCTGAAAGCAAGCGAGATCAGGCCAGCAGCTGCGATGCTCCTACCCCTTCGATGGTCGAGATGGTAGTAATAGACAATCAGCACAGAGCGGACTGAAAGGATGTCGGTATAGTAAAGTCCGTAAAAGAAGAAAAGCGGTGGAAACAGCATGATATTGACCACCGTGTGAACTTCAGCCGTTGAGGGAATCCAGCCCCTTTTCGTCTGCCCTGGTGATCGCTCATGGCTCGAAATACGCCTGACGAGCGACAAAACAACAAACACAAGCTCGAAAGTCACCAACGAATTAATACTCCGAAAGTCTCGATCCTTCACCTTGTCATAGCCGACAAGTTGGGCAAGACGCATTTGCACATATGAAACGACATAGAGGGCAGGTGGTGTGGTGATCTTGGGATCCCAGACGCGCCATTGCCCCTGTAAGTAGGCCTGGGCCTGGCGAATATGAAAGACTTCATCCTTGATTCAATATCAGATCCAACATTTCCAAGTTTCCAGTCACATTAGACTGTTTACGCTGTTGCATGAAAGCAATTGGGTACCTACGAGGTAGGGTTCAGGTACGATTTTGAAGACCAGACTGCTCCAGTAAACGGCAAGAATGCAGGGAGCAAAGATGAAGAGGTGTTGAATTGAAGATAGCGGCATCATACGTATCCCGTATCATACATGTTACTAAAGTTTTGCAACTTGCAGGAGTGATAAAGAATGACAAGAAACATTATCGAAAAGCGAGTGCGTCTCACAACGGTCTTAGGATGATCCAGGCCGTCTGGCCCCTCCGTTTCAGGGGCAGATGGGTGCAAGGGTGCTTGGTCTCGCGGGAATTGCCGCTTGCACTTTCAAAATAAGTCTCGAACGACAGCAAGTCCGGCAGTCAATGACTTGAATTCGCAACTGTTGAATACCTTCAGCATGATATCGACTACTGGTTGAGCTTCTGCTTGCTGTGGATGGACACTCTGCCTCCGGCTCCTGTGCAATGGCTCTGACTTGCTTTCCTTTTCGCCATTGCCTCCATACGCATAACAGCGCTCCCCCAGGAAAGTGGACAGCTGAGGATCCTTTCACATGGCGCTGCCCCTTCCATCTGGCCTCACGCCTTCAGAGGTAGCCTTCTTATGCGAGATGGAACTTGTCACCATCATCCCACGCCAGAGGCTCGAGGGTCTAGAACTACTGGGGGTGGGTCCCAGCATGATTGTTCCCTTGTCCAAGTCCTTTCGGCATTCTCTAACCCCTACGTTCATTCTGTGAGAGCATAAAGCCTGATGACTCGACAGGGCCCAACCGCGCCGCTGATTCCTCCGCAACGAGCCGACCTCCCCCTCTGGTTCGCCCTCGTCCTCAAGCGCCAGCGCAGAGCCAACATCCTCGCCCCGGCCTGGCTGACTCCGCTATCACTCCAAACGCTTCTCGAGCTCGAAAAGCGGGCTGAAGGCTTCACGCCCGGCCCCGAGCTACCTTCTTCCAACGAGACCGCGAAGGAAGGTGGAGGTATCGCCCTATCTCCTCCTTTCTTGCCGCAGTCCACCGCTGCGGGGCAGGCAGACCGTCTACCGTACCATTGGCTGGAGCTTGGAACTATGCTGTTGAGGGAGGCGAGTGAGGATGTGCCAAATGCAGAACAGCTAACGAGGCTGCTGAGGGATCTGAGGGAGGTGCGAATGGCGAAGTTGAGAGCGGGCATTAGTGTCCTGGAAGGTGCAAGGGAAGTGGGGATGGATGGGGTCGGAGGCCTTGAGGTTGCAGAAGGGAGGGCCTTTGTTGGGGGTGTGGTGGATGGGTTGAGGGTCGTGGGCGCTAGTATGGAGACAGAGAGAAGAGAGCGAGAAGAGGAAGGCGGGCAGGGCTATGATGACGAGGACGAGGACGACGGCATGGATGAATGAAAGATGCAAAATGATTCTAGATTGTGGAAGTCGACATGACCTGCAAAACGGCTTACAGACAAACGATCGATATGTTTCCGTGATCGTGCTGAAACGATCAAGGTTGACATTGGCCTACCAAAAACCCCCCTTGATGCAGCTAGGACTATTGGTCTGGAAGAAACCAATTAAGATACTTTTCCTCCAAAGGCTTTGATACACCCGGCTCTGGATTGTGCGGGGCATCTTGCTCCAGCAGAAAGGCTTCGATAGCTTGTTCAGCATGCGCTTCCGCATTATAACCATAAACTTCCAGGACTGTTGCGGGATCGCCGTACAGGTTCGGAGAACGCAGCATGGGCTTTCCCTCCACCTCTGGAGCCATTGCTTCATCGCGGGATGTCTGCATCGGGCCTTCAGGGAGCTGCCAAATTGCACCATTCAGGAACGAGACCTGTTGCTTTATATAAGCCTTGGGCATGCGCTCTCGCTCATACAGTTCCACAGCATCCTTCATATTCATGTTACCTTGGAGGACTTGGCCAACGCATTTAGCAAGGAACGCTCCGTCTTCCATGGACGTGGCTGCACCCTGCGCCATATGATTCGTCATCGAGTGAGCGGCATCGCCAATCAGGACGATTCTACGAGAAGGTGTAGACCACGTTCGCAGAGGTCCCGTGACAAGCAATGGCCATCGCTGGGCGTGAGGGATCATATCGACAACGCGCTTGATTCTGGGGTCATAGTCTTCGTACGTGGCTCTCAAGTCCTCCATGTCAACTTCTTGCACAGTGGTTACCATCTCCGGACGCTGATGTGAAAGGACCATGTTCAGATCTTTACCTGCAGATATTGGATAGGTGATGATATACGAGCCTTCGGCCATCCAGACTTCCATGGTAGGCTTCTCGATCAACACTCTTGCGACTGGGTCTTTACGAATCTGGTCGTAAGGGACGACTGCTCGATAAGCGGCGTTGCCCGTTGGCGGCCGAGGTCGGGCTTCTGGGTGGATCACCTTACGCACCACTGAGTTGAGGCCATCACTTCCAACGACCAGGTCAAAGGTGTGGTTGACGCCTTTGGTGGTTCGAACTTCAACCCTGTTCTGGGTCTGGTGATTCAGATGAGCCACTTTGGAATCGATGAGCACAGCTGCTCCTTCTGTCTCGGCCACCTCTACCAGGCCGTGATGCAGGTGTGCTCGATGGACCACCCACCATGGTTGGCCAAGCGCGCTCTCCACTCTCTGCATGGGTGTGTGGCCAACCTTCGTCCCGTCCTTCCGCCTCATGTTGATCTCTTCCATCCGGACGAGGTTGTCTCCGATGATGTCGGAAACGCCCCAAGCTCGCAGTAAGCGACTGACATTTGGCGTCTTTGGCACTCAGTGGGATCATCGAATCAGCCAAGGCCCAGACTCACCATTTGGATCCCTGCTCCTATCTGTTGACTGTCAAAATAGAGCTTCGGTGAAGAGGACCTATCACTCTCACCTCGCCGAGAGAAGAAGCAGCTTCTAGCACCGTGACTTGTGCTCCAGCACGTCGGAGGGCAATAGCTGCTGCCAGGCCACCAATGCCTGCCCCGACCAACCCAACGTGGATATCGATGCTGGCCATGTTAATGTCGAGTCGCCAGTGTCATCAGACAGACCCTTTTGAGTGGGATTCCCACGGGGTCACGCGGAAGGCAGCTGCTTCTTTGATAAATGTGCATGGCAAGATATCGGCAATAAGGCTAGACGGTGACAGGGGTTACGGCATTCGCAACACGATACCAGAGCAAGAAGAATTTTGCGAGTTATTACCGGGGGTTATCCTTGCAATGATCTGTACATCCATGTCTAGGTCCGCAGGGCCCGACGAGGGTTCAAATTGACGAAGGCACCATTGGCTCGTTTTCGAACCAGTTCTTATCCTTCAGAAAGCATAAAGCATGAAGACAAGGCCTGATATGGAGGAGTGAGGCATGGCAAATGTCACATCAAGACCCGAAAGCTCACCATCAGGATATGAATCACTCCAGCGTGAACGCACAACCTACAAATTGGCAGATTCAGAACCGTGGAGGTGGCAAGACAGCGAAGGGATTGTCGAGACGACGCTTGCCATGCAGCCTCTCCAAGCATCAGTGCCGTAGGACTATCATGACAGCACCAACAGGTGGGGCTATCCGCTCCTACCTGTCCAGCCCTAAATGCTTGATCTGCTTGACAGGCACTGAGATCATTATGATTGGTGGCAAGGTGTTCAATCCCCTCATCCTCCAGGTGCTACCAGTGCTGGCACCGTGCCGTGCTTGTGAGGCTTGGCAACGGCTGCTTATTACCGATATCCGGAAATAGGAGATAAGCTGAAAAGTAAAGTAAACAATGAATTCGCAAGACGCTTGCAGCAACCGCCTCCACCAATACCGCACTCCAAGAAACACAGGAGCCAAGAAATAGGATCAGTGACAGGTCCTTCGTCCTTGAAAACCAGATTGTCTTCCAAACACCACTCTCTCAAACCAGCCCGTTGTCATGGTAAGTGACGCTACTTCGCACCCTCCCCCGCCCCTGCCTGTGATAACAACCCTCATATGCTGTGCACCGACGAGACCTCTCTCATCTTTCCCTTCCCACCTCTAACACTTGATCCTCATCCTCAACCACTATCTTCACCACTCGCTTTCCTGCCGCATCTCTCTGACACCGCTTCACGCACTTCAGCCTTTTCCCCTGAACAAGAATGACAGTTCCACTAACCCCCCTCTCCCCAGGCCTCCACAAACTACAAAGAAGCCTTCGCGCTCTTCGACAAGCGCGGGCAAGGTCGCGTACCCTGCGCCTCGCTCGGTGACCTCCTCCGCGCGTGCGGCCAGAACCCGACGTTGGCGGAGATCAAGGATTTGGAGAAGGGGATGGGCAGTGATTGTGCGTGAATAAGATATAATTCCCTTCCGAGACGCTATATGGGATGAGCCCGGAGTAGAAGACTACGAACAAGCAAAATAAGAGAGGGGGTGGGATGGAAGGGTTGATGTCGGACGTAATGCCGATTGACAATGTGGAGAGAGGGCTAATGATGTGGATGGAAGGAACAGTTGATTTCGATTCCTTCCAAAAGGTGCTCAACCGACCAGGTGGCTTCCGGGATCCCGGTGAGCCGGAGGAGTACTGCAGAGGGTTCCAGGTGTTTGACAAGGACATGACCGGGTTCATTGGGGTGGGGCAGTTGCGCTACAGTGGGTTTACACCCCTCTGCCTTTGTCTTTCTTCACACGGAAAAGTTTCATGAGTGATGGGATCAGAGATGCTGACGAGACGTGATGTACCAGTCCTGACCAATTTGGGAGAGAAGATGAGTGATGACGAGGTGGACGAGTTGCTCAAGGCAGTGGATACGAGTAGTGGGGAGATCAATTATACTGGTATGTCTATTTCTTCTTGCCTTGTGTCTATCTTGAAGTCGTCTGGGACTGACATGTTTGTAGAGCTTGTCCGCACCATCCTGGCCAACTAAGTTGTTCATCCGCAGTTCCTCATCTCTCGGATTTCACATCCTCAGACTCTTGACCCGACAAAAGGGGTACATATGGCGTTGGTGGTGATCGAAGAGCATGTATACGTATGCATCCCAGATACATGTGTTGGGTTTGGTTATCGCATGAGGGCATACACGTCTACTATTGCCATGGTCCAGACAGGAATCAGCTGTCCATTTGATAGCCATAGTAGCCTCTCAGACATTCCTCCTCGTCTGTCTCATTGCTCCTAATCCTTGCATGCTCGTCTTCTTTCTTCAAACCGACGACTCCGCCCAACCAACGCCTCGCTCTCGGTGTATTGATTGCAGCGCCCCGCTCTGCTCTCCTCGAACGACCAGCCCCCAAAATGCTCATCCCCTCTACACCAAATCTGCATAACAGCCCTCTCCGTGCTATCTCCCCCTCCCTAGATTTTCCCCCTCTTTATCTCTTTCCTCCACTGACCCTCATCCCCCTCCCCCCTCCATCTCCTCCTCATGCACCTCACACAACGCCCCCTCAAAGAAATACATCACCCTCCCCATATCCTCCCCTTC
The DNA here is from genome assembly GCA_003073195.1 of Ramalina intermedia. Classification (NCBI taxonomy): domain Eukaryota; kingdom Fungi; phylum Ascomycota; class Lecanoromycetes; order Lecanorales; family Ramalinaceae; genus Ramalina; species Ramalina intermedia. The sequence goes on along the minus strand of PEKF01000001.1, from coordinate 193,673 downwards.
GCCCCCACCCACCGGCCCCACGATCTCATACCCCACACCCGCCCCGCACCGCCCACACCGCCACTCCCTTCTCTTCTCGAACCCATCGACCTTCCTCACCACGATCGCGCGTCTCGCTGGTTTCAGCTCTTTGGAGAGGAGGGAGGGGAGCACCTGCCCTTCCGCTCCCCGACTTGTGCCCTCGTGGTTCGTTTCCAAGGGAGGGGCTGAGGGCGGTGCCGACGCACCACCACCACCCAACGCGGGCAGCGGGAGGATGATCGCGCGGTCCAGCGATGGAGGGGCGCGTCGTGGGAGGTCGGGCAGGGCGTAGGGGCTGCAGAGGAGGAGGGTGGAGCAGGGGGTGTGGTGGTATGTGTGTAGCTGGGGGGGCATTGGAAGGGGGGTTGGTTGGGGGGTGGTTTGTGGGAAAAAGGGAAGAATGTGGTGGCGTGATAGGATGGGCGCGGGTCTCCGATGTTTGTGCGGGGAAAGTGGAGAAGTGGACACTGCGTGCGCAATGGGGTGATGGAGATGGGTGGGATTACTTGCTGGTGATGGTAGGATAGGCGGATGTGGGGGAATGAAGGGAGGGAGGAGGGAGGATGGAGGCGAACAAGGTAGTCAATGTGTATCTTGTCGCACGAATCCTCCTTTCTTCTATTTACTTCGGGTATCGTTGGTTGATCAAGCTGCAATGAAGAGTGACCTGGATAGCTTCATCCAAACCTGTCGTGCGCTACTATCTCTCATCGTCAACTTAGATAAAGGTGAATCTCTTGGCGCCGAACATCTTGCATCCCAGATTTGGTTTGTATGTGGGATCGGTCTCGGTGTTATTTTGAACAATACGAATGTATTTGATTTGAGATAAAAGCAGCTTCAAACCACAGTATTGGGAGTCGGCATAAGGTGCCTCGGTGGTAATGCAAGACGTATATGCGGGTGGGGTTCAAATTAACACCTCATCCGTAAAATAGGCATGCAGTAGGAAATGATCAGCGCCAAGAGATCGGCACTTATCGGCCATAAGCCGGCTTCCACAATAATGCGCCACCCACAGCGAAACTGCCTCTCGCCCAAGATCACCTAACATCAAATCAGTCAACACAATAATAAGAATGATAATCATCATGTCACCCATGGCAATTGTCAAGTGCCCCAATTTTTTCGACATCTCTCAAATGCACAGATAGTAGGGGCCGACGCTTCCGGCAATAGCCATATCTAAGGTCTGCAAGCCCATAGACCCCAAGATCGGCATTATGAGATGGATAAAATCGCACATCGAATTCCTGACATGGCATTTCTCAGAATCTGCATGTTCCGATGCTGCTCTTCCTCTGGAACCGGATATAGGTCCGATTTTGATATTGAGGATCCAGCCTATCGGGCTCCACTAAATCATCATTCACACACATTTGGCACACTCCAGGATGCCGCACTAAGGCATATTCGACAAGGTGGGACCGTAGGAGACTCTGCCCGCTTTGCCACGAAACCTGTCCGCTGCAGTGGAAGCTGGATCCGGCCAATCAAGGAGCAAGGCATGCTCCGGTCATCAGCAGGACACTCGACTTTTGTCAAGCGCTGCGGCCTGCGAGCCGGATAGAGCCTTGTGCTGCTGCGGAGGGCGGTCCGAGCGAATGAGGTGGTTCATATGCGCTGATCTGTAGAACAAAATATCATTTTTCCATAGTCCGGCAGGCCGGTGCTCGTCAATCCTTCTGCATGCGCTTTTCGCCTGTCGGTGTATTGGACCGGCCCACGTCGTTCCATGAATCTAAGGGGCTGTGGGCCCTTTGTCGTAGCTTCGGGGTTCCGATATATTCCGCCAACATTCTGTCCTTTTCTCTCATCCTGTCCACGACACTGTCATTCCCTAGTCATTGCAGAACATTGGTAATCCACAAGATCTGGCTTCGCAGCGATTTATGTTCGGCGAGTACGTTTGTCGAGTACGTTCGGCTTGCTTGCCTTCTTGCTCTTTGCCCGCTCGTGCAAAGGCAATGAGGTACCGAATCACACGAATTGTGCTTCACCCATCTTCGCCATCATGATTTGATCCATTTGATCGAGAGAATCCAGAAAGCAGTTGGAACAATCATCCAGTCCAAGTGTCCGATGTGGACTGATGTTCTTTGACAGTACCACAGTCAATTGTTGTGTCTTTGGTCTCCTGCCGAGCCTGAGGGATTCGACGTCACGGGCGCCTTCTCGAGGCACACATCAACCAGACTACTGCGATCAAAACCTGTACCTCTACCCTCATCCTTCGAAATCAGCCATCGTACTTTTATGAAGGGCGCGTTGTCAGGATGAGGTATGCGATGGATTGGGCTAATGTGACCCAACCGAACCGTTGCATGTTGGAAATGTGCGGAAACGGTTTTGCGAAGAGCGGTCAGGGAGCAGCCACAAAATTTCAGAACCGGCCGACATTAGGGTCTGATCACCAGCTGACCAAAAGAAAACGAGGAAGAAGGGACTTACTTATAGATGCCTCATCTAACTCGCATTGGCGAACGACATGTTCAATTCCATCCTATTGCAGGGGCCCAAAAAGGGGGTACAGAAAGAGCCATGGGACCATCGGTCGATGGTGCATAGGAGCACGCGATGTGCAAGCTTCCCTCTGTTTTCACCTTCTCGACCGGGGAAACACCAAGTACACAAACTGAAGAGGAGGCAAAGCTAAACGCTCGTGGTGTGGTGCGAGTGTCTCCTATTGGCATAGCCGTGGGGTGGTGCTGGCTGTTTCCGAAACCAATGCTGCCGGTGCGCTATCGGGAGATCTCCGATCGCTGCTGATGCAGGCGATGACCAAGGCGGAGAATGGCATGGGTTCTGACCATCCTAATCTCAACCTTCTGCATATTGTCCCATTCGTGGGGATCGATGAACCCTTTTTCGTCCGCTAGTCCTTTTGAGACGTAGATCGTGGTCGAGTGGTGAAGATAAAATGATAGGCACCCCGATTGAGATGATCCGATATCAACTCCATCCTTAGAGTTCAAAGTCCATAGACGCATTTCTACGTAGTCTCTATCAATCTTTCAAATCTGCTTTTTGATATTCAATCCCACAGATTTCGACATGGAAGTACAATGAGTCGAGGCTGCGACGGTGGGGCTTCAGCAGCCATTACCATTTGTCTCCAGGCACTTTACCCAGAGTAGTAGGTTTCGGCTGGGCACACCCGAGCGTACGTATGAAGTCATCCTTTGCCACTCATGACCTGGTGCTTTCTGGTCTGGGATGTTTGTGATCTCCACACTGCACTTCTCATGTGAAGACGTTGTCTACCCAATCCGAACGGCGAGTCCTGTCTTTTTGATCTGCCGCATCTCCTTTTTTCCAACCAGAAACATGGAGAACTTTCTACTCTCAAGAACTTTGCCAGTACGCAAGACTGCCAACGTACATGGCGCATGCTTTGACCTAGGCTAGCTTTTAGGCTCCGTATCCAATATCTACATCGGTAGATCCCTCGCATCGAGTCCGAAACACTGGCTTGGCTGCCGCAATGTCCTTGCGTGAGCTTGCTCCTCAGGGCACGCAGGGCGATTCCTCGACAACATCATCCGCCAAAGCACACCCAAGCGCGGGATCCAGCTCCACAGCTCAGACCAGTGGGGATCAGGGAGAGAGCGGAGGAGGAGGAGGATCAGGAGGAGGAGGCGGGGGACGTCCTCCTGGCAAAGGGGATGACAGCTCTTCCCGGCGTCGAAGGGGAGCAGGATCTGTGTCACAAAAGGCTTGCGATGCCTGTCGTCATGCCAGACAGAAAGTGAGTGGCGTCACCCTTCAAGTAGCTTCATTCCCTTCTGTGTTTTTTCCCCCTCTCCGTTTTCGTCTCTGTGGGAGCACAGGAGGTTGATATGTCTCTATTTCTTTCTGTTTCGAAGTGTGACGGAATCGAACCAAAACCCTGCACCAAATGCATTCAACGCAAGATTCGCTGCGAATACACACCTCATACCAAGCAGTCCAAGAACACCTTGATCCAACAGATTCAGGAACTGCAAGCTCGCAACGTACAAATGGCCGGAGAAGGCGTCAGACATGAAGAAGACAGGCAGCGCGACTTGCGCCAAAGTGACGAATGGAGACGCGTGATCATGGAAACAATAGCGCACCGCGGCCATGACCGGGAGATCATTGAAAGACTCAAAGAAGGCCAAAGCTTCGAGTCAATTGCGAACGGGCTCCTTGCTGAGGACTCGGAACTGCATAATCCTTTGAGCGAAGTCGTCAAGCGATTCGAAGAGCAGTCCAAGGGATATGATGGCAGTCGGCGGGAAGAGAATCTTTACAGTTCTGCCGAGCAATGGACTACCGTTAGCAGCGATCACAAACTCATTGGTCATTTGATTGAGTTATATCTCACCTGGGTCCATCCCGTACATATGCTGTTCAGCGAGTCCCATTTCGTTCTAGCCTTCCGGGAGGTCGCCGACGGGAAAACAAACGAGTATTGTTCGGCGGCTCTGGTCAATGCCATATGTGCTATGGCGTGCCACCTGCTGGATGATGGGACGACCTCACAGAGGCCACCCACTGGCGACGTAACCAGCCGTGTGAATGTCACCCGGCTTCGGCAAGGCTTCATGGATGAGGCCAAAAAGGCACTACAGGAAGCCAGCTACGACGATACCGCATCCATCCAGGCCTTGGCAGTGATGTATCTCGTCGATTGGAGCTCGGGTCGGGCTCGAAACGCGTTGGGCTATCTTCAATCTGCCAGCGAAGCGCTCCGTCCATGGTATGATCAGAGATCCAGTGAGCCCGCTGAGATCACCTTTTGGGGTATCAGGACTCTTGTAACGTAAGTTTCTTTTCGCGCCGCCATCGTCGGCGACCTTTGCTCATGGTCGCTGCCAGTGTCTGCATCGGCATCACCTACCAGAAGCTACATACCCCCCCCGTCACCAAAGCTGAGGGTGTCTTCAACAATGTTGACCTCAAAAGAGGTGGAGAGATTTGGAAGTTTTATCGTCAACCAGGCGATGAGAAAGTGATTCCGCCGAACCCCAGCCATGCAACGATGACGGCTTGCTACCAATCACGGCTCTTCCGTCTTGTGAGCCGTATCAACAGCCTCTACTGCGGCACAATGGGCAGAGTGAAATGGCCAACTGTTGCCGAGATGATTGATAGGATGGTAGCTTGGAGGAAAGGTTTGCCTGACGAACTGCAACTCGGGTCCGATGGGATCAATGCTCTGCCACACATTCTTTACCTCCAGTACGTAGGAAACCTTACTCTCTTGGCTTCGACTGACCAAAGCGTAGTATCCAATACCATTCTGCGCATGTACAGCTACTGAATCCTCTCGCCCAAAGCGGCATCTTTAGAGGCGCCCAACTGCTCGAAATCTGCTCGGAGGTTGTACAGCATGCCCGGCGGGGATTGGAGATCGTACAACGAACATGCGAGATGCACACGGCACGCTTCCACCTGCCGCTTTTGTCACTCTGCTGCATCATTCTTGCCGATGCTATCGTGGTATACGATCCTCAGCACGGGGCTCAGGCTCTAACGATTGCCATGGGAGCCCTGCAGGAAGCTCGAATTGGCTTTCCTTTGTGCGATCCGCTCCAAGAATTGTTTCGAAAACGGGTTATCCGGCACAATGTCCCGGCGCCACCGGAACTGGTCCACACCATGAGCTCCGAGATTCACTTCAGCATGGACGACATCCTTGACGCTTGTACTCGGCTTTCCTACGAACAGCCACTTTCTCAAATCGTTTGTCACTTCGACCCTGCCATGGCGTCTCAACGTGCGGACTTTGAGGCGACAAGTCAATCAACCACTAGTGTGTCATCGACGGAGAAGATGCAGATCGGTGCCGTACTCAATGATGATGATGAGGAGGCACTGCACCGACGGCCACCTTTGTACGACGATCCAGGGTCCGACGACTGAGCATAAACACGTTTGTCTACCAACGACGACGGTCAATTCTTCGTAATTTGACAGACGTCCATGGTGTTCAAACTCGACTTGAGCTGACTGAACAACAAAGGAGCGATCGCTTAGAGACCAACAAGTCAGATAAAGCACTCTCAAGGCGCGCGTACCGGATGAGAAAAATTGCTTCGTGGCGCGAATGTCTACCAGGTTCTAGCATTTTCAGACCAAAATATGTGAATGGCGTTTCATCTCATCCCCCAACATCACTTCAAATTATTCGAACAGCAAATGTTGTCTTTCTTAGTGCGTCAGACAATCTAAGCCCTAGAGTATGGCTCAAGGCTCTGACAAGAGTAAAGCCTGATGAAAGGTCGGGTTTCCATAATGGCAGCTCGAAGTCCTCGGTACCGTGTATATCATAGACTTGATCAGCCACGGTATCGCACGATTAAGTTCCCTCGCCAATGCGTGCGTATGTCTCTCAAAGCCAGGCTGGGTTGCGCGAAACGATTTGTATGGGGCTTGGGACATCTGGTGTGCAGGGAAGAGACATAGAGGGCTGAGGACTTGTCATCCATTTAAAGCTGCGGCTCGCTAGGCGCGGCACTTTCATTCATGCAATCAATCGAAATTCTTCCGTGGCTCTGGCCGGAAAGGCTGATATATGGCACGTGTTTCTGAGAGGTGTGGCGCCTTGAAGACAGAGTGGAGGGAAAATTACGGACCCATGTCTTCCCTCGGGTCATCGATCGATGCCAACACAATGTTCTCTCGGCTCACTTGTATGGCATAAGAAGTGAGGAGTTCGACATTAAATTACTGGGCAGCCGCAAGCAAGTACAGTACAGGTGCCAGGACCTGATTCTACATATTGGGTGCTTGAAATCTCGCAGATGATGGCAGCAGATCTCGATAACAATGCCCTTCTCTAGCCAATCTCAGAGCTTGCGTCGAGCCAACGCTACAGACAATCGACAGATCGAGTGAGGAAGAAAATGGGTGGCAGCAACTAAGCTCCTCGGTGGCAAAGGATGCTGCACCCAGAGACTCCATCTTCGATGAGAGTCCTGACTAGTCTCAAGCGAATCTCAACCTGGACAGGGTGAGAGTCTTGCACCGACACGGCGTTGTTGACCTTGTCTAATAATAACTCGTGATTTGATCTACGATCTCGATGTCGTTTTTTCTTATCCACCACAAGTCTGAGAGTAGGGGACCAGTTGGACGTGACTGGACTAATCGGCAGATGTCCTTGGCATCAAGATCGTCCACATACGCTGGCTGAGACCCTGCAGCGGGAGGACTAGCGAGACCCTATGACGCCTTGGAGACCCTGAGCTGGCCAACAAACTTAAGTTAGGAGCGCAAGCGACTAGTGGGTGCCACGATTACAATTGAATGACCTCCAGATAGACGTGTTTTATTCTCCACCACTTCCCTGATGTGTGTGTCTGAGTAACAGCAATTCCTACATTCTATCCTGCAATTGGCCTCTCTTACTTTTCCTCATCAGAACTCCATGTCTTCAAATACTGGTGGGACCCCCCTATGGCCACTTCTCCACCTCGATTCCATACAAGATGCCAATGACCGTGACCCTCAGCCAGCCTTCGACTCTGCGGACAAATCTTTTCTCGTGCCCTGCCTCGATCATCGACGTCTGGAGCATCTCGAGTGGGTATAATCTCCTCGCTCACCACAGCCCTAAGGAATCCCAAGTACGCTGAAAACGCCATTGTACTGTCCCTTGTGACCCAACCCCAAACAAAAATCCTGACTCATAACCACATACCTCCCTGACTTCGAGAGCAATGCCGAATGACAGCCGCACGCCATCTACTTGCCCCCTTCCCATGCGTCGAACACACCGCATCAGAAACCCCCCCCCCACTTACTGCACCACATTTGTTTCATGTTCCCCTGCAGGCTTTCATTCATGACTCCATCCAGCATACCCACAATCACCTCCTTCTCTTTCCCCATTTTCACACCATCAACACACCAGCTCGCCCCCCCAACTCCATTCCGGCCATCCCACCACTTCCAAATCTGCTATTTCATTCTCAAATCAGCCGCCACTTTTTCCCCACCGATCCCCGACAGGTTCTGCACCCTTGCTCGCCGAAGACCTTTCTATCGAAGTTCCGCATCAATTCCCCGGTGCGATATCCACCTGGGCTGCGTTGCTATACCAGCAATGATCCCAATCAGCTCTCCTTCTCGCCTTCGGAGCCGACGGGGTCGGTACCGTGTCGTTTGACCCTGCGCGGAGAATACGCTTGCGAGGAAGGGAGGGGGTTCGGGGGGGGAGGTGGTTCGTGGGAGCTGCGGGGATGTTTCCGGATACGTTCATGGCGGAGTTGCTGACATCACGGCTGTTTTGCGGAAGAGGAGGGTATGCGCGGTAGTGTTGCAGGATGTGGGGGTTTAAGAAGGGCTTGGTTTTTCGTTCGTGGATGGAGAGGTGTAAGTGCCTTGTCGCAACCGGTGCCATGTTTTCGCAGGACCTGAACAACTGGGGTTTGGGATGGGGGGTGGATGGGAACATGTAAAGATGGGAATGGGGAGGCTGATCGTGGGTCGAGGATGCTAGAAGTTGAATCCCGGGGAACGAAGAGAAAAACAGGGAAATAGAGAATACGCAAAGGCAGCTGGGACCACGATTCGGCGTTCAAAGAATGTTACCACTTTTCATGAAACTAATTGGTTTTGCCCGTTCTTCCTATCAGAAGGTTATGTGAGCCCAGACTCGGGCATAGCAAAATCGTGATGACAATGTTTTCGTCTATTTCTTCCGTCGGTCCGATTGAGATTCAAGGCAAGAAAACAGCTGTTTGGGAGCAGCTGAACGCTGTACTACCATCAAAGTCAGGCTCCGAAGTCCATACGACTTCTTGTAAGTTGCTCGCATCGCAGCGCCTTGTATTTGCAGGCCTGGATTCGATGTTCTCGTTCATCGGCACCTACCTCTCAACCCTGCTGTATGTCTCAGCCAAAGCTCATCGGAATTTCTCACTTGTGCGGCCGTCTGCCGTTCTCTCTCAGAAGTTTGGTCGAGGAGAGTCTCCACCAGCTATCCAAGAGCCGACCTTTGACAGATGGCGAATCCTGGAGCAATCTCATTGCATAGCACATTCCCTAGCTTCCTTCACCGCCTGGCTACCTCTCCCCTCTGCCTCCTCAAAGTCCATCAATTCCCGCTCCCGTCGAAGACGATTGTCGGCATCGTTAGTCCAGACGAATCCTTCCTGACCAGGTAACCGCCGCTTATTAGGATACTCAGCCGGCACGTACCTCCTCCGCCCGGTGACTTCATTGTCCTCATAGGTGTCCACGTACAAATTGTCATCTTCGTCACGAAGGTACATTGGAGAGTGATAGTCCCGCCTTCTTGATGGCTTTTCCCGGAAGGGGTGACGCGGCTCATGCAGCTCATGGTTGGCTTGTTCCAGTTCATGTAGTCGCTCCACTTCTTCAGGGATTGCCAGCATTGGGGCGGGTGAAGGGCTGGAGATCTCCACAGGGCGAGGGAGGCCGTTGATTGGCCTTGAAGTGGTTGGCGCATCTGGAAGAAAGCCCATCTGTCGAGTATTGCGAGGGCTGATGGTAACATATCCCGGAGTCGGAGAAAGCTCGTCTTTGGGCCGAGGACCGCCGAGGGATACTTCTGCGCGGCTAGATGGCCTCAGTGTCCGCCTCGAAGATCTGCCGATGCATGCATGAGCAAGTCTCGTTTCAAACCTTAAACGACAGTATTGATTCGGTGTCTCCGAATGATGCCCAAGCCGCGGAAAAAGATGGATGAGGTAGCGCTGCAGCAAAAGGAGAACAGGTTAGCACTACGTACCCCTCTGATAGTATAGATCTGACAGTCATCATGGCTGTCTCCTCTAATTCTTCCCTCTCTTCATCAGAACGGTCTAGCTCGGCCGGGCTGTTCCCTGCAGAGAGAGCCTGAGGCTCTTCGATGGCCTTGCGCTGTTTCATTTGCCCCTTGGCTGATCCTTTGGACGGTAGCCCTTCGAGAATTTCGACGTCCTCATCAGACTGAGGCATTGTGGCAACAGCGATCGAGGGCGCGGCTGCTTTATCCTCTGCAGCAAGTGCCTTGGACTCCGCAATGGCTTGGCTTTCGTCCATCTCCTCCTTTGCTGACTCCTTGGATATAGCGATAGCCTGTTCAATGTCGTGAGAATACTGAACGTCCAAATCCATTGGGGCAGAATCCGTGTTTGTTAACTACGGGTTGAGACGATGGTGGTGGCGGAACTGAACCTTTTCGCTCAAAGTCAAGAAAAATCACAGTCAAGTGATGTGAAAAGTCAAAAAGGCCAGTCCGTGACGTCGTAACAAGAAGGCTTGTTTGACAAAGGACAGGTTTGGCCAAGAAAGGATGAGTGTTACCACGCTTGACGTAGGTCAAAGCGGAGACGTGTGGTGGAGCTCTTCTGTGACACCTGAAAAATTCACGTTGATCGGTCAGCCGGCATTGCGATGCCCCAGACCCTGCTCGTTCAAGATACCACGACTTGACGAAGCTTCAGAGCGTGGAAATATTGGCAGACGCAAAGCCGAACTAGAACGATTCATGAATAGAATCACGAATGCTGTCTTCCTTTAATTTGGGGCAAGATGATTCATCCTTGGTGGGAACACATGAGCGAATGTAGGAGAAGGGGATTTGAGGTGTGAATAAAAGATGAAGCAAAGGCAGGCAAGAAAGTGGTAGATGTCAGGCGCGCACGTTTGCCTAGGTCACATGGTAAGACGACGAAGCAGCAGGTAACCGAAGTTCGACCCAATACTGGATGATATGCCTGGATGATGTGAATGCCAGCCACATCATATTCAGGATGAAGTAATATCTGTAGAACGTATGAGCAGTTGAGAAAGGCAAGGAGGATGGGATTTACACGTTGTATGAAGTAGGCTGTCCTCATCGGGCTTTGTAGACCTTTGATGAGCAGTCATCTCCCCCAACGACAACATCCGCCGAAAGCGTGCGACAGTGCTCACGATTCGGCACACGTAGCTCCCAGCTTCGTCGGAGGAGATATTCTGCTTCCTCGCTGCTGTCATTGATATCGTTGTCGCCGGAATAACTGTTCTTCCGAGGGACAGATGCCACAAGACAAGACCCCCAGCTCTCTGTATTGAAGCACAATCCATTGTCCAATGAGACCTTCTGCTTGGCGATCTACCCCCGCAGTGATATTTCCAACTGTACAGCTGTGTCTGTATCAGCTCACGTCGACCCACAACCGCAATGCGCTGGTTTCTCAGACGGCGGTAAACCCAGGAGCCCCCCGCTTGCAACCCTCTTGAACAGCAAAGATGCGTCTGGACGTAAAGGTGGGCAACGCAAAGCTTCACCACTTAGTCCTCTCGAGCCTGTCACTGATATGCACACACCCCAACAGAGACAGCTCTTTGCTCGCTCCGAGCGGGTCAAAGGCATCGACTTTCATCCGACCGAGCCCTGGGTTTTGACGACTCTCTACAGCGGTCATGCCTACATATGGTCTTACGAAACACAAGCCATCGTCAAAACCTTCGAACTCACAGATGTACCCGTTCGCGCAGGGCGCTTCATTGCCCGCAAGAATTGGATCGTCTGTGGCTCGGACGACTTCCAAGTCCGCGTCTACAACTACAACACCTCCGAGAAGATCACCTCCTTTGAAGCCCACCCCGACTACATTCGCGCCATTGTCGTCCATCCGACACAGCCCTTCGTTCTCACAGCTTCCGATGACATGACCATCAAGCTCTGGGATTGGGACAAGGGATGGAAATGTGTGCAGGTCTACGAAGGGCACAGCCACTACGTGATGGGCATGGCCATCAATCCGAAAGACACCAACACCTTCGCTTCCGCTTGCTTAGACAGGACTGTCAAGATATGGAGCTTTGGCTCGGGACACGCCAATTACACATTGGAGGCACATGAGACGAAAGGGGTCAATCATGTCGATTACTACCCGCAAGCAGACAAGCCATATCTGCTCACTACTTCGGACGACCAGACCGTCAAGATCTGGGATTACACCACCAAATCATTGATTGCCACGCTTGAGGGCCACACAAGCAATGTCTCCTTCGCCTGTTATCACCCCGAGCTACCCATCATCATTTCTGGGTCGGAAGATGGAACGGTCAAGATATGGCATGCAAACACCTACCGATTAGAGCAATCGCTGACCTACGGCTTGGAAAGAGCATGGTGTGTCAGCTACCAACGAGGCAAGCAGGGCGTCGCGGTCGGCTTCGATGATGGGGCTGTGGTCGTGAAGATGGGCCGAGAGGAACCTGCCGTTTCGATGGATAACTCGGGGAAATTGGTCTGGGCAAGGCACAGCGAGATCACCTCCGCCATAATCAAGCCCGAAAGCAGCGCGGCCGCCAAAGATGGTACACCGATCAACCTGGGCACCAAGGATCTCGGCAACTGCGAAATCTATCCTCAGACACTCACCCACTCTCCCAACGGTCGCTTCGTGTCCGTATGCGGAGACGGCGAATACATCATCTACACCGCCCTCGCCTGGCGAAACAAAGCCTTCGGCTCTGCCCAGGATTTCGCCTGGGGCGTCAACACCAAAACCAACGACTACGCCATCCGCGAATCCGGCCTCACCGTCAAGATCTTCAGCAACTTCAAAGAGAAAAGCGGCAGCGGCATCGACGTCGGCTTCCAAGCCGAAGGCCTCGCGGGCGGCCACCTCCTCGGCGTGCGCGGGCAAGGCGGCATCGGCCTCTTCGACTGGGACACGGGGAGCTTGGTGCGGCGCATCGAAGTGGACCCCAAATCCGTCTACTGGTCCCCCTCGGGCGAATTGGTCACCCTCGCCTGCGACGAAACCTTCTACATCCTGCGCTTCTCGCGCGAGAACTACGAGTCCGGCCTCTCCGCAGGCTTAGCCGACGAAGACGGCGTGGAATCCGCCTTCGAGGTGGTGACGGACATCAACGAGGCCGTCACCACGGGCCAGTGGGTGGGCGACTGCTTCATCTACACCAACGCCAGCAACCGGCTGAACTACCTGGTCGGCGACCAGACCTACACCGTCAGCCACTTCGACCAGGCCATGTACCTGCTGGGCTACCTGCCCGCGCACGGGCGCGCCTACATCGCCGACAAGGACGTCGGCATCACCTCCTACGCCCTCTCCTTGTCCGTGGTCGAATACCAAACCCTCGTCCTGCGCGGGGACATGGACACCGCCGCCGACATCCTCGCCACCTCCATCCAGGCCGACGAGAAGAACAAGATCGCCCGCTTCCTCGAGGGCCAGGGCTACAAGGAGATGGCCCTCGAGGTCGCCACGGACCCGGAACACCGCTTCGATCTCGCGCTGGCGCTGGGGAATTTGCCCATCGCGCTGGCCATCGCCCGGGACGCCGACGTGGAGCACCGCTGGAAAACGGTGGGGGATGCCGCCATGGGCGCGTGGGATCTGAGGCTCGCGGAGGAGTGTTTCGGTCGGGCGCACGATCTGGGCAGTCTGCTGCTCCTCGCCACCGCCACCCACGACGCCGCTGCGTTGCGGAAGCTGGCCACGCAGGCCGATGAGGCGGGGAGCCACAACATCGCGTTCAGCTGCCTGTGGTCCTTGGGCGATGTGGACAGGTGCCTGGATCTCCTGCTGCGGACGCAGCGGCACGGCGAGGCCGTCTTGTTCGCGCAGACGTATCGGCCGGCGCGGTGTAGGGAGGTGGTTGCGGTGTGGAAACGGGGGTTAGAGAAGGCGGGGAAGGGGAAGGTGAGTCGGATGTTGGGGGTCCCGCCCGCTGGGGGGGAGGATGAGGGGGATGAGGAGTTGTTCCCGGAGTGGGATGAGTATCTGAGGTTGGAGACGGAGGGGAAGAATGGGGTGTTGGTTGATGTGGCGGAGGCTGGTGAAGGGGATGAGGCAAGCGGTGATGGGAATGCGGAGGCGAAGGAGGAGGGGGAGGGGGAGGCTGCTGGTGAGGTGGAAGCTGCTGCTTGATACATGGTGTTTCAAAATAGACCAGCTTTGTCATGGCTTTGCTGACAATCACTGAGATCAATCACCAAGGACGTTAGAAACATGTTCGCTTGTATTGCTATGCCAATCTTCACACTCTCCTCCTCACGCTTCTCGTTGCCAACATGTGTGGGCCCATTGCACCCACTATGTCATGCTTTCCATAATCATACCTCATCATGGCATCAACCAGTGCATACACCCATGCCTGCCTGATTCTTGTCATTCTCCCCCCTGTTCATCCCAGAAACTCCGCTCCCCCTTCCTGAAAGGTCTCTTCCCCCCCCCCCCCCCCCCCCCCACCACCCCCACCCCCCCCCCCCCCTCCCCCCCCCCTCCCCACCCCCCCCCACCCACACCTCCCCCCACCCCCCACCCACCACCANNNNCCCCTCCCCTTCCCCCCCCCCCCCCCCCCCCTTACAAGTCCACCACCCCATCCCTCCCCTCCCCCAATCTATCCAACGGACTCTCCACACCCCATTCAACGCTCTCCCTTGGACTATTCCCCACCTTCGGCCGACTCCTGAAAACGCTATCATACCCAGCCCCAGGACTCATCATCGCATCCTCCTTCCCACCACCAAACCCATCTCCACCGAACTCCTTGATCCCACCTAACAACGATCCGTGCCCATCAGGCTTCCTGGGCGTCTCGAATTGGTTGGTGGGATACACCTTCCTCGAGATCCGGCGTGATTGCCGCTTCGATCCTGCGGTAGGGTTGGGTTTGTGGGAGGAGGGGAGGAGGGATATGGATTGGCGGGTCCGTTCGTGGAGGTTGAGGAGAGGGGCCGGTTCGGCGATGGTATGAGAGCCATGCGGATGGAAGGCGGTTTTGGCGGGAGAGGGAGAGGAGTCTGTGAGGCGGGCGGCAAAGGCCATGGACTGGCGGGTGCGTTCGACGAGGGAAAGTGGGAGTTTCGCCTGTGGTGTTGGGGCGGCGTTGAGGGTGAGGGCGATGATGCGGGCGGCGGTGGCGTCATCTTCGGAGGATGCAGAGTCTGGGATGGGGTCGGGGCGTGAGGGTGGGGATCTCTCGGCAGCGATTGGGGGGCTGGCTGTTGTTGGTCTTGCAGGAGGTGTGACAGGCGTGTCAGGGTCGTTGAGTGGGGACGTTATGTTATCCAACCTCTCCTGGGCGACTCTGTCGGGAGAGCCAAGGGAGGGAAGTTGCACGGATAGACTCGTGTCTTCTTCGAGCCGCACGGTCAAATCTTGCTCGTTGATTTCAGAAAATTTAGAGTTGTCATCGGAGCTGGTCGGACTGCAGTTGAAAACAGAAACGCCAAGCTGGGACTGGCGACGCCTGAGGAAAGATCCGCCCGCTTTGACAGGTGAAGCTGCTTTGACTTCCAGTGAGCCGGCTTCAATGACGTGTCCGTCGCCTTCTCCATTGCACAAGGGACTGTCAGCGTCCGGCGTCCTTTCCAATCTTGTCGGCAGTTCGCTCTTCCTCGGACTCTTCCTTGGGCTAAACACCAAGTCTTTCTCCTTCTGCAGATGGAAGCTGATTGTCTTGGCTTTTGGTGATGACAGATCGATCTTCTTCGGAGGCGAGGAAGGCTCAGTATGCCTCTGCATATCGGCCTTGAATGCTTTCCACTGCTTTACACGTTCATTTTGGGCCCATACCCGGCTCTCCAGATCCCCAAGCAGCCCAACCGGATGGTTCGGTGAATGGCTGCTGGATTTTGCCTCGTTCACATTCGACCATACGTGGGGAAATGGCAGGTCGAGCAGTGCATCCTCCGTAGGCTTTCCCTCGCCTTGGGTGGTGATGTCGAGGTATCCACTATGCCCCTGCCAATGTTCACTGAATTGCTTGGTCACGCGCGCCACAGTCGCTTCAGCCGCAATATTCTTGTCCAGGAATGCCTGCGTCTGAACCACGTTGTCGAATCGCCGATCAAGCTCTTTCTCCTTCAGATCCAAGACGCGGCCGAAATCTCGGTATCGCGCCCTTAGCTCCGTCTTTCTCTTCAGTATGCTGCGCAAAGAGGCTCGATGTGCTATTGCCAACGGCAAATAGGACCTCGTCTCTTTGGAAATCGTTGTATCGGCTGTGCACAGTCGCTGAGCAATACTAGCCTTCCCATCTTGTCCAGCAGCCACAACGTTCCGCAGAACGAGGTTGGAGAATGCAGCAAGCAGGTCAAGAAATTTCTCGCCCTTGCAGTCGTCGAACATGGTCTTTCGCAAGATGACATCTTTGCCCATTGTCCCATGCGTCTTCAATTGATTGAGGCAGCGGAAGAGTGCGGCTCGCAGATTGAGAGACTGGAGGGGCTCGTATGCTGGGAAGAACATGCGGAGTTTCTAAGCCCACGGTCAGAGTTGCAGACAGTAATTGAGGCATAGGTATGAAAGATCTTTAGCTTACATCCTCTGTGTCGGTGGGGTCCCAGATCTCGAACAATCGGTAGAGAGTCCATTCGGCGTACTGGATACGGATCTTCTGGTTCGGCCCATTATCTCTTGACTTCAGTATGTCGCCATCAATTGAGGGCCAGTCTGGCTTTCGGTCAAGATCCAGGAGACGTAGATTGGCGAGAATGGTGTTGACGGCATGCTTTGAGGGCAGCGCATGGGCTGTGGCTTTTTGTTTACTCATGTTGTTGGTGTTTACCTAATCTTTCAGTCGTAACGCTTCTCCGTCTGCACGAATTCTGTGGGATCATGCTGACTGCAAGGATCAGCAAGAATGTTCGATCGACGAAGATGATGCTTCAAATTTCGCCAAAAGACATACCTATGTTTGAGCACTGGTAGCTTTCCTAAGACGCGCAGTGGATCTTGGTGGGATGTCGATGGAACTTTTACGGCGGCCGCTTGTGCCAAGTCCGCATCTATACATTCAGGGGTCAGTAATGCTGCGCAGATAAAATAACACATTATCGTAGTATTCGATCTACTGCTTTGTCTAGCAAATCCATATTCCAAGCGAATATTTCATAAATACCCTCCTCTCCTCAGCAGAAGTTGCACAGGGTCTGACCATCTTGCACATGTAAATTGTACGTTGACCAAATTGGTATGCCACGTTCTTGTCGAAATCTAGCATAAGTCGAATTGTGTGATGAGAGAGAATGTAGAAGTGATGGCTCAATAATGGGATGAGATTGCTAAACAGCTCTACCCTCTTTGAAAACCGCTTAGGTACCCGTCTGGTCTCCCTGAAACTCAGGAAGGAATTTGCTCCATCGTCGTCGTCATCTCTTTGATCGAAGATTATAGTGTCCGCCCACATGAGGCTTCGCGTCGTCCTCATGCACGTTCGATCCATCCACCAGATCCTTATCAGACCGCGGAGACAGTCCTTCCACCAGACCGCCAAGACGAGTAACCATGATCGCAAACTTTTCACGCACTGCTGCCAAGGCCGGTAGGTCCTGCGGATCTGCTTCGCTCAGGCTTTTGGCCTGGCACTCCAGCACTTGACGAGTCAGTGATTGCAGGTCTCCAAGTACACCTGACGCTTGCGTCGAATCCCGAAGAGCATCATCTAGTGTCAATGTGCGAACATGAAGACTTGACCCAACGGTCCTTTTGTTTGCACGAAGAAATCCCCGATACATCCTCCAGATTGCGTCTTCAAGCTCTTCAGCTTTACGATCGCCCTTGCTTGCGGGTGGCACATCCGTCCTATCTTCTGGAACATGCTCATTCAAGTAGTCTTCGATGCTCCAGAACAATTTTGGAAGCAGAATGAGAATCAATGGCCAAATAGGTTGCATTAGAAGGCGTGCTTGCGAAAACATCATCCCGTCCAAGATCAGCACCTTGGCTGGCTGACAATTCTGTATGTGCTCGAGCAGTGTTTGTTTCGTATATAAGCGACTCGCAGAGGTTCTTATGGCGCAATACCTGATAGCATGCTGTGGAGGGGAACTCTGGTCGTTCGCTTCAACGTCAATACCCATAGGCAACGAGTATTGACCGCAGGGCCGCCTTCCTGGCTGTCCAAAGAGGCAATGCCCATGATCCTCACAGACGGATGCACATCCTTTGCAATGCAGACCGTACTCTGTACGCGACCCTTTGACATCTAGTACCCCAAGCTGTATGATACACATGCTACGTTCCAGCGTGTAGGCCAGATGGTCAGGCTTCAATTTCAGGTTCCCCCCCCAACGCAAGTCCTTGCCTTTCTGCGTGCCGAGTCGTCTTGCTTCCATCCGACTGACCAGACGTCGAATCTTGGTGAATGTCTGCACTGAGCCCGCATCGTTCGAGTACCTGCCTGGCAGAGTCTCTAGTGTTGGTAATTCGTTCAATGACTTCTTAGGCACCCCGTATTGCCGCTGTGCAGTTGCAGGTGTGATGGGCTGGAACTCGGGGTCAAGCAGCAGGCAGCGAGGACAACACCGCTGCATGCCTGGCAAAAAGACGTCGCGGGCAAACCGGGAACACACAGCACATGCAGAGCTTGTTAGGACGCAGTATATCCGATTAAGAGCGAAATGACGCGCTAATTGGGTTTTGACAAGTAGATAACAGAATCCAGGGGCCCCTTCTACTAAATTGTGGAATTCGGGGGTGTTTCGTATGACTCCCAGAAAATGGGTGTTGGATGTACCAAATGCTCGTAGACTAATCAAGTCCAGCTGAAGTATGATCATCCTCAAAATCTCCGTTGGAAGATCCAGGGAGCCAAGAGGGTGGCGGCGATGAACAGAGATGCTGTTCCCCTTGGCCGCTATATGTTTGAAACTTGGCCGGACGATCCGTCTTGGGGCCTCAAGAGTTTGATTGTAAGCAATGCGCTTGCGGCCAAAAAGACACAGTTTATGATGCTCAGGCATGGCAGCTAGGTCAGAACCACTATAGGCTCTGTCTGTGAGCATTTTTAGTAGGAATAGAGCGTCTACGAATTCCATTCTGTATGGCAATACAGTCGCATCGACAGGCATAATCACTAACGAAATGAGTTATGGAGTGAGGAGTGGTGGGAGCGAAGGAAATTTCTCACGCGTAAAACGCCATGTCACGTGTCTTGGTCATCTCCGTATGCTTATCTCCACTGCGACCATGGCGGCCCCGATCTTTTTGCTACGTTTCGCAGTCATCCTCCGCCATAATCCTATTCCATCATACCCTACTTGCTACCCTCGACTTTCCTCCTTCCATCCTTCTCTCCAACCCAACAGCAGAGACCTCTTTCCCTCCTACCTGCGAAACCTCACACCCAGCGCTTCCCTCAAAAATGTCCGATCCTGACCAAACCGTCTCCATCCCCTCCCTCCTCCTCCTCGCCGCCCTCGGCGCCCTCGCAGTGAAATACTTCCTCTTCCCCTCCCCCGCCTCCGCTTCCGCCTCCGCCTCCAATCCCACTGCCACCACACGGGGTCAAGCAAACCCCGCCGACGTGGAACAGATCGCCAACATGTTCCCGCAGATCCCGCGGCGGGACATTATGTGGGACCTGCAGCGGACGGGGGGCAGTGTGGCGGGGACCACGGAGAGGATATTAGGGAGAGGAGGGTTGGATACTGTAAGTTTTCTTGGTGACTGTGCAATTTTGTGGCTTGGGATAGCATTCTCTAACTTGGGGGGGATTTTCGTAGCCACCGCCAACGTTTCAGCCGACGAATATTCCATCCCCCGGCGCCGTGCAACCGAGCACCGGTATGGCACAGCAGCAAGCGAAGCAGGAGTATGTGGATCTGATCAAGCGGTATAAATTGGAAGGGAAGCTGGGGAGGGAAGCTGAGGTGCAAGAGGGGAGCTCGCGGACGTGGAGTCCGAATAAGGATGAGAGGCAGGCTGCGCTGCAGCGGCGGAGGGAGGAGATGGTGTTGAATGCGAGGAGGAAAATGGAGGAGAATGATCGGAAGCGGCCAGGGAATGCTTAAAGGAGGGCATGTTCCGTTCGATTGCTTTGAAAGTTGCGAGCGCATGTACGGCGTTTGGGCCACGAGTTCGAAGGAGCTGTGACTGGATTGCGAGCGATGCATATACGTTACAGGTTTGACCATGATGACAAGTCCTCATACGACGCTTGAATCATTAGACGGCAATGACCATGGTACCTCCACAGAAGCCTTGTCATTGGGTGGCGTACAGTATCCCAAGACACACTTCCAATTCTTGGAATCATTGCTCGAACCCACACTGAACGTTCCGGTCCTGATCTCTCCAATTGCTTCTGATGCACTAGCATTCATGCTGTGGGTCTCATTGACAGCAACGTAATGGGTCATTTGAATGGCGAAGCTGTCCGGTGTTTGGTAGCGTTGTAAGAAAATTCGTTTGCGTCATCAAAATCGCAACTGTACGATGTTTTCACGGGCGGCTTTTGGGAGGCGGCAGGTGACCGAATTATGCTGCAAGCAGCTAGCGGACTGATATTGTTATCGTTGAAAAGAAAGCGATGGATGTGTTCAAGGTGCCAGCGACAGCATAGCCAGCGTTCGGAGGTAGAGCTTGATTTTGGTCCCAGACGTAGAAGGAGCTGAGTACGAATGAGGGGGAATTGCTCCGGGGATATGTAAAATGAGAGCATAAGGTCATGAGAATGATAGAAAGAAGAGTCATTGGAAGGCAGTAAAATCGTAATATGGTTGTGACGTGATTGGTCCCAGCATTACGAGTCGAGTCAAGAGGAAATAGAAGTTATTGGTCAGAACTTACGTTAGGAATGCTGTCAATCGCTTTATTATTATGAGCTGTCTTTCTCAGTATATCTTTTTCCAATACAAAGCTCCTCAGGCGTCCGGACGTGCGCCTGATTTGTCAAGAGGGAGTCCGCCAGGAGGCGGTGCAAGTACAGGAATGTCTGAACCAGGTGCATTGTCTTCAGCAGGATTACCAGAATTCGGCAACAGTGTGGCAGCTTGATTTATAAACGTTTCGGATGTCTCAAGTGTGATCCGCGCAGATTGCATTGCGATTTCGAAAATTTGGCAGAACTTGTATCTCACCTGGTCGAGGTGCCTGATCGGGAAAACGATAGGGGTTCGCAATTCTCTCAAGATAGCTTTGAGAGAACATGTCACAACTTGGCTTTGGCACTGTCTCTCTCCTTTGGTGGCACGTAAATGTAGTCCACCCCTGGTACGTGGACCTTGCCGTGCTCGCATGTGGCGACGATGTTGCTGGGGTTACCTCGCTCGTCAATCTTCCTCATCACGGCTCTGAGATGCGCCATTCTCTTCCCCACCTTAACCAATTCCGAAAAGACCTCGACGGTATCGCCTTCTCGGGCAGAGTCCAGGAATGCGATATTCAGTGTCCTACTCACGCCCACCATAGTCCAGAACCCTTGAGCGCGCACCAAAGCAAGAGGGAATGAGGTGACGGTATCGAGGATGATGGCGTAGGCACCTCCATGCAGATTCCCCATTTGATTGCACAGACTGGAGGTGATGAAGTGTCGGGTGGTCACATTTGGATGCGGCCTCATCGAGGCAGCTGTGACTTCCAAGCTTTGGAGGCAAGCAGCATCGTTACCCTCATAACCCTCTGGACACATTGCCTGGGCGAATTCTTGCACCACCTTGAGTGGCTCCATGATCTCCTTGGTTCGCATGATGTAGTCTGCCTTTCTCTCTCGACTTCAGCTTCGAGAGGACAATCGCGATTGGTACATGTTGATACGCTGTCTGGCGCTGCTTTTGCAAGCTTGAAGTCGCCGGATAAATTCTAGCCGAGCCTGAGGGTCGCTCGGTGGTGACGAAAAAAGCGACAACATGGAAGGTCTTCCGCGCGGGAGGCACATTCAGTCATTTCTTCAATTATCATATTATCATTTACCTTCACATTGGTCTTTGAGGTCTCAAATTGATCAAAGGTGAGTTGTGGCCTTGCATGTTGAATGATAGTCAAGCAGCAGGATTCGCATTTGGGTATGCAAAGGATTTGACGTCGGTTCCGCACACGTTCGACATTCTCTACTGCAGGCTGTGATGATCATGCCAATGCCCCATCTTCAAGATCAGCCTTGCGCCTTACATTCATCACATAATACTTCTCAGTCTCGTCGTATAAAAATGTCTGAACTCCTCTCACTGCTCGGGTACCATTCCTCGAAGTTCTATCATTTGCGATGGCCCGACATTGCCTCCAGTATATGATCGCGATGCCCCGACATTTCCTCCAGTACATGATCCTGACACAGTATCTCCTGCGAGCTCTAGGCTTTGAGCTTCTCAATACTCTCCTCCGCCGCTGGACTGGGGCTGAGTCATGCAAGCCCGTTCTTCGACGCTCTCGCTGGATTGCGCTGAGTCGATGCGCCATTCACGTGTTCCCTTGCACAGTCTTCCTCTTTCTGATACCTCTTAACTTCAGCGCAAAGTACATTGGCCCGAGATTCTCTCTTTGGACGTCGGACGAATTGTATTTTGTACTATTTCAGATTGGTGCGAAGCTTTTGGAGATTGTGTGTGTAGCCAGCCTGACCACCGTTGTGTTACATGTATTGAGACATGATCTATTGCGGGATGGAGTGCCCTTGGCTTTCGTCGGTTCAGGCATGTTTTTCAGCCAAGCCAATTGCTTCTGGAGCCCGGAAATGTTTACAGACGTATTGTTTTCTGCTAAGAGCTGGAAGAGACTGAGATTCCTCATACTCCTTATCGTGGCCGGAGCTCTGGCTCTGCTGATCGCTCCCTCAAGTGCCATATTATTGCAGCCACGGAGTCAAACAGTGCCGGCGGGCGGAACAGCATATTATCTCCCAGCTTCGCCTGATCAAATGTGGCCAAGTGTGATTGACGGCTCTGACGAGCTGACAGGATGCTTCGGAGAGTATATACCCCAGAACATTGTTTGTGCTAGCGCAGGATTTGAATCTCTCCGTAGCTACTTCCAGAACGTCAATACCTCATTTGACGTCTGGTCAATGCTCTGGGATCCTTACGCCATACAACCGATCGTAGTATCGAGCCTGACTGGCATCACTCCACGTCTAATCGATACAGGCGCGGTTTTCGCTTTCAACCGGGACTCGTTTATGTTTCAACCAAATGCGATGACCGGGATCTTTCAGGATGCTTTGATGAGACATTGGCGCGACGCAACACGGTCTTGGTCGGGAAGTCGTTTCCTCTCCGAGAGTCAATACCAATATGCCACTCAGCGCCTCTCATCCGTCGTCACTACCAATCCAGTCGTATTTCCGCGATGCATGTTGGCACAGAATATATCCACTGGCCAAAGCCAAGTGACGTTCCCTGTCAAGACATGGACGGACGATCAGACGTGGGAGGACAAGGAGAAACCCTACAACGTGACAATCCAGACTTGGGAGGCATCGGACAACGTGCAGCATGAATGGATTGATCTCCCAACAGACCAATTCGGCCCTGTAAGTGGTGGTATTGCAGTGCGCCTACCTGGCAGCGTCCAGAACAGCTCTCAAGCCATCATTGGATGCTCAATCAGCGCATTCTGGTTCTCTGGCGAGATCACATCCGATTCTCACGCCAACGAAGCGGCATGGTCTTTCACAGAATCGCACAATCAGAGGGCTCCAATTCGTACTGACTTAAATGCTGCCAGTCCCGTCGCCAATAATTACCGCCGTCTCATCACCATCCGTCCTGAGTGGTTCAAATCTCTCACCCCACTCACTTCCTGCGTGAGCCATAGTAACCAGACCCAGCACCTGAACACGCTCTCCTGTCTTTTCTCCGACGTCGGTTTCTCAACTGTCCTTTCTGACATGCGCACACAAGACTCACTTGAATGGGACGGTCAGAGCTGCATTCTTCGACCCCCAAATCTCTCTGGGACGGACGTCGACCGCTACAATCGCCCCGAATGCGGTAATGGGGGCAAGCACCAGCTGTTAGAAATGATCCTCGGCGCTGTCTTCGCAAACGGTCTATCCCGCCATGGCAGTCGAAACGCGTTCTCAACTTCCTCCATCCTTGCCTCCCCCGGCAATCCGCTCAAATGGACCTTCAATTCCCCCTCTCTTGCACCCAATAGTGATATCTCGATACTCAAGAACGACCCTCATCACAACGCTGTGCTCCGCCCCCCCGCCGATACCCCTTACGTCGACCTCCGCATGCACATTCAGGTTGCGGGATATGCCTGGTATGCGAGCGGCTTCTCTGATTACTTCGCCATTGCTGTCGCGCTTACCTACATGCTCGTGGCCTTGTCACATACAGTCTGGGTATTAGCCACAGGCGTCACAAGCAGTAGCTGGGACACCGTGACGGAGCTTCTCGCGTTAGCGTTGGAGAGTCCTGTGCCAAAGGCTCTGAAGGGATCTGGCGCGGGAATTGAGCGGTTGGGGACGTACAAGCGAATGATAAGATTGAGAGCCAAGGAAGAGGAGGCGGGAAATGGTGATGAAAGAGTCGTTCTCGTTGTAGATGGTGAGGAGGGGGCGGGCAGGCATGTAAAGCCCCGGACGGATACATCGGAAGACGGAGAGAGTCAACCAAGGGCAAGGTACAAGCGGGTAGAGGTTGACAAAGCGTATTTGTGAGAGTTGTACCGAATTCTGGAGGGTTTTCACTAGGATTCTTCATTCCTATCTTGCCTTCGAATAAGCATTGATACAAGGATCGACACGAGGAGTGGCTTTTGAGCACTAGTCTACCTCAGGCTAACGCGCTATCAAAGGCTTTCTCTTCACTTTTCACGATCCATTCTTCTTCTATCGTGTGATTATCATCTCTCAGCCATTTGAGGGACGAGTTTCCCGGGTGAATGTCGCGACGTTCAGGAGGTAGTCTAGCGGAATGTCCTCGGAGAAGTGAACTGTAGATCAACATTTAACTCTGAACATCATCAAGGCGCTGTGACGAAGATTCGAAGAGCGCGATCCCCAGCGCTCACGCAATCTTACAAACAATGGCTTTCACGCAAACAAGATCGCAATTAGAATAGGTACAGGAACATTAGAAAGGCTTCTTCCACTGTTCCTACCTGGTTGAAACGTTTCTGATATTAATTTCTGGCAGTCAAAAAGGGCCAAATATTCTTATGCCAAAATGGATCTCTTTCCGTCAAATCCTAAGCGCTAATCGCTGTTAAAATTGAACTCCTTGTGACAAAAAAGCCATAAAGGAACAATTTCCAGGCGAGGAGGATCTTCCGTGGTGAACCGATGTTTTCCTCCCGGGTTTGCAACCTGTCAGTCAAGAAAGCAACCCAGATGAGACGTGTAAGTCGAAATGGCGAAACCAAGATACCACAGTGATCCCTACCACTAGCGATTCGCCTTCAGCTGCAGCCGCAGGTCCTGAAAGACTTGCGGCCTACATCATCGACAAATACTGGATCGGAGCGCCGCTCTCCATCCATTGAATGGCATAATTTTTGACGCCTCATCCTAGGAATGTGCCCGCTATCTGGCTCTCCAATCAAGACTGTTTCTCTTTGCATTCGCAATCAGACAGGTTGCTCATGCATGGTTTTACATAAGATTGCAACCGTATCTGCGGATAGCGCACCGCGATTGATGTTTTTGAGATGCAGCTGATTCGATGTTAGTATCAGGAAATGAAGGATGCATTGTGTGCAGCACCTGTCGCCCCTTGTTGACCTTCGATGTAAACTTTCAATCAGAAACCAAGGTTTGCCAGATAAGGTTGTCGTACGTTTCCATGACAGGAATCTTGTTTGATCGGATTTTCTTCTGGAAGGGGAAACATCGTTGCTGCCATTTCTAGAAGACGCCGCTGCCTCGTCGTTTCTATCATTATCTGCAATTTGTTTATATATCTGCAAGATGGGGCTATTCAAACTCAACACCTACAGCAACAATATCATGCAGTCTTATTCCACGAAACAATTTCAACGTATTGAAATATGCCTTCACTCAAACGACCTAATGCGCCTCAACGTCTGCCAACCTCAGCCATCGAAGGGTCAGCTTTTCGACGCATACGCCATGAAGGCACAAAAGCGCCTCCATCACCCCTACCATGGCCGACGCCTCTTCCGTTGCCGCCGTACCAGACACCTCTTCTTTCGCCCACTGCAGTCGTCAAACCATCAAGAAACGATCCTCGAAGTCAGGAAACAGGAAGTCCAGGCGCGCGAGCATTTCTCAACAGTACACCCACAGATTACACATCGCTACATACGCTCCGCTGGGCGCCAAACGATACCCCGTCACCAATATCGCCTGGGACGAACATCTTGTTGCAGCCAACTGCTGCTAAACTTGATCCTCGGAAAGCGAGCTCACCTGCAGCTATCCCTACAAGTCAATCATCCGTCCAGCGGCGAGCCTCGCACAAGCTTGCTTCGCGTCGAGTGAAATCAGAAGCTGTCCCTAAACCAGTCCTGGAGGACCTCGGTAGCGAAGGGATCCCGACTGTAACAGCGCTCGAGTCTATTGCACCCGGGGTCACAAACGACGTCGTGTGGATGGCCACCCGTCCAAAGTCCAACGAATCTCTGCAGTCGAGGCAGACGTCAACGAAATCGTCTCGATCGTCGCTTGGCGCAAAGACTCGCAAGCTGTTGAATTCACCAAAGTTACGTATATCGAAAGAAGTAATAAGTGATTCAAAACCCTCTATAGAGGCCCGAAAAGGGTTCATGTGGCAGCATGAGTCGTCGGGACATTGGCTCGAGATTCGTATTGGGAAGAGAGGGCGATCCAGGAGTCGTTCAGGAAGCACACCTCAGGATCTAACGCCAGTTGCTGAACTATCACCTGTTACACCACCAGCCCACAGAGTACTCTCTCCTAACCCAATCAGCCCTCCAAATTCCCCTCAAAGTCCTCGACCAGACAAATTCGCAACCCTGTCGGGTATTGGTCAAAAGACTCCATCCACAGTCGTCTCACAACCAGAAACCCCATTACCTGTTCGAAGAGAAGGTCTCTACGATAGAACAAAACGGCGATTAGGCTTGAGGAAGAAGACAACCAATCCACTAAGTACGTATCACAACAGCAATCCGCGCACAAAAACAACAGATGTCCTCAATCGGACCGCCAGCGCCCTCCGTCTCGTCAGCCTAAAACAGCACACGCCGCCAGCCGATTCAACAAGCAGTAGCGCTCTCTCCATGGCCACCCATCCAGCAACCTTTCCCGCCCGTCAGCGCTTCAACAATCTCAGCTCCAACATTCAACGCCACGACTCAGCCTCAAGCTCTATCCGCTCCCTCATGATGGGCAATCCGCCTCCAGGGACCCCAGCCGAGCGAGAAACGTACACAGGCTCCGACCAACAACAATACTTCAGGGTTGAGCTGACGGAACATGGTGCACCTACGTTTCTGCCCTCGGAGGCCCGACGCATCAACACCCCGCCCTCAGGCAAGCACAAAGGTCCCGGGTTCTTCCTCGACTACACAGCGCCCGTGGATGCCCCGCCCTTCGAGCGACGTCCCACCACAGACAAGTACGGCGGATCGGCATCTCTCTTCTCGGACGAAAACGACGACAGCGACAAGGAGAACGACGACGAAGATGCCTCATCCCTCCATGCCAACGCCAAGAAGCACAACCGCAAGAAATCCCGGCGCGTCTCCGACACCGAATGGTACCGTGTCAAACTCGACGCCATTGACGCGGAAACGCCACGCGAGCAGTCGAAGATGGCCTTCGTGGAGGAGGTGCCGGATCATTTGCCCAATAGCCCGCTCTGCCCGCGGAACCCGGAGCACAAGAGTGGAGGGAGGGGGGTTTGTGCGATGCATGGACGGCAGGAGGGGAGCACGCCTTCGGAAGGCCGGACGCCGTTGCCGTTGCCGAGTGGTGTTTTTGGCGGAGGGAGGTACGAGATGGGGGGGTGGGAGGAGCAGGTGCATCGATTGGAGTATTGATGATAGCCAGCGGTTTTGTATAGAGAATATCGTTATGTTGGGGCTTTGCTGGGGCTGATAGCATGCTCAGGCTTTTGTAAGGCTATTTTTTATCAGTATCATGACTTCATAGGGTAGGCAATCATGTTCCACGCGCATTGCTCTGTAGACGGTGTCATTGTAAATCAGACGGGAACAACTTGCGACGTTCTTTAGAATAAGGAAGAAACCTTGCTGCAATAAAAAAAGAGTTCCTGAAAAGTAATAGTGATAGCTTAGCCACTGACATACCTCCCAAAGAGCCAATGTTCAGACAGATGTAGACAGAAGTTGATTCACAATTTCCCCCTTCCCTCTTACCAATATAGTAGATCCCAAATCTTTCTTCCCTCCAGCGTTTCCAATCACCGCAATACCCAGATATGCCACAAACCTTTCGGCCTACGTGACCCCCAAAGCTGCTTCGCAGAAACGCACCCCCTCACCTCGCATCATGTCGAAAAAGATAGCCTTCACATCCCTGCCCCTGGCCCACAGCACGCGGTATCATAAACCCCGGCGTGGAAATTGAGACTGGTGTTCTTGTTCTTATTTCTATTTCTTTTTTCTTTTTTGTGGCGGCCGCCGCGGCGGTTCCTTTTTCAAAAAGCTGTGATTTTCATATCCATGGATATGAGAAACCGTGAGCGAAGCCGGATGGATGCCGGCGTGGCTGGAAATGTTAGAGGATGCGGTTGATACCGGGGGATGGAGAGAAGTAGAGGAGGTGAGGGGGGGTGTGTCTCTTACTTACCATTTTCGGACTCACGAACCAACTCGGTGTCTGGAATAGGGAATGGTATCATTGTGTGTTTTTATCAAGAAACAAAAGCATTCTCCTGAGATAGCTGAGTGGATTGCAGATGATGCGTGTTCATGATTGGGAAACGCTGCAGGGGACTTACGAACGACTCCTCCCACACACACGAGAATTAGAGAATAAGATCAGATAGACAAGCTGCCTCCTGAGTTACCGTGAGGATAGATGGGCCCTTCCTCCTCGCTAGCCTGGGAAATGAAGATGGTTCATTTCATCTCAAACCCCCATTCCACACCCTCGTATCCTTCCCTCTCCCTTATCTCGACTCTCACATCTTCCTCGGGGGGGAAAACGTTCGTCGCCATACTCTCCTGCTTCTGCTCCGGGATCCGCCATGTCATCCGATTTTTCCCACAACGATCAACAGGCACAACATCAAATCTCAGCACAAACACCGCGACCAGCGCCATCGCCTCCAGGGTGACGAAATGGCGTCCCGGGCACAGACTGGCCCCACCACCAAAGGGTCGGTACGCGGTTTTGGAATCCTTTTTATTGGCCGAGGTCTGGAGAAAACGCCGGGGTTCGAAGTCGAAGACGTTGGGACCCCAGGCGGAAGCGTCCGAGTGCATGACCGCCATGGGCATTTGCACCACGTTTCCCCGTTTCAGGAGGTATTGGTCTGCCAGCAAGGTATCCTCGCGGACATAGCGGACACTGGAGCCGAGGGCGTGGATGCGGAGGGTCTCCTGAAATGTGGAATGGAGTAATGTGCATTTCTCTCGCATGGTCATGACGTTCAGTATCCGAGTGCGTCCGTCGGAGGACGGTTCTACGGAAGTGGCCTGCAATTCTGCGCGGATATCGCGCAGGAGGTCCGGCTCCGACAGGACGTGCATGAGCATGTAGAAGATTGCGGGAATCGTGTTGGCCAGAATGCCAAGCAAGACGCCAACTTCGAGGCGGCCTTGGTTCCAGGGAGTCAGGCCATAGAGCGTGTTTGTGGAATGACGGGCTTGGATCATGGCGGCGCTTTCAGTGGTCTTTGGGTCGTAGGCTGAAAAGTACTTTTGGAAGGCTAGGCCAAGTTTCGATCGAGCGCGGCTGCCTTTTGGTGCTGAGACGTTGGGCCAGATGTCGATGATGAGTTTGTTGAGATCTTGGTCAAAATCCCTGGTTGTGCAGTCAGCGTCCCGTTTTTCAATTGGGAGACCCACATCCGGGATGATGTCGCCTACCAGAAAGCGTCGACAAGCCCATTGTCACCTTGACTGAAAGGATTGCATGGTCCATAGATGGCTCTAGTGCTACACAGCGTGACCATCTGCTTTACCCAGGCAAAAAGGTTTATTTGTTCGCCGAACTTGAGACTCTGCAGATATGACGAAGCTTCGGCAAGCATAGCTCTAGTCATACTTTCAAGGCTGGCACCAGGAGACAAAGTTGAGACGGTACCATCATGGATTTCAGTCACGTATCCAGGACCGGTCTCGCCATTCAGGTTGTGCTGCACGACCTTGCTGGTGGCCTCATCGTGGCCAGTGATTCGCTTACCCAACTGAGCAATGAAAGGATTGAAGGCCAAGGTTTTCGCATTCCGATTGACAGCATTCACCAGGTCCACAGACGTGACTACATAGATCTTGCCGTTCAAAGTGGGTAGAGTGTAGATAGGAAGTTTGCACTTGGCGCTGTGCAACGGCTATCACTCAGTCTAGTCTCGGCGGTGGTGGGTACTGACCAATTGCGAAGGTTCAAAAATACCTCAATCTTTGATAGTAACGGGTACCATATTTTAGGAGTCCTAGGATGTGTCCAATGTAGGGTATAGATGAGGTGATAATCGGTGGCTCGTTTGAGGCGTGTTTGGGAACGCGGTAGATGTGTAAACAGAAGGCAGCAGCTAGGGCAGCGCTGAGGAGCTGGAGCAGCATTTCGGCCTGAGTCGGATCAAAAACATTAATCAGTAATGTTGAGGAACAATGAGAAAGGCCCGGCGCATGCGAAATTTAGAGAGTCATGCCTTGAGTCGTCAAGATCTGACAGGAGACAATTGGAATTTTGGATTGACAGTCTGTAGGATTAGCAGCTACCGCCGCCCGTCAGCGGGGACCGGGCCGTGAGGAAATCAGGGGCTGGGTAACTGGACACGCCAATGTAACATCGCGATTGTAGATCATTTGTGCGGCAACAAGGTGGCCTTTTGACATCGGCGCTGGCTTCATGCGTATCTCCCCTGTCACTTGACAATGCAGACAAGGCAAATCATCAGACTCGCCGATGGCAGGCATCATGGATGTTGCAAAAAGGAGATAAGACTTCTTGTCCTCAAGATGTTTCCGCCGCTCACTGTAAGCCAGTCCAAGGGTTCCACTTATGGCAGACCCAGATCACCGTAAGCCATCTCAAGTACTCTCAGTATGGTGGACCCACTGCCTCGAGAATCACGCATGACTAGCACTTTCTTCCCATGCGAGACCACTGGTGCGTGTACATTCCTTGATTGAAGATCTTCCGTCGTCTGCTCCTTCACACGCATTGCCCGCGTTGCCCTTCGGCGACTCTCGTTATAGGAATTCAGACCCCGCGCAAAGTCTGCAAAGGAGCTGTCGGCCTCTGCTTGTGACCGGGCATGTCTTACGGCGTACTTCATGTTGGATCTCATCGATGATACATACGCTCGGCTTTTGATAATTTCATCATCAAAGACAAAAGATTCATCCAGACGTTCCGAGTTCATCGTACATACACTTCTCCTAGTCTGTAGCGATTCGTCGTCCCGGAGGAAAAGCAGTGACGAACAGTCATCTCTTGCTCTTGTGATGATCTCAAGGTTAGTCATTTCTTGCAGAAGGACCGTCTGCTCCGACTGAGACTGGCTATGCGGGTGTCAGGAGCTTCACGCATCAAGATATCACAACAAAAGTGATTTACCATTGCATAGCTGTAAGTAATAGCTGGAGGGCAGCGATGTTGTGCCCTAGTAAGGTCAAGAACTCCGTCCTCTCATTTTCTCCCCAGATAGCTCTGGTCTTGTCGAGAAAGCTCATCGGCTTTGCCTTGCCAAGATCCAGATGGCCCAGACGCTGGTTCAGGTGTTCCATCAGGCATCTGCAACCATCAAGGGATGTTGTCAGATCTGGAAGAACTCTGGCAAGGCAGCTGTGTCTTCCGCTGTCTAGCCAATGAGATACCTCACTGAGAGCAGCCCGTAAGGTGGACAGCTGTGTGCTGAGTAGACGTGCTGTCAGATCACTATTTCTATACTTCCTCTGCAATCTCAGAAGAGCATTCAGGCTGTCTGTGCACATCTCGACAACGGCAGCTGCGGAGGCTGCAGCCCCAAGTATTGAGCCTGGATCCATGCTGCCGGTGGTGAATTACAGACGCCGTCAGAAGCGTCATCTTAAGCATTGACCCTCACAGTAGAATCGACGGAAGGCAAATGAGCAAATGTGCCATTGATATCAGGCTGGTAGCAAACATAGCCCCTCAAGGGGGAAAGGACTAAATATTCGATCATGCAACCACCACATAGCCAAATCAAAAGCATCCAACACTACGCCTCGTTTACATGACTAGTTGCGATGCACTCAATGTAGGAGGTGATGGAGGTGACGCCAAGAAGGACTGGGAGGAAAAATAGTACGCATGATTGGATTGGGAAAATCTCCCTAGAACTCCGGCTTAGCTTGCATTAAGAGGTCTATGATCGGCGTAGACTGAAGTGTGTGAAATCGTCATAGGTGGTGTCCTCGCCCAGTACGTTGAAAGCTGTTCTCAAATCTCCCTGTCCTTACCCGGCTAGAGTCGACCAAGAACGCCTAGCGCAAGGGTATACCCTCGTTCTACCTCGACGCGGTTTTGATCTATTGATTCGCGCGGTGCATGAAACGCCTGATGGATAATCCATCTGAGTGGGACGATCGTGATGACGATGCAAGCACCGTCACATGAACATAAGAGAAAACGGAGATCCTCTTTCGATGTCCGGCGGGATGAGCGCTCGTTCCACGGCGCAACACGATCGAGTCCCTTCAGCATCATTCAGCCGGAGGGGCCCCGCAACGCGTAATGTCACAAGAGAGCGACCCACTTCCTCTAGTGAGGTTGCGCCAGATGATTCTGCGAGTAATGTCTCGCATCGTAGGGTAGCCTCAGGTGCCAGCAAGGTGAACGGCAGCTCCAAACCCTTCAGCGAAAGATTGACCGAGAGGACTCGAATTACAACCAAAGATCTGGTGCAATCTCGGGCTCGAAGTCCTGTGAAAAGCTCATTTGATGGTCTGGGCGGTGGGCATGGTGCGAGAGGTACAACAAGTGCCCAAGACGGCCAAGATGGGCAACAAGCGGCTCGACCAATGTCTGCCCCACGAAGGGAAAAGAAGACTCCAAGTACGTTCTCCCTCATACCCGGCATCTCCCTCGGACGGGGCGATTGCTAAACCAGTGCTGAACAGCGGCGTGGAAACCCACGGCTTGTCTTATTGCCCATACCAATGCGCCCCTAGCCTCTCGTATCTCCAACCCGCCGCCATCTACTCACGTCCCCGATTCCCTCCGGCCCCAACCATTCCAGCAGATCCCTTCGCAAAGGCAAGAAGCTTGTATTTTGGATGACTTATTATTTGTAATGATGGGTTATGAAGGGCAATGGATACGATATGACGAGAAATATGATACATCATCAGAGAAGGCTCGATTGGCCGGGCCTAACTTCAAGATTCTGCCAGGCCTAGATCCGAGCTTGAGGGATCTTGCAACTTCAATTCTTAAAATGGCCACCTACTACAAGGCCCTGGAAGCCTTTGTAGAGGTGCAAAGTCGAGAGGAGTTTGGCATGATCAACCATGCCTTGTGTGCCTCAATCTCGAGCTATCTGAAGGAGTATCTCACCTTGGTTCTGCAACTCGAACACCAGTTGATCACAAGCAAGACTTTCACCTTGCACCAGTTGCGCTTGTACACGCTGAACACGAGTCATGTTATGTACCAATTGTATGCTTTGGCTCAGGAGCTCCTCAAGAAGAACGCCCTACTAGAGGAAGATCTCGATGAATCGATGGACGGTTTGGATGATGTAGACAACATCCTCGAGCAACTTCGGGAAGGAGGCGACCTTGTTCCTGGTGGTCTGGCCAAGAAAGTCTGCAAAGGGGGCAATGTGCTTCGGCTGCTGACCGAAAGACTCGCTTTTATGGCAGGAGATCCTGCCGCGAGGGAATTACTACGGAGCTTATTACGTGACGCGAGTCGTCCTTATATGAAAATGTTGAACGAATGGCTACATCATGGCGGAATTAAGGATCCGCATGGTGAGTTTCTGATCAAGGAGCAGCAGAGCATCAAGCGCGAACGGCTTGAAGAAGACTATACGGATGAATATTGGGAAAAGCGGTACACAATCCGTGACAACGATGTTCCACCGCAACTAGAAGCCGTGAAGGAGAAAGTGCTGCTCGCTGGCAAATATCTCAACGTCGTTCGAGAGTGTGGTGGCGTCGATGTCAGCAGAGAAGTCAGAGATGTACCAAGAACGTTTGACGACCCAGCCTTTCTGGAGAATGTCAATGCCGCCTATGCTCACGCCAATTCTTCGCTCCTCAGCCTTCTTCTCACCACACACGCTCTATCTGATCGCCTTCGATCAATGAAACATTACTTCTTCCTCGACCGATCCGACTTTTTCACATACTTTCTTGACCTAAGCGCATCGGAATTGAAGAAACCATGGCGACTTGTCAATGTTGGCAAATTACAATCCTTGCTCGACCTTGTCCTCCGGCAGCCGGGCACGATAGCCGCCCAAGATCCATTCAAAGAAGACATCAAGGTGCATATGAGCAACGTCGGTCTCACTCAATTGGTTATGCGGGTGGTGAATGTCAAGGGGTTTGACGAAGCTACGGCCAATGACGAGCCTGCAGCCCTCGACAAATATCGAACTCCGGCAGCACACCCCAAAGACAAGGTCGATGACGAAAACAAAATGACCGGCTTCGAAGCTCTGGAGTTCAAGTTCTCTGTCCCATTTCCCCTTTCCCTGGTCATCAGCAGCAAGACCGTCTTCCGCTACCAAATCCTTTTCCGCTACCTCCTTTCCATGCGCCATCTCGAAGACCAACTCGTCAATAGCTGGGAGGACCACAACAAAATCCTGAGCTGGACCCACCGCACCAATGACCGCAAACTGGAGAAATGGAAGCGCAAGGCCTGGACGTTGCGCGCGCGAATGCTCGTCTTCGTCCAACAAACGACCTACTACTGCACCGCCGAAGTCATCGAACCAAATTGGCAAGCCTTGATGGCCCGCGTCAACGGCGAGGATAGCACATCCCGACCATCGTCATCCTCACAATCTTCAGGACGACCCGGCGGACCCACGAAAGTATCCAGGACCGTAGACGAGCTGATGGAAGACCACGTCGATTTCCTGGACACCTGCTTGAAGGAATGCATGCTCATGAATTCGAAACTCCTCAAGATCCACTCCCGGCTGCTCTCCACCTGCACCTTCTTCGCCACATATACCACTTCATTGACGCGCACACTCTTCACCCTCACTTCCCCTGCTTCTTCCTCCGGCGCAGCGCCATCCTCTACTCCCCTCCTCAACACCCCCGCCCACACAGCCTATCTCACGTCCATCTACCCTCCCAACCGGCCCATCCCCCCGGAACAATACCAAGCCGCCCCACCGGGGAAACTGGATGATCTGTACGAGATGCTGGGCAAATACGAAAGCAACTTCGAGTACCATTTGAAATTGCTACTGGATGCCTTGGATTACTACGCTGCGACTGAGACGGTGGCGTTGGGGCGGCTGTGTGCGGTCTTGGGGAGTGCGATGCCCGGTGGTAACGGTGGGCGGGAACAAGGTGAGGACAGGTAACGGGTGAGAAGAAGTATTTAGTTGTGTTCATTCGGCGTTGGGGTCTAGCAGTCCATGTGGGTATGACCGTGGCGAGGTACGAAGGGGTAGGAGGATAAGAAAATAGGTAATGCCAAAGACCTTCCGTATTGTTTCTGACTTGTCCAGCAATATTTTCCCACTGTGCAAGTCAGCTTCGCCAGAATGGTTTCACACTTGCTTTAACAATTTTTCCATCCTGTCATGTCGCGATGTCCAACCCACCACAATCTATTCCACCATTCTCTCCCGCGCCCACCCTTTTTTTTCCCCTCTCGTTTTCACTTCAAGGCAAGAACGGCAGGCACATTGCAATCCTCGTTCCAACCCCATTCGCTTTTTGTTTGACAGAGACACATACACAGTTCAATTGTCCCTCTCGAATCGATAAGCTCGCTCGAAGAAACAGACAAAACTTTTCTACCCCTAACACACACATTCACTCTTTCCCTGCCCCGTTTCAGGGTCAGGGGTATGGATTTTATTTTCTCGCATTGTGAAGTCACTTTTGTGCATGCCCGGGTTTTGAGCATTAAAGGAATATGATCTTGCTCGTCTCTCAAATGAAATCAGATGTTTAGGGTAAAATGGCTACAAGTACACATTACATTTGAGCCAGCCAGCCGCTATATATCGATCCAGCACACTGGCACCATTCTCCATCATGATAATTCATCACACAATTTTTTATAAGCATTACATCATAGAACGACCCCACAACCACCGCCTTCCACATCTATCAACCCATATCCCCCCCCCCGGACTATATCTCAATCCCCCAAACTCAACTCCCTCATATCCTCATCCACCGACAGAATCCCCATGGCCCAATACACCCTCGTGCCCGCATTCACTTTCACGAACCGCCGATCATTGTTATCCTTGGGCACCTCCATCAACTTCTCGGGATCGCGGCTGCGACCCGCGATGCGATCGTCTTTGGCCGTCTTATTCATCGTCCGCTCATACGGCGGTCCTTTCCCCAACTCCGCGAAATGGATCCACGCGCGCTCGCAGCCCGAGGCGATGAGCGCGCTGGTCTGCCACCCCGTCAGGCGCGCCACGTCGCGGAGCTTGGTGATGGTCCACCCGCGCTGGGCCGGGTCGCGGTATTGGATCCCCGCGTGGAAGAGGCCCATGCAGACGTCCATGAGGGCGGCGCCGTGGTGGGGGTTCAGGGGCGCGGTGTTGGAGACCGGTTGGATGCCCGCGCAGATGCGGCCGATGGTTTTGGCGTCCGCGGCGGTGGATGCGGCGGCGACGGCGGAGGCGACCATGGCGGCGGGGGGCATCGAGGGGGCGACGCGGTTGAGGATGATGCGGCCGCAGTGGAAGAGGCAGTGCACGCAGGCGATGCTGTAGGAGCGGTAGTAGATGGCGGGGCCGAAGGGGGTGGATAGGGGGGTCATGTGTTCGGGGGAGAGGGGCTCGTAGGAGGGGCCGAGGGAGGCGTAGAAGGTGTCGAAGGCTGTGAGGATGGCTGACCATTCCGCTTGGGCTTCCGCGAAGGCGATGTCGAGGGGTTTGGAGTCGGAGGGGACGGGGCCGGTGAAGATCCGATCATGCGAGGCTTGGTCGAAGCCTCGGGGTACCGTGACGGGACCGGGGTCCGGCATCATCCCATACATGGGTGCTTGCCGCGGAGGGCTGGTGTTGTTGGAGGACGGCGGAGTCGAGCGTTTGGCCGCCTGTTGAGCCTCGTTGAAGGCGCGCTTTTTCCGCGGAAGATCTTTGCCCGCAAATTCGGCCAGTCGAGCCATCAACAGGAAGAGATGGTCCATGCTACCATAGACTGCGTCCAGTCTCCCTACTGCAGCTCGTGGCGGGATCCGTGCCCAGCGTTCGTATGTCAACCTCGGAGAAAGTAAGCAAACGAAAAGCCAGGGACCACAATGTACTCACAAGAGACCGTTGCCGCTGATGATACTTTGATACACGTCTTGCTTGGCATACCACCAGAAGAGGTCCAGTTGGACCTCGTACTCGTCGATATCCTTTTGGGACAGCGGTCGCTCCGGCTGTGGTACTGCTCCCTCGTTAACAATGACTTCACCTGTCTCGTCATTTCGTACGTCCCAGCCCATGATATTACTGATCAGATCCCGATCGAGTCTCCTATCATTGAGTGTCATGATGTCGTGAGATGTGCGATGTGAGAAAGGATAGCAATTGCTGTGATTACTTCGCGAGCGACGCAAGTTCTCTTCATGCTCCTTCTTCTGCCGGAAAGCCTCAATCTTCTTCGACAATTTGTCGAACGAAATCTCCATGACAAGCTCCCGAGCGCCAGAGAGATGGCTGTTCCACTTGTTGTGCTCTGCCGTCGTGACTTCATAGTAGCCGAGCAAAAGGGTGGCAGCAAGGGTAGCTGGCTCGTTCCTCTTCTTCGGATGACCGAGCGCTTTCGCTACCCGCCTCAAGGCATAGTGATAGTGACGGAGAGATGGGGTCGGAGAAGTCTGCTGTAGCTTGGCAATGTGCAAACTGGCCAGAGCCAGCATGGCGTGCATAAGACCTTGATCATGAAGCGCGAGCATCGGCAAGGTATATGACCACATGGCTTGTTGAGATTTCGGGACGGGATGTCCGGTGAAAACCACGGCGGGATTGGAAGGGTGTCGCTCGCATACATGTAGAGTGGGTCCGGTGGAGGTGATGAAGTGGCAGAACACCCTCGCCGTCTGAGCATCTTTCAGTGGAGATGCTGCATAGGAAGGATTATACGCAGCCAGGACGTTAGGCTCCTTCAACAGGTTGTTCATCGACCGAATGTCCCCATGTTTGAGATGGGCATGTCTGGCGATGATCAACCCCAGGTCCGATCGTGAAGTGTCTGGGTTGGATACTGCACCTTCCTCCTCCGAATCGACGTCAAACCAATCATCCTCGGGCTCCTTTTGAAGCGTGATGTCGCCCGGCAGACCATAAATTTGATTTTGGTCATTCACCTGCGCGTTGACGAAATCTTGGGCATAGTGATCGAGAGGTGTCAGGTACCTATTCCCGATCGGGGGGTTGGCCCAAGCTGCTTGTATGTTCATGCCTGGCCGGACTGCGAAGTCTGGGATGCCTTCTTGTTGCTCCTGTTGATGCCGAAGTACTCGCCCGTCATTGAAGCCGTGCGAATTGGAATTGTACTGTGTCCCGGCGGGAGACGTAAGATTTGAGTGCGACAACAGGGACTCTGGACTATAGGACCAACCATTGGACGTCGGAGGATAGTTTGCAGTGTCCGAGCCCCTGGGCGTTGCGAGATTCTGGTTGTAATACTGATGACTGGGGCCCGTTTGTTGATAGTTGAATGAGTCCAGCGGCCCCTCATGAGACTGATATGGGTTGACCTGCTGCGGTGCGGCAAAAGTAGGGTCTGCAGGTGCTGAAGTTGGCATATAGCCATAAGTGGACGGGACATAGCCTGAAGGACTAGGCATCGTACCGTACGCATCGTGGGCTCCCCAGATGGTATTGCCCTGCGAGATGGGGGTGGACGGGTGCTGCATTCCCTCCATGGTAGGACGCGGTGCAATGGCAGGGTAGGAAGCACCTTCCATCGGCAGCATTGGATTGTGACCGAAGAGATTTGCGGGATCAGGGATATGGTAACCATGTTGAGTGTAATACGCTCCGTGAACGGGAATGGGGGCTCGACCTGATGACTCTTTGAAGACAACCCTGGGAATGTAGCCCTCACAATCACGCTTCGACTTGGTACAGTTCTTGCATGTGGGCCTTTCTTCGCCGCACTTGATGCGCCGTTTTCGACATGCTGCTCTTGATTAGCCATGTGGTAGGGTGAAAGCCTGGTTTGATAAGCTCACTCAAACATCCAGTCTTGGTCCTTTTGCGGGCCTTGAGCGCGTTTGCGACTTTGCTCGCCTCTGACGTCTGAGGAATGTCTGGCTGCATAGGGGCCGGCATGTAGTCTTGCGTACTGTGCTCACTGTATGCAATCGTCACGCCCGGCACCGACTGTAAAGACGACAGAGGTGGGGCAGTGGTCATCGCTCCAGCCTTTGCTGGATCGGATGTTGTTCGAGAAAAGTGTCAAGCGTCTGGCAGAGCACGAGAAGAAAAGGGGGGTTTATATTGAGATCAACGAAGAAACCGGCAGTCTCCCAGGGTAGGAAAGGATGTCTCCTCGAGAGGGATAAAGGAGGGGTGAGGGGAGCTGAACGATGTTACATCGGTCTTCAGCAAGACCAATTGAGATGCATATAACTTGTCCGGCAGGTCCCTCAGGCTGTGACAGCTTCAGTATTGGGGGCGATGTGGGGATATCGAGTTGGCGGTGAATAAGGTGCCGACCGATTGGCAGCGCGCTCCAGTTGATAGGAGACTGCTTGAGGGGGGCAGCAGGGAACGGTCATCTTTTATGAGAGGTGGACTGAAGGGCGATATAGACACAGTTGCGCCGACTAAAGGGGATGAGGAAGAGAAAAATAAATAAGTCAGACTACTCTAGACTCCAGAGGTACAACCGTGAAGGATTTCAGCGGCTGGACCATCATGAACCCGCGATGCCAATCACGGGAGAGCGTCATAGTCAAACTGGATCCACGGGTCGTGCTTAATCCTGCCCAAAGTCTCCTCAGTGGATCCAGCCTTGGTCTGTCAACGAACTCAATTTTTAGAATTTTTGGTAAAGTAAATGCAGCAAATGCGGCAAGGTCATGGTGGGCGCCACAATTCCTGACCCCCATCATCATCCCATGGCCCCATTAGGGCCATACCCCATCTGCAATTCTTCATTCTTACTGCATTATCGACTAGTGCGGATCGTTGGATTCGCTGCAAGACCATCGACTATTCGATGAGATTGAGATTCATATCTTATGACATTGCTAAAATCGTACAAGAGAGAGATAAACATAGTACTTACGTTACCTGGCTGACTGGGTCCCTTTTCCTGTGCGTGCCTAATCGAGACATGGACATGGACAAAGGAGCGAGGGGACTCAGCAAATGAGCAATTGTACCTTGCCCATTCCTTGCATGTGTCATCGCGATGATCACAATCACCTGCATTTTCAGCTGGTGTTTTCCCCCTGGCTTCTCCGATTTTCCAATGTACCCCTTGTACCCCCCGAACCCCATTTTTAAACATAAGGCGGACGCTAGACAAGGACAGCACCCAGTAGCAATTAAACGCGGTTCTACTTCCCTAGGCTGAGAAGTGGAGCACAGACTGTAAATTGGGCCATTGGGAAAGTAACCTCATAAGGTGCCCCTGCGGCACGACGATCTCTGGGCCATACTGAACAGATGCGGGGGGCGATTCAGTGCAACCTTTTGGACTGGTAAGGACAAATCGCAGGTCATGGTTCCATCTGGGTGACCCTCATTGGTCAGGATGAACGGCTTTGTTAGCTTGGCCTTGACAATCATGTTCAATGGTGGATGGCAGCTTTCAGAATCTGAAAATAAGACCCCGATTAGGCTAGAAGGGAATCATGGTCCATCAAGGGAGCAAATCACAATCTACGGCCGTAAGAACACCACAACCACAGTAAAACAGTGATCACTACCTTGCAACTGCAAAGAATGCTGCATGAAACCAATTTCAATCTCGTCACCGTCCTTTCGATCCGGTCACTTTGGTCCCCTCGTGACCGTTCCATCCCAGACTCTGCAGCTTGTCTATCCAACATCAGCCCCTTCCCCTTCCCCTTCGCCCTTGTATTGGCGGGAGAAAAGAGGCTATTGCGCGGGACAACTGAGGGGATCAGGGGATCAGGGGAGCTGATGCTTGATTGAAGCCTCCAACGTCCAAAACACTTGCTGCCGTGCATGCCTTGCCAAAAGACGGCAGGCGCTCACACTAGCCAGACGCACCGGCCAGCCCGTTGAATGACATCCTCAACAAGATTTAGGCCGCCCGACACGAGATAGAAGCTCTATTCTCATAAATAGTACCATGGTAATCTCACGTGTGTCATCGATATCATCCCGCAGTATACGGCATACTGCATGCTGGAACCATCACTGCAGCAAAGTCAGTAAGAAGCTGTCATCCGAGAATAGCCACCACGCGACACGAAGGCCTGGACCACGCCTCCTGGGACCTGAAAGAGGTCATTGCGCAATGCGCATGGCACTGATGGCACCATCATGCATCTAAATCCCGGCCATTTCCCCATGCAAGCCAGCCAAGAAGACCTTCAAAGAGGACCTATTTGGCAGATTCAACCCCCTTTGCGTCCACTCTGGCGGGATCCTCGAAAACCGAAGTGGTCGGACATGCCTATTTGGGGGGACCACATGTCAAGATACCTCTGGGACGTGGCTCCGTGCGGCTGCAGTGCAGCTCTCGACCCGATCGACCGGGACAGTTGCATGTCATGACATGTGTGACCTCGTGGGAAATCTGTATCCTGGTACTTGCCACGTTTGCCGCATCCAGGCTTGATGTCCGTTCTTACATGATCACCATTCTCATTATCGTTGTGTGAGTGTAAATCGAATTGTCAAGAGAGCTGCTGATCTGGCCTTTGCGCTCCAATCCTTTTTGCTGCCATCTTGGCAACAATCTTCGGGGCGTTGCGTTCAAAACGCCACATTGGGTACCTTCGGCCATTTTTGAGTTGACAACTTTTAGGCAAGCCAGACGGCGCGCTCCGTGGTCAAGGCGTCGATAGTTATGCCTGCATGTATGTCATCAGGAAAGGGGTTTCCGATATTTCCATTCTTAAATCTCATGATCATTTTTCTTGATGGTGCAGCCAAATGCACGATGAACGTTCCAAAAGACCAATACGTTCTAAGGCCACAATGCCCTATACTTGCACAAGATACTCGCACTTTGAAAGACCGATACCGAGATCAATACTCTTGTCGACCTTGAGGAAGAATGCCCACGTACTACCACCACAAGCAAACAGATGCGTCTGGATGGATGTCAACCCCCTTCAGTCCTTGATAGCCACCAATTAGGCAAATGCACCTCAGGATGTTCACGAATCATTTGAACAGCTTCATCGGTTTGATGTTCGTGTTGAAGGAGATTCAAATGGATCGCCAGCGATTTACCTTTGATCAAAAGGCTCTGGCCACTGTCGACCCTTTTCGAAATCCAATGGATCAATTGGGTTCCCAATCCTGCCACAATTCGACCGACAAGGAACTTGGATCGCTCGCGTTTTGATTGTGATCAGATGGATTGCTCGCGTTTTGATCGGCCTTTTGAGACACAGTGGACCACTTACGTTCCCGATCCTGGCCACATTCCATCCCACAAGAATCCCTTTCGGCTAAAATCTGCTGCCATCATTTCCCAGAACTACAAGTTCTAAATCTCTACGGCCATGCTCGACCGAATTCACAAAATCGCAGATGTCAACCCAATAGAAACTAATTTCCAGCGAGAAATCGCCCCTTTGCCTGAAAAGAGCCACCAGATCGAGTCCCTCACGAATTTTCTGCAATGCCGATTGCCATTCTTGACTGAAATATGAGAATCACACCCGTTTCAAATTCATTTCCAGCCAACCTCATTCCCCAATCTTTCAATTCCCAACTTCGCCATCTCTTTGTCGCTATCTCTTTGTCCCCCCTGCCCCTCAAATTCCCGAAGCCATTCATGCATCGCATTCATAGAATAACACCTGTGAACACGATCGCCTCCTCAAACCACCCAATTCATCCCGTTCTGCCACTATCCTACCGCCTCCTCATCACATATTGCCACTAGCCTCCCACCTCCTCCTCATGTTCCGCCACCATTCCCCCCCTCCCCCCCTCACAATCACCTCCCTCCCCCATCTTATCCTTCCATACCACAACAACCCCCCCCCACAACCAATATCCCCTTCACCCGCCTCCCGCACGCCCCCGCTCTGTCCCCACAATCCACGCTCCCAGCCACCCACTTACCCCATGGCAGCACCTGCTCAACCCCCTAATACTCCCACGGCCACGCTCTCTCCTACCCTTCCACAAAATCGGGCGTCATGATCCGATGCCTCTGGCCCGGCCTCAATTTCTTGTTTGCCAACCTCCCACCGACCAAGACCGCTTCATCCCCCCCTTTTTCCTTCTCAGCTCTCCATGTAAAGAGAGGATTGAGCTACTGGAGCGCGCACATGTAGGAGTAGGAGTGAGGGGGTGAAGGGGGGCAAGCAGGTATCAGCCCGGCAGCTCGACCGCACGAGAATTTCGCGACGGGGGGATTTGGGGGATGGGGATGTGAGTTTGAGACGAGGGCATAAGATGGTATGCCCAACGCGCGAGGCGGGGATTTGGGGGGAAATAACAAGGTTTGGGCTGGTGGACTTTGATGAGGGGGGTTGTGGAGGTT
This sequence comes from Ramalina intermedia, assembly GCA_003073195.1. Classification (NCBI taxonomy): domain Eukaryota; kingdom Fungi; phylum Ascomycota; class Lecanoromycetes; order Lecanorales; family Ramalinaceae; genus Ramalina; species Ramalina intermedia. Next base: position 150,033 of record PEKF01000001.1, on the reverse strand, counting down.
GATGAGGGGTTGGAGGGGGATATTTTGAGAAGAGGGATTGGTTTGAGAAAGCGAGTGGGTAGATTGGAATGCGGGGGGAGAATAGATGTTCCGAATGATAGGGGAAGGAAAAGCGGACGAGGAAAACAAAAGCCATGATGAGCGGATGATTTTTGAGGGGAGGTCTGGAGCAACAACCAGAAATTGGGACGACAAAATTTTGGATACATCGGAAAGATTCACCCAATAGAGAGTTGTTGCCACAGGCCAGTATTATCTGTTGTCACTCGAGCTTCTGCCGGTAAAGGGGTCCACGGCAGCCTCGCAACTTGGCCGCCGCCTGTTCGGGAGTGATATCCCTCTGCGGCTCCGCCATCAACTCGTAGCCTACCAGGAATTTCCTCACCGATGCGCTCCTCAGGAGAGGCGGATAGAAGTGCAGATGTAGATGGCTCGCCTCAATTTCCTCATCGCTGCCTTCAAGAGGTGCCTGATGTATACCCATCGAATAGGGGAAATGCGTTTCGAAGAGGTTGTCATAGCGTCGGGTGATGTCCGATATCGCCTCCGCCAGATGCATCTTCTGCTCTGGGGAGACATCCGGTAGAGCACGCAGATGGGAACGGGAGACAATCATCGTTTCATACGGCCAAATTGCCCACCACGGGCAGAGGACTACGAAAGACTCATTGGCAAAGACGACCCGTTCTTGCTTATCAATCTCCATCGTCGCATAGTCCTCGAGCATGTGCGCGCCGCCTTGTTCCCTTCGGTAGCGCTTGAGGTTGTCCAGCTCAACGGCTGGCTCTTCCGGCAGGCCAGTCGTGGTCCAGATCTGACCATGAGGGTGCGGATTCGAACAGCCCATCGCCGCGCCTTTATTCTCGAAGATTTGCATGTAACGGTATTGCGCGTGGGGGCGCGAGATGGAGGCTTGCGGACTATCTGGTTGCAGCGTGGTTGGGGATGCGACTTTGACGAGGGGCGATTTGGGCGAAAGGTGGGTTGTATAGATCTGAGTCCAGGCGTCTATGACGGACCGGATTTGAGATGCGGTAAGGTCGGCAAGAGTGAGGTTGTGTTTGTTGGAAAAGGTGAGCACGTAGCATTTGCCCGTGACAGCTTCGGCGCGCAAGAGCAACGACGACAGACCTGCTCTTGTCATTATCACTGCCACCAGCCAGAGGGCTGGCAACATACTGCCATCCTTATCTCCTTGCTCATAGTCCGCTTGCTCTTCCTTGACAGCGCTGTAGTCATTCACGAAGACGAACGTGCTCTCATAGTCAGGGTTCGTATCACCCTGCGCTCTCTTATTGCGAGGGCAGAGATAACAAGATGGGTCATAGTCGGGCAGAGTCGTCTTTGAGGCATCCTCTTGTTGGCCCCTTTCAGCAAGGACTTCAGCTATCAGGATCAGGCCTGACTTGACCAAAGCATAGACAAAGCACTCACTGCCATGGTCTTTTCGTCCTATGGGGCGACACGAGTATCCAAGTACCTTTCAAGGGGTTGAATCTCCGGTGGGATATATCATCAAGTATAGCTTCGGACATATTCAAAGATTAGACTCATCTTCGTCAATGTGAGCAAATGCTGGAGAAGCTGTGGAGAATATGCGGCCAGATGAAAACACGCTACGTCAGAGGCTGAATCTTACAACTGTGCTAAAGGTATTCGTCCGTATTTAGTCAGAGGCACATTGAAACTCATCGATTGAATATGATGTGATCCTGCAGTCTGATCATAGATCTCAACATGTAGTATCCGCTAATCCTTTTTGCCGTTAATCGCCGCTTCATCGGACAATGCAGTCGTATGCTCCCACACCTTCCTTGGCCATCCCTCTGACCGCATCGCCTCCACCACCTTCCCCTCCCCACATTCTCCCTTCACATCCAGTAGATACCATCCCTTTCCTGCGTTCGCAACATCAACACCCTCTGGTCTTGTTACGCCAGCCCGCTCGTTTCTCTCTCTAGGAGCTGCTGGCGGATACCGCGCGCTCGTCAGGTGAAAAAGCTGACGCGCCGCAACCTCCTCGAGCGGCGTCGTGAGCGGCTTGAGCAACGGCAGCACGATCCAATCGAGGAACAGGCCCACCAACCACCCAAAGGACTTCGTGAATAACCCTGTCTTCACAGTTCCTGGGAAAGCGTGCACGAACGCTGTATCCGGATGGGTGGAGGCGAGATGCTCAAAGGCGAGGGATATAATGGTTATTCCATGCTTGGCGGCATTGAAGAATGTGTGGTTCTTCTTCAAGCCGAGGTCGTATGTGATTAGCGGGCCGTCCTCTTTGGTACCGCCTAGGATAGAGAGAATGTGCGATGGACGGAGTAGGAGGAGCTGGGAGATGAAGCGCATAGTAGTAACGGCAAGTTCGCGATTGAGACCTTCCTTTGTTTCTGTGGGAAGACTCAGCGGCTTTGCCTCGAAATAGAGCTAGTAGAGATAGGCACAATCACAAGTGAAGGTGGTGGAATGAGCATTCCCGATCATTCCCTCGAGATTCAAGTACCCTGTACTCAAGACCAAGAAGTCCAAACCTCTTTCTCCAACCATTTCTTTGATCCTCATACAGGCGACATCCACTTCACCAATCAAGCTGCAGTCTGCTTTCCAAAAGACAATCTGCGCCTTGGCGTTCTGCTGCTGGCATTGGTCAATGGCGTCTTTCCCGGCTGACTCCTTCCGCCCGATCAAGTAAACGCATGGGGTCTTTGTGTGCGAGACGAGCGCTTTGAGAGTTGCAAGACCAATGCCGGAAGTGCCACCTACGAAAACAGCGCTAGGGGAGGGTCCTGTGGTGCAGAGGAGGGCGTTGGAAGCATGGACAAGAGGGAGGCCGACCATCGTCAGCAGCATTACCGTGGGACCTGTGGTGGATTTTGTCGTGTGGTCTGTGGTTCATCTCATGTCAGGTGCTGGGTAGGGTTTCATTTGGAGACAGTCGTTCCGCCCTTAGAACATCAGATCCATTGAAAGCTGAACCACGGTCGTCGGTCTTTATCTTTATGGAAATCTCCAAGTGACCGCAATAGAGGGCGCGTGCCGCGTTAGTGAGCAGGGGTGCTCCAATTCCGAGCAATGAGCACAGCGCAAAGTACGAGCTTGCGTCGTAGTCGTAAGTGCGAATGACATCATGGCATCCATTCGAGCAACAGGACACTGCTCGCACTCGTAGTATGCAGCTGGTACAAAGCTAAGAACCTCATTGATCCCATTAATATTGTACGACTCAAAGATGATGCAAAGAACGAATGTCAAACGTCCAGATCTTCTCGAGAGGAAATTATGGCAGTAGCGGAAACGTAAATTACGTGTACAATACAAATCCCACTCTCGGTGCCCCACTTACTTTGATGTAAAGGCGGGGATAAGCTCATGGAGATCGAGACCGCCACGAAAGTTGGTGACATGCTAAGTGAGTAGACGCAAGGAGCAGAGAACAAGAGCGCTGATCAATGCTTGAATGGCGTCGGAAAGCCTTTCAGCATATTCCGTGTACTGAATGAGGTCGCGAGCAGAATTCCCGATCAAAGCCAGAACAATGCAGGGAAAGCAGGGTGTTAAGCTGCTGGACCTACCGAACGAGGTGCCAGAGCATTCTCCGTGTTTGGATCGATTCTGACGACTGACAGAAGACAGATCCTGCTCCAAGCCTTGAGTAGCATACCGACATTGACCTTGCTGCGAAGGCGGCTGGTCAACCACCACTTCCGTGACCTGATCGAGCGAATCATTCGCAAACGCCTTTTAGCAACGATAGCGCTCAATAATTGGAGGCTGATCATTGAATGCTATCATCCGTCAAGATCCCAGACTGAGCAGTATTTCTTTTGTGACTATCAAGGAACTCCTGGACTTGACCAGTTACCGGATGAGAAAGGCGAGAGTAGATTGATGTCTCTTCTCTCTCATTTCAAACCAACAAAAGAAACACCTGAAAGGAGCTTCGTGCGCCCACATCCCGCCGGGGACATTCCAGGTTCGCGAACGATGGACCAATCTCCAAGGCCAAAGCGGACGATTGCGAACCCGGTGCGGAGGGACATCAACCTTGAGAGCCATGAAAACTTTTCGCAGCTCATGTTCGATGCCAGCCTGGTCAAGCTGGGACCGAAGAAAGGTGTTTTCGATGCTGTTGCCGATATACTTGATAGACGACCGATTCGAATCTTTCGAAACTGGTTGTCCGAACAAGCGAAAGTCACCGAGTCCAAGGATGACCCTTCGAATGCCCAGAAGCCCGGTGCTCAGCTTCTATGGGTTGATGAATCGACCAAAAGAGCAGGACTAGAGGTCGAGGTCCGAGAGAAGGGGTGGAGAAGCACAATGCCAATCTTGATCAGTAGGGACGAGGATCAGGCGATGAGCTATTCCATGGACCTTCAAGGTAAGTCATATCGAAAATTCAACTGCATACTTAGCTGACATCCGCCCAGGGTTGCGCATAAGTACTTTGCATCTGTCGCTGGCGATTGAGCGTGAGTTGCTCAAGAGCGGAGCTGATAATGGCAGGGCAATGGTATTCGGATCCTTTCCCACTGAGGCATCCGACACTGCTCAGGCACCATAACTTTCATAGACCGATTTTTGAGCAGCCATTTCGGCAAATTCAATTTGCTGCAACATTTCCCGGATATTCGCAGTTGCTTCGACCGAGAATCGATGGTGTCAATTTAGCCCAGTCTCAAGGCGCTATGCTTTCTCAGAGCATTTCGTCAAGCGTCTTAGCCAAGGCCTGCTTGTCGACCAACTGCCCTTCCAGGGCTCCATCCGGACCAAGCAATGCTTTCATCACACTGCCTTTGTCCGTCTTCTTACTCTCGGTTCTCATCTTGCCAATCACCTGCTGCACTGCAATCCGGACGTCATCTTCTTCCATGATGTCGCTATCAGTCATATATGTTCTTAGCAGTGCAATTTGTTGAAGCTCCTTCCCACGGAGATCCTCTCTGTTCGCCTTCTGCGCTTCTTCGGCTGCGTTCTCAGAGCTCTTTATACGTTTCCGTATGAGTTGCACTACGTGCGAATCCGTCGGCGACTGCTTCGAAGCTTTTGTGGCGTTCGTGAAATCAGACAGAAGACCACGTATCACGTCGAGTCTGATGACGTATTTGATTAGCAATGGCGCATCAGTACATGTTTTAAGGTGGTGGCGGTAGAGGATCAGAAAAAACTTACCTTGCACTGTCTTTTTCTCTCATGGCGGTCTTCATGTCTTCGCGGAATTTGGCCAAAAGCGGTGGAGGAGATCCGGCAGCAGGGCTACCTGTGGAGTAGGCATATCCCCTACTACAGAGACGCAAACCACGATGAATATGTCTGCTCAACATCGTATATCGAGCAATGTCATAGGAAATTTGTCGAGGATGAAATTCTGTCAAGAGATGCAGATGGTACCTGACTAAGGCCACTTCCAGACTAGCGTGGTGCGGCCCATCAGCCTTATGGGGAATTCGCGGTTGCCATCCCGCGTGGTTTTTTCCCAAGAAGATCATTTCTTATGATCTCATGCTCGCACGACCTGCTGCATGACACTCGTTTCATTCATGTATTTTTATGGCTCTCATACTGGTCAAGACTTTTAAAGCTGAACATCCTGGGCTTCTCTCTCGCCTGAACTCCCGATACTGTTCAATAAGTCCGGGGCGATGTCCTTTGCCATTCCACAAACACCACAACGACAACTGCCAGGCGCATACCAGATAACACCAGCCCAACGCCAGTCAGTATCAGGTCAACCGAATCAACCCAATTCTGGCGCACCCTCAACCTTCAGCTCCCAGCAAAACGGCTCACAAGGCCAGGCATTGGCCGCCCAAAGGCCGCCGGAGGATCTCAAGCCTGTAGAAAGGGCGTCAAGGACCATCAATGATGCATTGCTTCGGGAGGCGCAGTATCCCGAATTGGATTCCTACATCACCCGTACTTTCGTCCCTCCTCGTACGCTTCCTCCTTGCTGATGGGTTCTTAGAGGGTGTCTCCTCCGACTATGACCTATCTTCACATCTCACCACGGCTCCTTTTCAGCGGGTTCGCATGTATGATATACCGGAAAAGATCTTCGAGCAATACAATCGGGCTCAAATTTCCACCTCAATGGGTCTATTTGCTGAGCTGAATCATGCCTGGGTGTCGATCGACAATGCCTTGTACTTATGGGACTACACACAGCCCAACCCGCCCCTCATTGGCTTCGAGGAACAGCAAAAGCAAATCACAGCGGTCGAACTGGTCTTTCCTCGGGCCGGGGTGTTCGTGCCCACCATATCACGGCTGCTAGTAATAGCAACATCCACTGAGATGTTACTTGTCGGGCTTTCTACCCAGCCTGCTCCGACCGGCAGTCAAAGCGTGGCACTATATTCAACAGGCATGTCAGTCAGTATCAAAGGTATTGAGGTCAGTGCCATTGCTGGGTCAGCTTCGACGGGTCGCATTTTCTTCGCGGGAAAAGACAATGACGACGTCTACGAACTCACCTACCAACAAGAAGAGCGATGGTTTCAGAATCGCTGTGCTAAGATTAATCACACCGGTCAGGGCATGAGCATGTTCGCTCCAGTGCCTTTGCTTGGCTTCGGATCCAAAACACAGCATGATCACGTCGTCAACATGGTGATTGATGATACCAGAAGCCTACTGTACACCCTTTCTTCACGCTCTACCATCCGGGTTTTCTACTTATCCGCCCCTAATACCCTCTCCCTGGCCATCAATAGAACATTGCCTGACACTTTAAGAGATATGTCGCACATGCCAAACGCCATGTCCGAACTTCTCTCCATGAAAATGTCAATCGTTGGCATAGACCCTATATCGTCTCACGAGGCAGGTCGAATGCATCTCATGGCGACGACATCAACAGGCTGTCGCATATTCATGAGTGCTACTTCGGCATCGTCTTTCTACTCCTCAATCTCAGGAAGCAGCAGCGCGCCCAACAGCATGCAGGTTCAGCACGTCAAGTTTCCTCCCCCGGACTCAATACCCACTCCCCGTCTCCAGCAACTCCAGCAACAGTCCACAACCTACGGCCAGCCTCAGACATCCGTAACCAACGACTCGAAAGCCTTGATACCGACTCGGAAAGCTCAAAGATTTGCACCTGGCTATTTCTTCTGCTTTGTTCCTCGTGATTCTCGAACCCAAGTAGATACCCTCTTCCTTTCAGCCCCTGATTCGGGCCGCATCGCAAGACCACAAGACCAGTCAAGGCCATCGGCTTTTCCAGAAAGCTGCGTCTGGCTAGGCCTGGGAGCTCGCGCCGAAGCTGTAGGATCCATCACAGCCCCTTTCGCTGCGGTAGGGACTCCTCAGGGCTTCGCGAACGAGCTTGCGGTTCAGTACGATAAGCCGTCTGCAGAGCTGGCCGTAATGACGAACACTGGAATCTTCACATACCGAAGACGGCGGTTAGTAGACCTGTTCGCATCGACCGTTCGACTTGTGGGAGGCGACGAAGGTCTGGAAGCGGAGATGAAGACATTCATACGACGATACGGCAGGAGTGAGACAGCCTCAACCGCTTTGGCTGTTGCTTGTGGTCAAGGGCTGGACGTAACCTCAGATGCCCGCGTGGCCAAGATGACGGATCCTGAGGTCCTGGAAAATGCGCGCAAAGCTTTCATTGAGTACGGGGGAAAGCCACAGTTATACGAAAACAATGTGGTCGATCAATCGGTGCCCGCCATTGACATGGTTCATCCTTCTCCACGGCACGAGGGGCTGTCATTGTATGTTGCAAGGCTCGTCCGTTCCATCTGGAGAGCACCCATAGTCACGGAAGGCACTTCGCCAACCACCGGCCTTGTGGTTTTGTCTGCAGTGCCCATGTCGAAGCTACAGAGCATTTCTCAGGATCTCTTGAAGCTCAAAGAGTTCCTCAACAGCAACAGGAGCGTCATTGACGGGCTCTCAGGCCCTGAAGCTTTGGGCCGCACTTCTTCGAAGCAAGAGGAAATCCTATTACAAGCTGAACATCGCGCTCTGCATTCCCAAGTCGTGTTGATCGACAGTATTATTGAGGGTATTGCATTCGTTCAGGTCCTTTTTGATGAGCGCATTGAGGAGATTGTTCTATCCCTTCAACCGGATGTGAGGCAGGCGGTACGGGAACTCTCATATCAGGCCCTATTCAGCACACCCAGAGGCAGAGATCTGGCCAAGGAGCTGGTGAAAGCCATCGTGAATCGTAACATTGCTAATGGTTCCAACGTCGAAACCGTGGCAGAGGCTCTTCGCAGGAGATGTGGCAGCTTCTGCAGTGCTGATGACGTTGTAATCTTCAAGGGTCAAGAGCTGCTCAAGCGAGCAGCAGAGGCCGGCACTGACTCCGAAGTTGGCAGAAACCTGCTGAACGAGAGCCTAAGGCTGTTCACTGAGGTCGCCGGGAAACTGGCCATGGAGCAGTCGCAATGGGCCGTCAGCAGCTTTACAAACCTGCAATTTTACGCTGGCGCCATACAGCTGGCCTTGACCGTGGCACATGAGGTAGACAGGGGTAACAAAGCTTTGTCTTGGATCGAAGCAGAGCGGCCAAGAGATGTAAGTTGTGAATTAAACAGCTGCTAGAGGACGAGCTACTAACATCTAAAAGGATCCTCGGGCGTCAGCTTTCGAAGCCCGCAAACGATGTTATAACCTGATTCATGATGTGATCACGACTATGGAGAACTCGCCTCCCAGCATGGCTGACGGCCAGTATTCAACAGCCAGAAGACGACAGACGGAAGCCTATGAGGTTATCGATACCTCGGAAGACGAAGCCTTCCATACAGATCTATACGATTGGTATATGGAGAAGAACAACAGAGAGCGCCTCCTAGACACCCATTCTCCTTACATTGTGTCTTATCTCCAAAGAAGATCCGCCAAAGATCGAGACAGCGCTGATCTCCTGTGGCGTTATCACAGCCGCATCGGGCACAACCACGAGGCGGCAGATGTACAGCTCGGAATGGCGAGAAGTGAGTTTGCCCTGGGCTTGGACGAGCGGATAGAGTATCTGGGCAGAGCCAAGGCCAACGCTTCGATGCCTTCGCCTGGCGTGGCCCGACAGATCCGTTACAAGCTGTTACGAGAGGTGTCAGACTTGCTAGATATCGCCAACATCCAGAGCGACCTCTTGCAAAGACTGAGCAGTGACGTGCGTGTTGGTGCGGATCGACAACCTGCCATTCAAAAAGAGCTTAACGGCTCACTTCTCCCTATGAGCACGGTGCGTTCACTCACACCCAGGTCTTCCCTAGGTATTGAAATGATGATGCTAAGATCTGATCCCAGCTCTACAACCAATACGCCGACCAAGCCGGCTACTACGACCTCTGCATCCTCATCTACCAAGCCGCCGACCACCGCAATCCGGCAGACATCAAAAGCACATGGTACAACCTCCTCGACCGCACCCATGTCGAAGCCGAACAGAATGCCGCGCAAAATGCTGACGGCAGCAACACCGCCGAGCCCTACCAAGCCGTTGTCGAGAAGATCCGGTCGCTAGGCACGCGTCTCAACCTTTCCGAAACCATGTTTCCAATTCATGACCTCGTTCCCATGCTGGAGGAATACTCCTTTCGCTGTCAGCGCGATGTCGGCCCTGAGGGATGGGTCGTAGACGCATTGGTGGAGATTGGCGTCAGCTGTGAGAGCCTGTTCCCAGTTCTGGAAGGCATGTTCTACAACGATGCGGCGCCATTCCAAGGGCGGAATCGAAGCGTCATCGCACGGGAGATCGTGTATGTGGTGAGACTCTGGCTACAAGCGACAAGTCGAGGGAAAGGAGAGGTGTTGGGTGGGGAAGGCAACGCGACGGCGGTCAGCCAATTTTTGTTGATGTTACAGCAGAGCGGTGGGATGGATGGGCGATGGGCGGAGGAGTGTGTAAGCTTGAGGCTGAGAATCGAGCACCTGTTGAGTTGAGGTGGGAGCTTGCTGTATCATTGGGCGAGTATGTTGCACGATCGTCAATTCGCCCTTGTTGGAGAACATGAATCAGATTAGCGAGATACCCTGATGGGCGTTCTTGGACAGCAAAGAGAGAAGAAACGAGCGCATGCATGGTTGGAATCGAGCGGTCTACAATCAGAAAAAGCAGGCCATACAAGAATGATGGTCACTATCTTAGAATCTTGATAGTAGTAACTGCACAATTACGGCCCAGGTGTACTCGCTTCCAAACCCGTCAATCAATGATGTCCGCTCACCACAACAAAAGAGATATCCATCGCCTGGTTGACGTTGCATCAAGCTCCGCCGCACGCACGCAGGCGCTCAATCTCATCCACCACCCCACCCACCTGTCTTCCTCCCCTCCACCATACACACAGAAAACCCTCCCCACCTCCCCCTCTCCCAAACCCACTCTTCTACTTCCCCCTTTCAAAAAAATTCCCCACTCTTCCCCTTCCCCATCATCCTTCTACACCCACCCATCCTCGACTCAGCACAATGCCCCCCCTCCGCACGATCCTAACGCCCCTCTACCTAACCTTCTTCACGATCCACGTCCCCATCATGCTCCTCGTCGATCTGTACCCGCTTTACCCCGTGTCCCTGCGCCCGGCAGCGCTTACGAGGTTGCGGGTGTGGTATGTGGAGGGGTATAAGGATCGGTTTTTTATGGAGAGAGGGATGGCGGGGGTGGGGGGACTAGGTGGGATGGAGGAGGTGGGGGCGCCTGCTTGGTGAGTAGATAATGTTACACTGTTTGATCAGAAAGGCTTTTGGGGGGGTTGTTGGCAAGGGGTGAGGGGAGGAGCAAGTATGAAAGGTGTATAGACAAGTATAAACGGTCGATACTGATTTTTCGGGGGTGTTTTGATCACAGGTTTGCGCTGTTCACGTGAGTCTGTCTCTGTGTTTTCCTTTGAAACTCAGCGGGGAGGGTGTGAGGTGTGGATGCCCCAAGGAAGAGGACAGGGCCAAGTCTTTGCAAGATTCAGTACGGGGGTGGAAACTTGTGGAAGGGATCTACGAGGACCCAGCAAAGGCCAATCGATACAACAAGACTCCGGAGGAGAGGTGATGCATGTCACGGGCACTTCACACCCATAGCACTAATACAAGAGAGGCAACATCCGCTGACGACAAGGTTCGGGGACAGATGGATGGAGTTGCTGGTGCATATGCCGGTCAGTGTGCTGGCGTTGATGAGGTTGAGAGTTGGCAGAGGTGGGTTCCTCCTTATACGTGTTTTATGCGTGCAAGATTTTGCTTGGAGGCACGCCTTCTTTTTTGTGATTTACTCTTGCTTTGGGATGTTACAATTGCAGATATAATTGCTTGTTCAGGAAGTCATTGCATTTTGGCCTTGTTTCTCTCGAGAGAGGAGTGAGGCGTGTGAAAACAAATGTCCGGCAGCAATCGATGAGCTATGCTGTCGGGATAGTAGTCACGGTCGTTGAAAGAAGCCATCTCATTTTTCCCGAATCCCCAATCACAAAAAGACCAAACCCCCTTTTCAGTATCCCTCACCCAAAATCAGTTCTACTCCAAGACCACAACCCCCTCCTCTGAAATGCCGCTCTCTCCTTTTCTTTCCCAAAACCCCCATCATCCCCTCCATTTCTCTGACAAGAGTCAAATTTACAGATTCACCCACCCTCAACCTCACTCTCCTCCTCTTCGCCCTCCAGACCGCCCTCACCACCGCCGTCTGCGTGGCCGAGTACCGCTCCTGGCCCGAATTGACCCCCGCGGAGAAGGCGAGCTTGGGGGGGCTCTATGTGCCGTATCTGATATTTGGTGAGTGGGCCTCCTCTTTCCTCCGGTGTTGGGCTTTGGATGTGATGGAGGGAAGAGTGGAGGTATCGGTGGGAAATGGGATTGGGGGATTGATTAACGGCCAAGCCTGGGCAAAGTGGAGATGAGGAAAGCGAGACGACAGCAGAGAGGATGTGCTAATGCGTCGACAGCGATGGTCATGGGCGTGGACATGTTTGATCGGGTGAGGATGGTGTTGGTGCAAGTCGAAATTGGGGGAAGTGTACGGAAGACCGAGTAGGATGCCAGGCTCTTTCGGACAATGTGCCATGGACTCTTGGAGGATTTCATAATCGATCGGAACTTGTGAGAGGAGTATATCACCATTTGAAGCCATATCTCCGTTTGAGAGAATTAGTAGCTGTCGTTGCAGCTTTTGTTTGCTTCCATCAATCTACCTAACAACTTTTGCCCTCGTACGATGATGATGATCCGATTTTCATGATCTTCTCAGCTGTGAGCAACATTAAAGCGATGCTGTATCTCATTTTTCCCATATGACTGAGCAACGGAATTCCACTTATGATATTGGCCCAATAAATATCGAGAATTTACTGAAGCTGGTGGCCTCCGCTCGATCCGAATACGTCCCAATGGGACGAAATGGTTGCTTCTCAGCATGTCGAACACTGCCTGATCGCGTAACAGCATCTGACTTTGGTATCTTATCGTTAGCCCGGACACCTTTCAACGAAATGAGCTTCTCTTTTCAGGCTGATGGGATGACGAGCCAAGCCTAGCCTTTGCCTATTGACAACTTCCAGTAAAGAGTCAACGTTGGTGAGTCGTGAGAATGAGGAGTCAAGACATATGCCGTAAGTGTACTGACAGACGATCAGACATGGGAGGTGGCTTCCACTTCTACTTCGTCATCAATGTCGTCATCAATGTGATTATCAATGTGTTTTGCCAGGTAGTACGCGGACCTTGAAGAGGCTATCAATGTGGCAGGTGTATTTAGGAAGATATCATTGCCTTCTTCAAGCAGACGCTGAGCGTGACTCAAAGATTTGAACTCTTCGCCTTCGCAGAACGATCGCCAGAATCTGAAGACTGGTGCATCTGCTCCATCGCCGAACAGCCAATCCCTCAGACTGTGAATGTATGAGGCAAAGCCCACTAGGAATCCATTGAGGAAGGATGACTGGTAGTAATCACTGTAGTAGAGCGTGATATCTTGTGGAAGAATCGAGTAAATTTCCTTCGTAAGGCTTCGCAAAGAGCTGCCCATGGAGTCTCTCAAAACCTCATGCCCATCATCGTAATCGTATGGATAAGCAATCAAGAAATGCAATCTTTGGACGTAGAAACCCTGTCCGGTGACGGCCTTAAGCCAGCCCAGTATGATCGTATCGGACTCGCCTGTAAATTCTCTCTCAAAGATATGTTTACACTTTCTGTAGTAGAGGGGCAACCCTTCACTACGAGCCAAAGAACAGCTGCGGAAGAGGGCAGGTTGCTTGATCATGCGTCCGTTGTTAAAAGCCATGTGCTGACTGCGGCCCGGGGACATAGCCTGGGCATCCGACTCGTCATATTCAACGACTGGTCTATGATACCTCCTGAGACTGTATTTGTTCCGCGAGGATAGATTGTAGATTACGTTTCGAATCTCTGGCGGCAACTTGAAGAATGGAAAGGGGCTAGCATGGATGTTAGCATTGCTGTACGCCATCCAACTCGCACCTGGAGCAAACAGACTGATCCTCATCATTTTGCTTCAGGCGAGCAACCAGCTCGGCTTTATTGCCAGATACTCTCAATCCTCGCAATCGCAGTATTCGCTTCAGATCGGGGATGAGGTAGCTTCTGTAGGGGTACATTGTAAAGGGTGATCCTTCTCAAGGTCACTCACCCTAATGGCACAGACAATGGTAGGCGTGTTGAGCCCAGAGCTCAAGAATCATGGAATGAAGCAAGCGGCGAAACAAGGCAAGTACGAGACGCGTTGTAAAGAATCTGTAGCGTCTCTGAGCTTGTGAATGAGGGGACTTGGATGATGATGATCTTTGAGGAACTCCCCATGCATGCTAGCTCTCCACGTTGTGAAAGAGAAGCCAATGATGATGAAAGTGAGGAACAACCGAGTAGTGAGTCGAGAGTGGCGGCATATCAGAGCAGAATGGACGAATGAAGAAGGAGCAACCCACGTGACTTCCTTGGGTTTGAACAAAAGACACAGTAACAAAGAAAGCTTGCAAGCATCAGATTTTGTCTATCAAGCTTCTCTCTTGCTTGGTGAAGCTTGAGGTAGCCTGCTCAGTGCGGCTTTCACATTCAGGACAAGCTTAGATTTCTTCGTCAAGATAGCTTCTCCTCACAAACCTCCTCGGGCTCATACCTGTCTTCACCGTTGCATTCTGATACTGTACCAACGGCGTCAACAGCTTCTGGACATTCGGATCCCCTTTGCAATTAGGCGCATCGTAATCCACTGTGAATACACTGACGGCACTGAAGCACCCACTTGAAACGACATCGGTCTCACCCGGCAGGCTACAGTCGCCGTTTATACAAGTGTTTGCACCAGGGCTCACGATATCACCGTAACGGAATAGACCCGTGGTCGCATTGAAGACCGCTTTGTCAACGTCGGCACCTCCAGTCAGACGGCTTTGGATGAATTTGGGCTTGACGCAAGAGTCGTTCACGAGAGAGGTGATGGCTGGATAGTTGACGTTGAGGCCGTAGCCAAATGGTAAAAGCTGACTCTTGTTCCCGTTCTTGATAAGCTGCTCCACTAGAGACACGGACAACTGGGCATTGATGGTAGCCGGGTCTGGAGATCCGCTCTTGGTGGTAGCATTGATTTCTTTGTAACTGCGTTGGGTACCGCTGCCACCATCGGAGAATGCAATGGCAGGTATTCCGCGCTCGACAGCCGCGTACCTGGATGGATTTCAGAAGAGATCTCGAGATGCTACATTCCCCCAAACACTTACGTTGCGCCAATTGTGCCGGACAGAGTGTAAAGGAATGGACCGAGATTGTTGCCAAAGTTGGGACCCGCAACCAGGAGGTCGACTTTGGTCCAGTTGGTATACGTTGGCACAACGTAGTCGAGCGCCACGAAAGTGACTGCAGCGGGAGTGCCGTTATAGTAGAAGATGTGGGAGTCCATGGGATCCTGACCAAAGCTGGGAGCACCGGCCGGCACGAGATTGTATTCAGAAGGTACAGTCAAGGTTGGTGAAGATGTGAAGACCGATCGACCGCCCTGGCCACTCTCGTTGTCCACGGGAGCAACCATACGGACATCGTGGCCAGCGGCCTTCAAGAGCCGGTAGAATTCTAAATCGACAATTAGTGGACCGAGTGGAGGCCTTGAAGTATCAGAGCTGACCGCGAATATTGGCGGAGCCAAAGCCGTCATCATTGTTGACGATGATGTTCAGTGCTGTGGATGCTGGAAGGATCGCAATGGCTGCAGTGAGGCAGCTGGCAATGGGTAAATGCATGGCAAGCTTGATTTGGAACAATAAGTATCAGGTAACGAAATCAAAGGTCTTTCTCAAGCCTCTCGAGTACTATTGCAGCAACCTGCAGGAACAGTTTTGCTTAAATAGCTTGCCATCCTTTTTTCGTAGCCTTGACCTGGTGCGGCCCGGTGACATTGGCCACACACTGACGTCCAATGGCGCATTTCCGGGTGCCACGGATGCTCAATGAGGAAGATTCGGAAAACGGTCGTGCTCCTGTGAGACGGTGGCATTGGTTGAGATGATCAGGGACAGCCGGCTGAACCTACCCCAATTGGGAAGGTGAACAGTCGGCCAATACCGTTGAAGGCAGACGCACGGGGTACGCTATCTGTCTCACCGGAGCTTGACGTTGATCATTAGGGTTCTCTACACGCTCCATAATTGCTGCAGATCGACAGAGAATATGGTAAAGACAGACTCAGAAAATCCTCGTCATGATTGTGGGAATGCAAGGCACTCACGAACATATACAACAGACCAAGCATCATTTCACTTACAGTAGTCACAGAGCCCAATTGGCTACGCTCGAATTCCACTCATTGCCAGGAGCTAGCTTCGTTTGTGTATGCCATACACCTCGCCCGACTTACCTGAATCCCTACCATCCTTTTCGCCTCATCTCCTTGACCCTAGCGACCGTAGCCCTGAAGCCTTCCTTGAACAGCTTCCTCCATCTTTCCGACTTGAGCCTCTTCCTCTTCATGCCCGCCCGCTCATGAAACATCTGCCTGTATCGATCTGATCTGATTTTCTCACGTGCTACCAGCTGGCCCAACTTTCGAAGGCCAACCCCAAAATCCACCCCATTCACAGGGTTCAGCTCAATCGTCCGTCCCAACGTAGGTCTTGAGCGGACAGTCCGTCTTGCACGATGGGCGATCGGCCTCCTTTCTTGCAATTCTGCCATCATGTCTTGACTGGCTTTCTGTAGGTCGGTGTTGGATTGGCCTGGGAACCTCATCTTGCTAGCGAAGTCGCCCGGCTTGTTCCTGACTACTTTGTAGGTTTCACGGACGCTGTAGGCCGAAGAGTGTTTTGGTATGTCCTGATCCAGAATCTTATCGACGTTGGAGCGAGGGTCCAGGTCTTCGAGGGAATCGAGCTTGTTTGATCGTGGAGCTTTGCTTTCTTTCGTTTGCCCATTGGGGGCTCTTTGGTGTGTTGATGTTGAAAATGGTGAAGTATGCATGGTTCGGTGGAGAACATGGCTGGTAGCCTGCCGAGAAATCTTTTGCGGATAGAGCCATCTGGCTGGGATTGATGGAGCCAGAAAGGGGAGCACAGGTAATGGCCGCGTTCGAAGTATTGGATCACTGTATCTATACATCTCCCGTGTCACCTAGCGTAAATAGTTAAGCAGGAATTGCATGCATGGAAGAGTAAGGTCTCCTACCATTCTCTCTTGATTTGATGTTTAGTCGAAATGATGTTCAGAATATATTACTACTGATTCGAGAACGTCCACATGGGAATCTTGCACGCTAAGAGTTTCAGCCCTACCGAGGATAATTTCGATAATTCGAAGCAGCTCTCGCCTTGACACCAATTTGATAGGCCTCCGGACAAGATCAAGCATTGACAACATTGGAGCTCTTATCTTTGGATATGATGAGACACGCTCAAATCCTTCCCTAACCCCAGTGAATCACGTCGACCCGCAACAAAACACCACCCCGATTTCCTCATTTGCGCCATGTATAATTATCAAGGTACTGTCCTGCACCACTTGACCTCCCTAAACTTCGAAGCTCAAATCCGAATGCTAAACCTTGGCTGTAGCACCATCGTCCTCGTATGGCAAGCCCCCTTCGTTTGGGGGCTTCCCGTTCCCTGCTGCTCAAAACACTTCTGCTATGGGAGCCCCACCAGGGATGGGTAAGCTGGGAACGTGATCTCCATACACATAAGTTGACTGTATACAGCTGCACCAGGAACCGCCCCGCCGCCAGGAATGCAATCGAACGAGCAGCCACCCTCGCGACCTGGAGGTTTCCCTCCCAACTTTCAGCCACCTGCGAATATGCCCAACATCAACTTCAATGCCCCCGTCATTCGCCTCGGCACGACGGGACCAGCTAAGCCAGCTATGCCCATAGGATCGGATTATCGACGAGAGTCTGAACAAAGATCCAGCCGACCTGGTGTTGGTATGGATATGAACGCGCAGCGAGCTCAAGTGCGAGAGAGTATGATGCAGCTCATACCCCCTAAACAAGAGGAGATTGTCCGGACTATCTATATCGGGGGCATCACTGAAGGTGCAGGAGGCGATGAGGGCATTGAACGCATCTTGCAGAGCGCGGGCAATCTTAGACGATGGATCAGAGCGATGGATGCAGACAACAAGGCCTGCCGATTTGGTTTTGCAGAGTACGAGGACCCCGAAAGTCTGATGACAGCCGTTGAGGTGCTGAAAGATGTCGAAGTACCTCTCAAAGCTCAATCCGTCAACCTAGCAAAGAAGGAAGGGGACGATGAAGGTCACAAGGTCGAGAAGGGGAAGCTTGTGGTATGTGACAACCATGACGGTAAGATGTCTGTGTGCTGACGTGGACCAGGTCTCTGTCGATGACTCCACTTACAACTACCTGGAGAAATGGGAATCCTCTCGCGGGGATACGGATCCTATACAGAGACAACTGCGTATGGATGCCGCCAAGAGCTCCTTGGCGAGCATCTTGCTTGAACTTGAGAACCCCTCAGCTCCCATGCAAACAACAGAGCAACTTTCTAAGATCGACCAGGACGGCGACACTGCAATGCAGAATGGAGATGAAAATCCCGACGCGGAGGTTGTCACAATACCGCTTTCCGCTGATGACGAGCTTTCAGATATTCCAGCCGAGATGCGAGAAACAGTCGCCAAAGAAATTCAAGCCTTCAGGGACCGGAGCACCAAACGCGATCTCGAGAGGTTGAGGAAAGAAGAGGAAGCCGAAGCTCGGTCAAGGCTGGGTCAACCTCGAGTCAGCCGCCTTGCTTCACCGCCACGGACAGCGCCAAGTGGCCCTGCTGGAGGCGCAAATGGCATCCCACTAGGACCGAGAGATCGAGGTGTACCAAACGCCCCAGCTGGTCCAAAAGGCTTCTCTGAATCTCAGATCCCCAGAGACTATCAAAAAGGCGTCACCTTTGTGAATGGAAGCGGCATCAACGGCGCATCTACTGCAGGTCTGATAGATCGACAGGACGAGGATAGTGACGCTAGCGATAGCGAGATTGAGAACAGGAAACGCGAAAAGAAGGAGGCCGAGCAGGAAAAACTTTATCAGGACCAGAAACGAAGATGGCTAAATCGAGAGCGGAGTAGGACTGCAGCGCTGGAGCGAGAGACAGTCAGAGACAAGGAAGACGACAGCCACCGGACCGCGGAAAGAGACAAAGTGGCCAAGAGACTGGCCGACTGGAACGATGACATCCAAGCAAGCCGCAAGGTCGAAGAGTATTATCTGGATCGCAGCCTGTGGATTCGAAATCGGGCCTCCTTCCGTTCGCGCGAAGCTGCAATGGATGACATGGACCGAGCAGCAGAGCAGAGAGAGAAGGCTAAGGAGGAGCAACAGAAGGAACAAGCCCGAGGCATGGCCGATAATTTCTTGAACGAACAAGCCATGGAGCTATCCGCCCCTAGAGAACCACAGCGCTTTAAACTATCGCTCGGCGCTGCTGCGCAGAAGGCCCAACAGGCCAACACCAGCAAACGGACGGTGGCTGAGGTTGAGGGTCTACTAGAGGATGAGGAAGAAGCTGACAGTTCGACTAAACGAACACTTATCCCTATCAAATTTGATAGCGCCGCAGATGCCATGGGTCTGACAGAGGAGGAGCGAGCCCAAGCCGTACGGCAATTAGCGGCCGACATTCCATCAGACAAGGACGGATTATGGAAATGGCCCGTCAAGTGGGAGTTCGTTGATGAGACCGTCCTAGGCGATCAGCTGAAGCCTTTTGTGGAGAAGAAGATCGTTGAGTATCTTGGTGTGCAAGAGCAAATGCTGGTAGAGGTGGTTGAAGATCACATTCGAAAACGAGGCGAGCCTCAGGTTTTGGTAAAGGAGTTGGAAGAGGTAAGGCTCGATCCGCGTGATTTGTTCATTTAACCGCATTTTCTGGAATTCTGCTAACTCTTTGACCTTTCAGGCACTTGAGGAAGAAGCTGAGGTGTTGGTCAAGAAGCTTTGGCGCATGATCATCTTCTTCAGCGAATCCGAGAAACGAGGTCTATCGGCATAGACCGTAATTGCATCAAAAATCACACTGGCTCAGTTCTCCGGGAACGGATCATGCCCGATTCGAGATCTTCCGCTTGCGTCACGGTGTTTCCGTATGTTTCATGTTGCGCTTCCTTTCAGTATCGGAAACAGGTCCACATTCTTCAGCGTGGTCTCTCCACATTCCGCGCACGCCTCTGCACTCGTTACTTCTCTTTCCTCCAAATGAAGACACGCTTGCTTGACAAAAGCCCATCTTACCTTTCTTCTAGAAGGTTATTCAACACTCTGTCTTCTCAAGATATTCAGGATGCATCCAAGACCCGCTGTCCTCGCGTTCTGCGCAGCAATCTTCGCTCAGGTGCACGCCAAGATACAGTTTACGAACAGTGATTATCACGTCATTCCTGGTGAGCCGTTTGAGCTTACTTGGGCCGGAGGGGATCGCTCTGTATGTGGAAGGCGTCCAGGAGACTCGCGTCCCAACACCCTTTGCATCAAAAATACAATCACCTTCCACGGTCGATGACTAACGCTCAAACAGGGAGTAACAATAGCGATATCAACCGGCCCAGATGCGCTTCATCTGAACAGCCTCGCCACTCTTGCAAGTGAGTAGTGCCCCTTCATGTTCCTGCCCTATATCCCCCCCGCTTGAAAAGCTCTCGCGTCTACGCGATCGCTCAAGCTTAGGAATAGGTGGTCTAACCGGCTCCTCCTACACGCTCACGCTGCCTGCATCCATCCCACCGGGCAAATACGCTTTCACCATCGCCCAGGATGGCGCCACCAACTACTCTCCCCTCTTCACTGTGGGGAGCATTACTGCCACCTCCCCTACTCCTTCAACAATAGCAACATCTCTGATGGGCACCGGCTTTACTGGCCTCCCCACCGCGTCATACTCCACACCGACAGGAGGCGCTGTACCCCCATACATACGATATCCCACGAATCCTGCGATGAATGGGTCAGGCAGTGGAGGGCCGACGGGTAGTGGAGCGGGCATGCCTGTGGCAAGTCAAGGGTTTATGGGTCCAGCTGAAGCGTTTCTTGGGGGAGCGTCGAGGCTGTCGAGTGGATGGGCGGGAGCAATGGTGGCGACGGTGGGGTCGGTGATGGGTTCGTGGATGATAATGTGAGGGAGTGGTATACTAGGGGGGTGTGGGTCGGTCTGGAGCACGAAGATGGGATATCTGCATACATAGGTGCCTGATGAACAGTCCACAGCGACCCTTTTCTCATGCGGACAATGTAGGCTTCATATAAAGTGTTAGTGCCCAGTTGACTTCCCCTGAGGAGTAAATGATATGATTCATAGTTGCTCGCTCACGTGCCCACGCGACGCGATGACCCGAGGCCCGAAATGGCATTTTTCCACCACCTAGTTCCACACTTTCATTGCTCATCTTATATATACGTTCCTTTGACAAAAGAACATGACCGAAGCTACGTTACATGCTTCAAAACGTCGCAAAATTGCAACTGAGGCACCAAAAGGCAGATCGCAAGATCCTGTAGAAAGTACCGATAGAGAAACCTCGAACAATGTTCAGCAATCCAGCGGCTATGGTAAGCGCAAAAGCGCTCTCTCGCAATCGAAGAACACCTTTTCTCCAAGTACATTGAAGCCATCGCCGAGGAAGACCAAGGAGATCGCAATTCCGAGTGATGCGACTCCGACCAAGCGCACAACCAAGGGTCCCGAGGTTTCCGCAAACGGTGCTTCCACCAAAAGCAAACAACTCAGAGCGCGGACATCCAATGGCCGAAGCTCGACACCATCAAATGGAGCGAAGGAAAAGGATAGATCCAGTAGCTGCACCTCGACCGAATCCGATCGAGCTCCCTCAGACCCTCCAAGTCCCACCCGCAGCCAGGGTCACAAGAAGAAGTCGCACTGGCGGGGATGGGTAGAGGTGGAAGATGATGGTGAACAGCCCGTTAACAACCAAAATGCCTTTGAGGACATTGCGAGGAAGGCTGCTGAGGAGGCTGTTCGCGAGAAGCAAGGTGGAAGCGGGAGGAAGATTTTAAGGGAACGAAGGAGTATTGCGGGGGAACAGCAGGGAACATCGCAGAGTAGGAGGCAAAAGCATCATCCGCAGGCAAAGGGTGATATAGGTGGTAATATGAAATCAGAGAAGAACACGTCTGTGTCAAATAAGTCAAAGAATCGGAAGCAGATTGCGAATGACCAGGATGGTTTAGAGCTTGAAGACAATGACGACCATCCGGACGGCGACTTGGAGCAAACCTTGCGAGACGGGGTTGCAGATGCCAGGATGCAAGATGTGACTCCTAGGAAGAAAAGAGACAAAGCTACTGCAGAGAACGGTGCTACCTCTGTATCCCCACCATTTCTTAAAGAATTGCCCGTGCGCCATGCTAGGTCCTTCAACGATCTCTCTGCTCCCTTGAATGAAAATGCAACGAAGCTACGATCTCATCTATCTTCAGATGTCGATGGTCTTCAAGCGTTACAATCGCATCTCCTATCGCGGCTGGCGTCTTCCGACTGGCCAGGCGACATGCCTCCCGAATATCAGAAAATACACCAGCTGCTGGCGCAGACGGTACTTGCGGGCGAAGGCAATTCCATGCTCCTCATCGGTCCAAGAGGAACGGGTAAGTCGGCACTCGTGGAACAAGCCATCAGAGATCTCTCGATAGACCACAGCACGGATTTCCACGTTGTTCGACTCAACGGCTTCATTCACACAGACGACAAGATTGCCCTCAAAGAGATCTGGCGACAGCTTGGTCGGGAGATGGATGTTGACGATGAAAGTCTGAGGAGCGGCCGCAGCAATTTCGCTGACATCCTTGCTCGCCTGCTCGCCCTCTTATCTCATCAAGATGATACCGATACCATGAAGCTGGATCGCGAGCAAGCCGTTGCCAAGTCCGTCATCTTCATCCTCTCGGAGTTCCATCTGTTCGCATCCCATTCACGTCAAAGCCTCCTCTACAACCTTTTCGACCTCGCTCAATCGTCGACAACGCCACTTGCAGTGCTAGGCCTGACACCCCGAGCAGATGTCATTGGCATGCTTGAGAAACGAGTCAAATCTCGCTTTGGGCAGCGAATCGTCCAGAGCAACCCCCCAAAGACGCTTGACATGTTCAGATCGACCTGTCACAGCATCCTTTCAATTTCTCCAAGCTCAGTCTCCGACC
Source organism: Ramalina intermedia (assembly GCA_003073195.1). Taxonomy (NCBI): domain Eukaryota; kingdom Fungi; phylum Ascomycota; class Lecanoromycetes; order Lecanorales; family Ramalinaceae; genus Ramalina; species Ramalina intermedia. The sequence continues at coordinate 127,409 of PEKF01000001.1, read as the reverse complement.
TCAAGTCACGGGACAAGCTTTCACGCATCTTCTCGGGATGGAACGAGCACATCGCGAACCTGCTCGAACATCCAGCAATGGCCCAACATCTGAGTTCAGTCTACTCCACGACACGCTCCCCTTCTGCTTTCGCAAACTCTTGCCTCCTGCCTGTCGCCTCACTGTCAGCCAACTCCCCACTTCTCACTCCCGCGGACTTCCTCTCTCATCCTTCCCTTCTACCACCAGACTCCAACCTCGTCGTCCTTCTTCCCACCCTCTCAACCCTGGCTCTTTCGCTACTGATTGCAGCTGCGAGGCTGGAAATTCTCCTCGCACCCTCGTCGTCCGCAGCAACTATCAATTCGCCCGTGGCAATCACATTCGATATAGCCTATGAAGAATACGTATCCCTGGCCGCCAAATCCCGGGTCTCCTCTTCGAGCACCGGCGCTTCATTTGGAGCCGGACAGAAAGTTTGGAGCAAGGCAGTAGCGAAAGGTGAGTGGGAACGTCTTGGTGAACTAGCGATCATTGTGCCAGCGGCCTCGGAAGGTGGACGGAGAAGCGAAATGACGACCTGGTATGTGGACGTTGGTGGTTTAGAGGAAATCGGGGCCTGGATTGCTGGAGAAGGGAAGGGAAGTGTGGCCTGCGCGGGCGGTGCTGGCGCCGTGTTGGGAAGATGGTGTAAAGTTTTATGATGGTGCGTTGGAGCCCAACAATGAATCAAGGAGCATTGATGAAGGCTGGTGACTACCTCACTTGCTATCAAGCGAAACATTTCGTCTTTAGAAAAATGTTCTATTTGCCATTACCGCCTAACTTGCCACACGATTACACATCTTCTGCGCCAATGATATCCTTCAGCAAAATAACGGTTGAGAAAGTATCACTATGGTATCTCTCATTCCAGGAATGAGAAAATCGGCAAAGATTTCTTATCCACCTACTTCAGACCTTTCCTACCGCGAAAAGAGATCGCTCCCCATTTGACAATCCACTTGTCCAGCATACCATCATCCAAGAAAGCCCGTACAAGATGCCCTTCACGCTCTCAAGCATCTAGCAAGTCACGTCCATGTCTCTCCTACCCCTCCATACCCTTGAAAGCTGACCATTCCATCCCATGTAGCATCGTGCCCCCCACCTCCCCATCATCCCTCATATCCCTCGACCCCAAGATCTTCATCCCCCCACCCCAGCCCACCCCACACAGCCCCCAAACCCCACCGCGCCCGCCTAATCCCGTCCTCGACGTTCCCCCCAGGAACGGGCGTGTTAAGCGCATCCAACGAGGCCCATCATCGGCCTGAAAACCCCTGGGACTGGGCCCATGGCCGGGGTTGCTGTAGGATCCACGGGGGTCAAGGGGGGGTGGTAGGTTTGTCGGCAGAGGGGCAAGGTGTAAGGAGTAAGAGAGGAAGAAAAGGGTGGGGAGCTTTGGCGGTTGAAACCTCCTTGCACACTTTATGTGCGCCATCTACCCCGGTAGCGGCGGAGATGTGTATGGATCATGACGGCCCGATCTGGAGACTAGGTCGCGCATCAGTGCGGAATGCAGGCCTCGCAGGATAGTCTGATGGGGATGATTTGAGCAAGGTGCAAGGTGCTCGTTGTATGCGGACACAACCGGATTGGGAAGGTCAGTGTGAGGCGATACAATAAGATGCGCGATGGGAGCTGGGGCATGCGGCGGCTATGGGGGAGCGCTCATTGCCGGGGAGGAGGGATGGGGGAGGGGGTCACTGCCCGAGGGGAGTGATGGGTATGATGATGGGGGAATGGGGTGAGATGGGGTGGTGCTGGGTGGATTTTGGTTGGTTATGGGGGCTTTGGGACGTTTGTCACCATTTTGGCTCTTGGTCATCCCTTCTTGATACGGTGCGGGGAGTCTCGAAAGGTCAGAGGGTATGTGAGAAGGATGGTTTGTCTTCGACAGGAAGTACAACAGGAAGATCGATATCATACTGACATGAACGCTGCGGAACAAACGCCCATTCTTGAGTGGTACTCGGATACTAACATATCTGCATAGTCCAATCCTCCACCTACCGGAACTCCACGCTAATGAAATGATCTCAAGAAGACACGGCCGGTCGCTGAAACCCAGACACCCACAATAATCATCTCATGTCAGCCGCCGTTAGAGCCTGGACGACACTCGTCCCCTCCTGGAACCGCGTCTTGAAGATACGATTCGCATTCTGAAACATGCCGTCCTTCAAACTGACGACGATGAATTGACTGCCCTTGAACCGCGTCTTGATGAGTCGACCGATATTCTGCGTATGCGAGAGATCCAGCGCGGCGTCGACCTCATCCAGGATATACATCGGCGCTGGCTTGAATTGGAGGAGGGCGAGGATAAGGGAGAGAGCGATGAGCGAGCGCTGACCACCGCTCAACTCGGTCAAACTCTGCTTCCACACCTTGCCCAAGCTGACTTTGACCTCCAATCCATCGCTGATCTGCTTACCCTCCGGTGGATCGAGTTTGGCAAAACTTCCAGGCAGCAGGTCGGCAAAGATGGCCCCGAAGTCGCCGTTGACTTTGGTCCACGTCTTGAGCAGAGCCTCCTTCTTGTACTCGTCCAAACTGGTAATGGTCTCCTCGATTTTCCGCTTGTCGCGGATGACGGTCTTCATCATGTTCTTGAGGGAGACCTCCTTCTTTTCGACGCTGTCAATCATGTTCATGACTTTCGGATTGATCTTCTTCTTCATGCCTTGAAAGCGTTCCGTGATGTTCCGCAAGGACGACTTGCACTCGCTGATATTCTTACCGCCAAAGTCGTAGGGCGTCTTGGGCCGACCAAAGCTTTCCTTTTCGTCAGCGATCCACTCATGCTCCTTTTCCATCTCTCGCAGCGACTGGGCGGCGTGTTGCTGATCCTTCTGGAACTTGTCGATCTGGTGAGAAATTTTCTGAATTTCAAGACTGTCCTCGGTGATACGTGAAGCTTTTGACCGCGAAGCCTCTTCAAGAGCTCCGAGCTCTTCATCGAAGCCTGTCAATTTCGCACGTTCATCGTCAAGCTGTGCCTGTGCAAGATCTTGCGCGTCCTAGATCTCTGTCAGCGAACGTAGCTTCTTGACAAGGGTCTCCAGTGGCAATCTACCTTTGCTTGCGTTTGTTCCGACTGCAGAGCCTTCATCTCGGCATCCTGTGCGGCCAGTGTAGCCTCAACTTCAGCGAGCTGCTCCCGCGCAGCATGAAGATCAGCGCCAGCCTGTTCAGCCTCCAGTCTGCCCGATTGGAGCTCTTTCTGGAGCGTCTTGACCGCTACGGAATTCTTGGTCTGGCTCTTCTTGAGCGAGTTAAGGCTGGATTGTAATTCGGCCAGCTTGCTATCCTTATTGCTATCGAAGTCCTTCATGTCCTTCTCTATTCTTTTGATGTCTTTCGAAGCTTCCGTCTGCCGTGACTTCGCATCTGTGATGTCGACCTTGAGTTGCTGAATGTTTGTCTTCATCTCCTCGACCGCTTGGATGATCTGTTTCTGCTTAGCTAGTAAGGCGTTGGGAGGAACGACTGATGCTTACCGAAGACGAGGAATTGCCTCCTATCTGATCTTCTGTCAGCTTGATTTCATGATATTTGAGATCTAGCTCTTGTTTCGTCTTTCTTGCTGAGTCGAGCTTTTTCTTCTCCTGAGCCATCAATGTTTGTAATGCATGGAGGTCTCCTTCCAAAGTAGAAATCTCCTTGGTGATGATGTTTAGCTTCTGTAGGGTAACAAGCACACCGCTTGAATTTGGCGAGCTTCCTCCAGACAGTGTGCCTGAGGGATTGTATACATCACCTTCCAGGGTGACGCTTGTCAACCCAACAGCAGGGTCAAAGGTTACCTTCTTTGCTGCCTCCGCGTCGTTGCAGACGAGCGTCGAACCGAAAACAAATTCCATTGCGGCGGAGACTTCTTTCTCATATCCTACGAGCGATAGCGCAAGATCGACCTTTCCAGGGGCAAGCTTCTGAGCTGCACCAATCCTGTCCGCGGAGGCTTTGAATGCTGAAATCTTGTTTAAGGGAATGATGGTGACTCGCTTCTTCAACTTTCCGTTCTGCAGAAGTTGAGTACCTGTGTCTGCTGAGTCTACAACGACATTATAGAGCCGTCCTCCAGCGCAGATCTCAAGTGCTGTACCTGCCTCCGTCTTGTCGTGGTCGAGGGTGAAGAGTTGGGCGACCAAGCCTTTGACTTTTGACCTGTCAAACCCAGGAGCGGGATCGGTGTAGCTGAAATCGATGCTTGCAACTTTTCGCCTTAGGCCATCTGCCTGTGTTTGTAAGTTCCGGATCTGCTTCTGCAAAGATACTGCTTGCTCCTGCCTGGCTTCCTCCGTCCCAGGCTCGAATCCAGACTTGCTCAACTCGGCTTCCAGACGCTTCGCCTGCGCTTTCAAAGTCTCTAGGTCCTTCAATAAGTCGGAATTCTGCTCTTTGGCTTTCTTAGCTCGCGGTTCGTCTTCTTTGATGCGCTTTTCCATGTGTGAGATTTTCAACTTGGCTTGCTCCTGCTCCGTAGTAGCAGCACTGACACGATTCCTGGCGTCTTGCAATTGACCCTGATAGCCGCTTTCCTGTCCCTCTCTGGAGGCGACACCCGTCTGCAGCGTCTGCAGGAGTTCCTCCTTCTTTTCGACATCTTCGGTTTGGTTATCAAGCTCCGCCTTTGCTTTGTCATACTGTGCCTGGATCTTCTCATAAGCTTTCGTCTTCTCACGTACTTGGCTCTCCAGATCCTTGACTGAGACCTCGGAAGCCTTTCGCCTCTCCCTCTCCTCCATCATGCTCGCATCCTTCAGATCAAACTGCGTCTGCAGGCGCACGACCTCATGTGAATAGGTCTTGACCTCCTCTTCCAATGCTTGGAATTTCCCACCTTTCTTGAGTTCCTTGTCTCTGGCAGCCTTGACCTTCTTGACATCCTCTTCCAAATGCGCAATCTCATTTTTCATCCTGGAAGCTGCCTCTTCCAGATCTGCGGTCCTCTGCTTCTTCGCCTCCAGATCACTTGCGGACTGTTTGACCTTTTCCTTGTTCCGCACATAATCATGCGCCACGACCAGCCTGGTCAGTCTTTCGAGATCTGACTGTGTGGTCTGAAATTCCAAAAACGCCCGCTTCTCCGTCCTCAGCTTCTCCAATTTGGGTTCAATCTCTTCGCGCAACAAGTCTGTGATTTCTTGCACCTTCATCTCTTTCTTGCCCATCGTCTTGAAGGCCTTGTCCCTGCGATCCTCAAACATGCGGGTCCCTGCTGCCTCCTCGATCATGGCCAAGATCTCCACAGCCTTCATGTTCAACACCTTGGTGATGCGCCCTTGCATGATGAGAAAGTTGGGGTTGTTAATGTTGAGTTGGACAGATTGGAAGAGGTTCTGCACCGTCTGCTGCTGGGCGCGGTGGCCGTTGACTAGGTATTTAGACGTGCCGCCTAGTACAATCTGCCGCGTGACGCTGATCTGGCCATATTCTTCAAAGCCAATGGGAGACTTCTTCTTATCACGATTGTCAAAGACTATGGTCACCGAGGCTTTCGTCACGCCTGCTTGACCACGCTTGTAGATGAGATCCTGGATTGCTCGAACACATAGCATTAGCGATTACTTCGATTGAAGTGCGACTACAATGTGTCAGAAAGGGCTGTACCTGTATATTCTGCGCCCGCACAGTGCTCATGCTTGTAATACCGAGGACGAAGCAGATTGCATCCAGAATGTTGGATTTCCCGCTCCCATTGAGACCAGTGATCGAGTTGAAGGCCTCGTCCCAGCCCCCAATGACGGTCCGAACGGCGTAGGATTTGAAGCCATCTATCACAAGCTCTATTATACGCATCTCGGCGGTATTGGTGGTGTGCGACAATGATGGATGAGCCTGCCAAAGCCGCAGCGTCTTTGAGTGTAAACAACGCGGGAAGTCCCTCAGCCCTATTCTATCGATTCTTGGGATTGACATTATTGGCTCCTGGATTCACGCTAGTAAATTAGGTCAACCGTCACCACCGTCCGAGGGTTTACATCAGACTACCAAGAAGACGTGATCCTCTCAGGTGCTAATGCGAAGCTATGAATCGTCAGAATTTGAGTCTAAGATGTACCAGGTGAGCTGGACGACAAATACCACACTGAGGCCTTTGGTTACTATTTGCATCAAGCAACGATGGCAGGATAGTCGCTATCAAGCTCCATTACTCGTGAAAATAAAATCGTCCTGAATCCAATGCAACGATGCCATAACTCAATTTGCACAAAGCAACTCATTGCTAGACTATCTGTGATTATTGTGTTTCTCTTGTTGATAATTCCTTATCAAACCGAAACGTACTGTAGTAAAGTACTTCTTTACGCTAATGCGTCCGGAACTCTACGCCGAGGGTCGAAGGAAAAGTCGTTCTATATTTCAAAGCTGGATACTTAAAGATAGTGGGCATAAAGCCGTTAAAAGAACTGATTTTAAGTGCAAAAATAGATACCCTTGTGTGTTCCTTACTACTGTGCTCTCTACTACGAATGGTGCAATCATTCAAGGTCTGAAGATTGTAACGCGGCAGGCCGTAGGTCAGGCACCTTTTGAAATGAGGCTGGCCTGCGAACGTGAATGGCCGATCCCTGATTGTTACCACATGGTAGCAATCAGAACGGAGTGCGATCGGTCAGCTTCTTGATTTATTGTCATTTCATACTCCTGTTTCCAAGACGGGTCAACTGGCGTTGAATTTGCCCACTCTTACTATCCGATTTCTTGTGGGCCTCAGACTGCCCAAACGTCGCAACTTGGTGACCGGCGTCCCGGACTTCTTGGGCTTCTGCATTAAATTGTTTCGTCCGGAAAAGCGATGACCAAAATTATGGTATTGAGTAGCAAACACTGGCTTCTTTACCTTTCACTAGCGACAGCAGCGATCTTTTCACACACAAGTAGACATACCTTTGAAAATCCTAATCCGAAACATCAACGCAACGTAATGTTTAACAAAATTGAAGAAATGAATGTTTGAGTGCGTTTGCAAGACTGCTTCGGAGGGTGAAGAGGCGAACGTCAAGCATGTTCAAGATTGCTTGTCGAGCCAGACTGGCGGCATCTACTATCATAAACTGACCTTCTCTATTCATATCGGATATAAGGTTATGGTAAATGCCTTGGCATAAGAGTAGAGGGAATGTAACGCAGTCCAGCGCCTGTTCGGCCCCGCTTGTGCCGAATCCTTGATGCCCGGAAAATCTTGCAAGGAGTACCAGAAGCGTAGACCCTATGCAGCTATGTTGTTCTTTTGAATATAGAGTCAGTACCTCATAGGATATACAAGAATTATGGAGGGAAATGCAAGAAAGGGTTGGTTCAGGGGAAGCTCGGGCCGAGCCAGAGAAAATTTGGTTGGATCAATTTCTATTTATGCTACGACGCGTCACTGAATACAAAGATGTCAAAGTAAACAAATGATAGTTGGTCCAAAGTGCTTCTTCACTTGTGCCACCGTCGATCAATGGCACGTCGTGGTTATCGCTGGAAAGGTGAATCACGAAGGAGCTCTCGCCGTCTGGACGGCTGGGCTCCCGGCGGGGATCCGGAACATGCGAGCACAAAGCCATTCTTTTTACCCTATGAGCTCCTTAGCGACATCATATCTCGTCTTGACAAGAAGACGCTGAAAGCCACCCGACTGACGTGCAAGGATTGGAAGCGATATGCGACGCCCCTACTTTTTGACCGAATATGGGTATCGCCTAGGACAAAGGACATGAGTGTTTTCACCAGCATAACCGAGACTCCGGATTTGGCGGTACACATCAAAGAGGTCAGGTATGATCAGACGAAATTCAACCACATCGAAGACCTGCACGGATTCATGAGTCTTCTTCTCTTGCACAATTTTCCTATGGTACATGGCTTGAAGCCAAGGGCTCAAGCACATCCAGGGTTCTCGCTCGGGCAATGCGCCAGCGCTGTGTATCGGCCTCATAGGCAGCCATTGGAAGAAACGATCGACAGATTTCATCTGAGACCTTTCATGGAAGAAGCATACATGATCTGGTGCGGCATTGTAAAGGACGAGGCCACCGTCTTGAACAGTTATCTCTTCTTTGAACGGCTAACGGAAGGTTTCGAATTGTTGCCCAACCTTACTTCCTTAGCCTTCGACGAGAGCATGTGGTGGAACACTATGGACGAATTCGGGTATGTCGCGAGGAAACAGTCCTTGGAATGCGATCTTTCTGGGTCTCCGCTTGCGCGTAATTGGCATCCTTTTTATTTAAAGCCCATCGTCTACGATGCTTATTCGACGAATGACGGAAAAGGCTGTAAAATCATCATGCAAGCCTTGGCTAGTGCTCGAAGAACAATCGAAAGGTTGGAAGGTGGTGGTTGCCATCATATGGGAACGAAGTTTCAATCGTCCTGGTTACAGCCACCATTGGTCAAATCTTCTCTGTCAACTTCCATCCAGGTCCTCCTGTTGCGGCTCAGGTCTCTCTCTCTCAAAATCCAAATGCAAGAAGATGATCAATTGGAAGCCCCGAGCACTTTAGGTTACCTACCCCTAGTTTTGCAGCGAGCTCACCTATTGAGCAAGCTCCAGTTGATATTCTATCCACACGAACCAAGAGGTGTTCGCCGGCGGCCTGCGAATTTCGTGCCCCAAAGGATCAAATTCGACCATGTTTTCCGCCGTCCCTGCCAATATCCTCACCTTTGGGATCTCTTACTGGTTGGAGTCGAACTGGACGCTTTGACGCTCGAAGATTTTCTCTCTGAATGTTGCAAACAAATCAAAAGCCTGGAAATGCGTGAAATCAGTCTACTGAATGGGTGCTGGGAGGGAGTGATACAAGGTCTGCGATGCATTCAAGCTACGCGAAAAGTGTATCTAAATCGCTGTTACCTGGGATCCGGCGGTACGTTAAGCCACTGGGATGGCCACAGATTCGCTGTAAAGAGCTACCTTTCTTCTGGGCAGCCCGAGGGAGCAGTCGAGGCTGATGACATCAACGAATATATTCTGTATGGTGGAAAACATCCATGTCTCTCACAGAGCGATCTTGAAGGCCAAGAATGGGAGTGGTGGTTCGAGGGTCTCCCAAAAGATATTCAAGAGCGCGGCAAGTCGTACTTCCAGAGAGGCTTGAAAGAGGCGCGCCAAGAGGCAATCAGACTGAAGAGCACGGTCGCTTAGATGGGTAATCCCAATGGATGATGCTCCTTCTTGAAGACGTCACTTCTGCGCATTACACGACCGAAATCCGTTCCTATGGCCCTGTCGACAACGTTGATGGATCATAGTGGACGGCCTTGCCTCCAGAATGACTCCTATGCGTCAACCCTATTTCGAGCCCATCCAGTAACATCGTCGGGCAAAGCGACCTTGTCGAATTTGTTAAGGCATTGAGTTGTGAACAGCAAGGTGAGTGCGACGAACAGGCTGCCTTCACCTCTTCACACGATGGGAGGAATAGCGTACGCTGTACGCTGGACTCGGATGGAGAGCGCTTCGCTAGGGAAGCTGTGCGTTGTCATATCACTAAACCGACGCTCTACAACAAGATGGCGTCGAGAAGACCCAAGTCTTGATGATTGATCAGTCAGCTTGTCTGGATGACGAGGCAGTGGACAAATGCAATCGCTTTGCCACCAGCAGAGAAGCATTCCGACATGACTTGATAGCTCAAAGCACATGGAAATTGTCACACAAAACGGCTGAAAGGGTCATGCACCTTGAGGTCATTGGTTGCCTTTGAATAGATGAGAATTCAAGAATGAAACGTGAAGGAGATAGAAGCCAAGCTGCCTGAGGCAGTCGAGAAACAATTTGTTCCCTCCACAATGAACAGCAACAGTTGGGCTCTTTTCTGGCATTACTTCCTGAATAATCTAAAGTCGGTAGAATTGTGCGCAGCATCAACATGTCAGCTAATGGCAACCAGAGTGAAGCATGCCCTTGAAATCAAATTGCTCTTAGTGGATATTTGTCACGTCTCGAGGAATAGGTCGTTGACCTTATTCACTACGAAGTCTGATGTTAGAGGTCGAATGCTTTCGTTGGCCTCTGTCCTAGTCATATAAACCGATATTCCCAAGAGAACACCTCAGAGAAGACGCCTCGCTGTCTTTTGCAAACTCAACCAAAAATTACCGTGCTAAACAAAATCACATCAACACAGGTCCACCATCCTTACTCCACCCTTTACTCCGCATGCTTTCCTCTATCCTATCCCAAATCCCCTCCACGACCTCCCGATCCCGCCACCGTCCCGCCGCCCCCTGCTGCGGGTTCCACTTCTCGATCTGCGCGCTCGTGACACCCCTGCCCCAGCCCCTGACCGTCTGCGGCACATCCTCGCCCCTCCATCCGATATAGATCCCTAAGGCGTGCTTGAACAGGTCCGGCGCGTTCTGCCACTTGTAGCTCTTGAACTGCCAGGTCTGTCCCGTGGTGAAGACGCCGACGACGCGGTTCCAGTAGTCGGGTTTGAATTGCTCGGGCGTGTCGACCAGGATGAACCGGAAGGGCCGCTGCGGGTCGATGGAGGGGAGTAAACGGGAGACGTGCAGGATGTTGGCGGAGGAGAGGGCGGAGTCGGGGGGGATGTAGGTGCCGGAGTCGAGGAAGGATTTGATGTTGGACATGCGGAGGAGCGAGGAGGCGGAGGGGGAGAGGAGGATGATGGGGTCAGGTCTGCGGCCGGGCTTCTTGTCGCGGGATGCTAAGGTGGTGGTGTTGGCGACGGGGGCGGCGGCGGCGGCTGGGACGTTGGGCTTCTTGCTGCGGTCCTTGTGGAAGATTTCGGAGTACCTTCGGACGGAGGAAAAATCCTGGAATGAAAGGTCAGGGTGTATTGCTTACCCTAGAAAGAGGGAAAGAACTTACTGTAGGTTTTGTCCCTCGCAAGATGCTGTTCCTATCGCCCATCCTCCTCTCAAGATCATAGATTTCTTGAAGTCGCGGATCGATCTGCTTCCCCAGTCTTGCTCCAGCTGCTCCACTTGGAACCGTGCCCACTCCACCAGTCGCACCCGACGCCAATTGCGCGGCTGATCTTGCAGCAGCACTGTCCCCCTCCAATGGCTTGATATACTCGCTGTCATCCGATGCACCCTCAAGCCATGTGATCAGATCGAGTCTCTCTACAAAGACCAGATTCTGCACCCGTCCAGGCTGATCGGTTGCGGTAAGATCATCATTCAGCTGTTGCGCTGAAGCGATGTAATCGGGAATATTGACATCCTTCTTCTGCCATGCAAAGAAGATACTTCGAAGGTCAACGGCCTTTTCGGATGAGAAGAATCGAGTGTGCGTGTCTAGGGATATGGCATGACGATTGGGCACAGCGAAGTGCAGATGTGTAGCACGGGCGAGGCTGTCCGTTGCATCTGGAGCTTCTGTGGAGGTTGCAAGGACGATTGGGCTGCTAGAGGCGATCGATTGGCGTAGACTGATGAGTGGATCATGTTCTGAAGAAGCCATGTCTGAGATGCGCTTACATTCAGTCAAATGCAGTCGCAGTGACGGAGAGCACGACGTCTGCGGACGACATTGAATGACAATAACGCGATCAAGCAGCAGGAAGTTTGCTTCCTGACATGCGTAGGGCAAGGCACGGTCCTTCCTTTCCAAACCAGAAAAAGGAGTAAATCATCTTTGCAGTCCACGTTGGATTTTTGACATCCCCTGTCGCCATTCTGAACAAAGCGAAAGAAGCATTCACGCTGGTCTAGTGCAGTGACAAAATGTGATCCCACTTGCTCACGATGGAATGTCATGATCACCCATATGATATGCTGAGGAGCCAATCTCAAGCCGTCACACAAACCGACTCTATCGAGCCATGTCAGAAGAACCAAGAAGCTTCAAGGTTTATTCTCTTCTTCTGTAGCAACAGTACAGAGAATGTAATTGCTCCATTTTCCACCTTATAATACAGATTTCCACACATCATGTTCATCGTCATCATCAGCGGTCAATTCAGCCATGTTCCCGTATTTCAAGTCTCACAAGACTCAAAAAGTTCTCCCCCATATCACAGCTTACTCCCCACCCACCTCGGCCCTCTCTTCTCCACAAACGCCCTCACCCCCTCCGTCATATTCTCCCCCCCTTCCACCCTCTTCCACAGCCCCCCCTCCCTCACCACCTCCCCACTCGCCTCCTCCACCCCCATCCCATCCCACCCCAACTCCACTCCAGCCTTACTAACCACCACACTATCCGGACTATTCCCCGCAATCACCCCTGCCCACCTCACCGCCAACTCCACCACCCCCCCTTTCACTCCCTCCTCCCCATCCGCGCTCGCAACCTCATTCACCAACCCCCACGCCCTCGCCTCCAGCGCCCCCACCTCCCGGCCCGTCAACGCCATCTCCATCGCCCTCTGCCTGCCCAGCGTGCGGATGAGCCGGGGCAACGCGCCCGCAATGGCAGCGACCCCGCGCTTGACCTCGGGCAGCGCGAATCTTGCGCCGGGGCTCGCGAGGACGATGTCGGTGTTGACGATGATCTCGCAGCCGCCGCCGTGCGCGATGCCGTTCACGGCCGCGATGACGGGTTTCTTGCCGCGCCGGCGGGAGAGGCCGCCGAAGCCGGAGGGGGGCATGGCCGGGCGGGTGCCCGCGGAGGCGGTGTTGGATTGGTTCCATTCTGGAATTCACGGTGTCAGCCAAAAGCTTTTTGCGTGGATCGATATGGTTGGAGGGGGTGATGAGGTAGCACAATTGGGGATTTTTGCATATACATACCCTTGAGATCCGCCCCCGCGCAAAACGCCCGCCCTGCCCCTGTCACGATGCCAACCCGCAGGTCGGGCTCGGTGTCGAACCAGGTCCAGATCTCGTGGAGTTCCCGGTGGCCCGCACTGTTGATGCAATTGAGCTGTTTAGGCCGGTTGAGCGTGACGAGGAGGGTGTGCGGGGCGGGGAAGGTAATGGTGGTGAAGGAGGTTGATGGGGGCTCGGTTTGGAGCTGAGGTTTGTTGGGGGGGATGGGGGCCATTGTTTGAGGGTGAGTGACGAGTGACGAGAAGAAGCCGCCCTTTTTGGAATGTATTTGAGACACCGGTAGAGCACGTTGGAGCTTATATTCGCAACTATCATGGAGGAAGAGCTTGAGCTTCTGAAATGCAGATGCCGAGGTCCAAATTCTGGCGCTAGTGTTTCCGCTGGGGACGGATAGGGGCAAAACTTGGGAGTCATTACTACATCAATGGGATGACCATTCCCTTCCCAAAGTTCATCTTCAAATCTGAGATATGATGCAAAGCGGAATTCAATAACCAAGTTCAAAACATTAATGGGAATCCTTCGCCCCCAACACCTCAGGATAGGTATTGATAACATGATATTCAATCGTTGCGGCTGCGATTCTGATCGCACTCCTCAATCTCGTGCAATGCGATAGCCTCATACCGCCCGCAACTGATCATAACCTTCCTTCATTCGTACCTGTAATTCTTGATGCCAGCAACATTACCACCCCACTCCAACCCTCTCCTTTCAATCCAATTCCTCCTTGAACGAAACCCGCTTCATCACCTTCGGCCTCTTCTGTCCCGCTTCAGGCTTCATGATCCCTCCCACCACATCATCCTTCTCCTCCTGTGCCATCCGACTACTCCCTTCTGCCGCCGCCCTAGCTTCGTTCCCGTCCCTGTTGACCGTCTGCTGCTGCTGCTGCATCCTCATCCTCATCATCGCCTTCTCCTGCTCCCTCCTCTTCATCTCCCGCATCCACTCCTCATCCCGCCTACTCAGCGGCGCCCCCTTATACCTCAGCAACCACCTCCACGCATCTGCGTCGGGCCGGAAGCCAATCTGCGTGTTCTCGTTCGGCGGAAACCCGGGCCCGGGGGTCATGCGACCGATGTAATACTGATTGATGGACGAATCGATGGAGGTGCCGAACTCGGGGCCCAGGTAGTTGCCGCCGTAGGGGCTGGGCTTGGGGGTGATGCGGGCGCGGTCCTCGAGCAGTTTCTCGCGCGGGATGTTGAGTCGGTAGGTAGGGTCGGTATGGCCCTTGATGATGTAGTCGGCCAGTTGTTCGGAGGTGAAGGGGGCGGGAGGCTGTTGGTCGAACTCTTGGGCGGAGATGGACTCGGCAATGGGGGTAAGTGGGTCTGGTGGCTGCTCTGGAGTTTGTTCACACAGTCGGTCATAGATGTAGGATGCTTGGCTGTCCGATAATCCAGTCGCAAGGGCATGGGACGTTGATCTGAAGGGCTGATTTGGAGCAATGTTCTTGGCAAAATCACGGATCCTCGGTTCTTCAGTGGTGTTGTGAATGTGAGGGTTTGCCCCATCTGCTGACCTGGTTCGCGGTACGACATTTTCTTGCAGTGTCTGAACATGCTCCTCTGGTGGACTGTTCCGGGACGACTGAGCATCCGCAGTCGTTGGCGGTACAGGAACAGTCGTGCGACCTGCGTTGACCAGGTTCTGAGCAACGCTCTTATGTGCTCTGAGCACAGTCACAGGACATTTGTTCGTCTGAGTATTCTGATAGTCAAATGGTCGAGAGCTCGGATGCCCAGGTCTGCCACTATGTTAGCAAGTGGTCCTATTTGTCTGGGAGTCAAGCCGTACCCGTAGCGTCGAGAGGCTCCTGGTGGCCATTCCCGTCCTGAGGCAGGTAAGAAAAACGGCAGTCCGGAAAGGTCGAATCCGCCGGGCAAATCCTCACCTGGGAAACACAGATCCTGTGGTAGGCCCATGCCGTCGACGTTGTTCGGCTGTTTAGAATCGTTTGGCATTTGAGCTTCCGTATCTTCAACCGCTGGTCACAAACGTCAGTGCCCTATGTTGCGGGCCATCTAGAAAGACAGCAGAGGGGTTGACATACCACAGGCAGGATATGCTAGAGCGAGATGAGATTTGAATAACTGTTCCTGGTCCGCACCGATTGGTTCCTCTAGGTTCCTACCAGCGAACCAAGTCTGGGCAAAAGCTGTCTGTTGCTTCCTGTCCAGACCTAAATCCAATTCGCTGAGATCGATGGGAAGCTGCCTCTCGGACGATCTTTGGCGATGCTTGAGGTATTTGCGGTAACTCTTCTTGCGTCTGATCACAGTCGGCCTCAGCAAAGTGACGAGCTGCAACAATTGAGTATGCCATGGACCATCGGTTCTGCCAAAGATGAGCCTCAAGAAGGTATGCGTCTGGAATCTGGTCATCTTTGTTCACTTACGGAGGGTGTTCACAATCCGGCAACTCTGGCATGGCCAACCACAAAAGCTCCTCGCTTTCATTCGAAAGAATCAATTCACTGAAAGCCTGGATTTCCGCCTCGTTGCTTGCGTTGAACGAGATGCGTCGCACCATGCATCGAACAAATCTGATGTATTGATGCCGACCGGATGAGCTGTTGATCAGAGATTTCCATTTCGAGGTCGTGCAATAGTCAAGGTCAACGCTGCTCCATTTCTCACTCCGTATCTCTGTCGTCCCCTCATAAGGCTCAACGGGGTAGGTACGCGTTGGAAAGCTCAGCAAATTGACCAGGTTCGGAGAAGACATGGAGGCAGCAGCTCTGGTCTTTTGCTCAAGTGTTGTCACTGAAGAAGACATGATTCCGAACGCAGTGATATGGCTGAGAACAGAGGGAAAGAGCAACTCAGCTCCTGCTGATCATGAACTCATGATGAGAGGTTCTCTTCTCGACACAGACGAGGCAAAGAAGGCAGATCCATGTGTTGTAGGTGGGATGGAAACAAGTAGTGTACAGGAAATGCCGTTCGCCTCGCTCAAAGGTGACACTACTTACACGGAGCTCCCGCTTTTCATCATCATCCACCACCATCGCCTCGCGATGATGAGGCGGGGGAGGCAAACAAAGCCTCATTGACCTAAGGTACCTACTTTCCCTGGATTTTTTGGACAATCTTGGTCACCTCCGTGAACATCTTGTCGCCCTCTTCAAGCCCGCAGACCTCTTTGGCAATGGTCTTTGCATCTTGACTCTTCAGCTTCTTACCCAGCTCGACACTCTCCTCGTCACCCTCTACATCAACAAACTTGAATGTTTGCTCAACAGCTCCGAGAAGGGCCGTATACTTATCACCTTGCTCAGCCAAGTGGTGCGCGGGTCCGATGAAGCGTTCTTGCCTCCCCAGCTTCCGCAGTGGTGCCCTACCAACACGCTCCACCACATCCTTGAGGTGAGGGTTGGAGATGCGCTGAATGATCTTTTCGACGTAGTCTTTTTGCTCCTGGACGCCAATGCCATGCTTATTGACGATCAAATGGCTTGTCTCAGCTAGGCACTCGTGCACTATCTCATGGATCTCCTTGTCCTCGAGTGCTTCGGCAATGGTCCTCTTCCCGCGTGCATGGCCATAGTAGGCTGCTGCAGCGTGCCCCGTATTGACTGTGAAGAGCTTGCGCTCAATGTATGGAACCAGGTCATCTACCCACTTGATTGCCTCGACTTTGGGCGGGCCGTGGGGAGCGAAAGGTGTCTTGTCGACAACCCATTCATAGAAGCTTTCAATCTTGACGTTGAGCCCGGCATCTGGATCCTGCCCGGGAACGATTCGATCGATGGCCGAGTTGGCGAATCGGGCTCGGTCATTAATGGAAGGGAGGCGGTCTTGAGGAGTGTTCTTCGAGTCTTTGATAAAGCCAGCGAGTGTGTCGGTGGCGCCTATCATGTTCTCACAAGCTATCACTGCGATTGGCGTCTTCTCCGTTCTCTTGTCTATGGCCTTTCCGATGACAGGAGCAATGAACTTGAGGATGTTGGGGCCGACGGCACAAGTGACCTAAGTGGAGCTGTCAGGAGCAGCAAAAGAGATGGTCTCAATCATGGCAGACTCCTTACCAAGTCAGCGCTAGCAATCTCGTCGACAGCATCTGCTTCATTCGTCTTGGAATTGATGGCCCGGTAGTTGTCAATGGTGTTCACTTTTTCTCCTTCGGCCCCTATCTCTGTAACGGTGTAGGACCTCTGGGCTTGAAGTGACTCGATGAGCTTATCAACCACGTCAACGAAGACGACCTGTTCCGAGCATTGATTTAGTATCCGGAGCTCGCAGAGAAGAATTATCCTGCCTTACCTCGAAACCAGACAGGCACAGCTTCTCTGCCACAAAGCCACGGCCAATATTCCCACCTCCAAAGTGGACAGCCTTGAGTCCCATGGCCGAGGCAAGTCAAAAGCAATTGAAGGGCAGTTAGCGTCCTGAATCGTATGACAGAGCTTGGAATCGAAAGCTCTGGAGGAAGGTAGCCTATCTCGAATAGCCACAGAAGTGCAGAGAAAAGATGCGTATGTAAGAGGGTCAGCGAAGGTAAGCTCTAAATGCTAAGCTTCTGAGAATTGTGGATTGGGTGGAAACAAGGCAGCGTCTGGGGAAGACAGTGACGAGGAGGAAAGTGGGGCTTCGACGTCAATTCTCCGGGAGCTGTCACTTCCCCCGCAATTCGCTCCAACGGCTGTTAAATCGAACGCGGCTTGGCAAGCAGATCAGACTTCAGGGGCTTTTTTTATTGCTCCTCGAAAGAATGATGGGGCGGAATAAGCAAGAAAGGGATACTGTTGGAGTTTAGACATATGCGATACCTATCTCATTATACATTAGTCTGGATTTTGATTCTGCGAGTTCTTCATTGTACACACTTCTCCATTTGTGCTGTCCGGCTTGATGTATCCTGATCTCAAGCTCCCGGCATGTTCTCAATTACTGCTGGCTGTCATATTCCCGTCCGGCGTCACATCTTGTGAACAATGGACGAGGCGATGATGTCTACTGGACGAACGATGCTTGCTGATCCGTTCAAGCGGCAGCTTCCCGAGTTTCAGGTTCGGCTGAGCTGTAGTATTCATCAGGATACCTTTGCGCGTACTCCTCGCTCATTTTCCGCTCTCGGCGGTCGATGAGGTACCATTGAGCAATCCAGTAGCAGCAGGTAAGCGCCAACAAGCAGGTTGCGGCCCAAGACATGTTCGAGAAGAGTTGACCCTTGTGAGCCGTCACTCCAATGTGTTTGCCCACCTCACTGATCATTGGCACATAGATTCTGGTGAGTATGCTGGAGATGGAGGAAGCAACCAACAAGCAGAAAAGTGAAAACTATGGGTATGGGTTAGCTGGAAAGATTGGGAACCGTGCCATCTTGGTGGAAAGACTTACTCCGCTTGACACATAGGTGATTCTGTGGAACAGGACATGCCTCTCCGGTCTTCGGGAGAAGAGGAAGAAAATGCACCCGATGAAGGAGACAAGCATCAAGAAGATGCCTGCGAGGTACATTGCTGACATGGCATGCCATGTGGCCTTGAGACCGTCCGTGATGACATCGAGCGAGCTAGGCCAGTTGAGCAGACCTGGGAGGCTATCAGTCCCAAGGATGTCCTCGGCGATGACTTTAGGCTGGAAGAAAAAATCAATGCTCGGGCTGGTGCAATTGTTACTGGTCTGGTTCAGACGGTGATCTTTGGCGTTCCACTCCCAATGTCGTTTGCAGTAAGTGAGCAGATGAATACCATAGAACTTTTCAACCTTGACAGCTTTCGTGAGATTCTTGATCTCGGATTCAATCTCATTCATCGTCTTTGACGCCATGTTGCTGACCGAGCTTGAAACGGAGTCACTGGCACTTTGAACAGAGCTACTGGCGCTTTTTGCAGAGCTACCAGCACTCTTCGTGGCAGCCTTGGCAGCGTGGCTGACCACACCCCGTTTCTCAACGGAAGAAGTATCAAGATTGCCGGTAAAGTTCGTTGGGTCAAATGACACATTCACCTAGTCACAGTGAGTCTTGGAAGCAAGAGCATGCGAAGAAACACGAACCGTCATCATACTAGCGCTCTGCCACGATGATTTACCGTCCGTAGAGCCTGCCAGAAGGCAAAAGAAGGAGAGGAGTAGTGCGATGAACAGGATAGTTGGCGGCAAGATAAACCTCTTGACTTCTTTGGTTCTGTCTGTCACGCCCCTGAATTGGGTCATGACCTTCTCCTCTACTTCGTAAGTTGTCCGGTCCATCGCCGGCGTTGGAGGTGGATGACTCATTGTGATAGCAATGATAGCTTCGACGATTTCTAATCTTTTTCTGGTCTGTAATGCAGGATTCAAGCTCTGCTAAAGTTGTCGAAGTCTCGAGATGGGGTTGCTCGATGGCAGTGTGAGACATTGTGTTATACGTAAAATTCAATTCAAAGAACACAATGACCACGCACTTTTTCTGAAGGATAGGCGATTGCCTTTCAAGATTGAAAATGGGCCTTCGCAATTCTGTGCGCCCCGCAATGGTGTGGGCGACATTCTTTGTCCAGGGACAAGGGTCGCTGACACGGCGCCTGATACTTCTAAAAGACACCTTGTCCACCACAATCGAATTCAACTTGCAGCTATTGTCACTCACTGGCACAACTCAAATCGTAGATCACAAGCGTCCAGCGAGTGTCTGCGGGTAACGCCCCCTTGGAGCACGAAAAGCCAGATGAGAATTCCGAGTACCATTTGGGCGCCAGGAGAAGTCCGTATGCTGATCGATGCGACTCCAAGACAAAGGAAAGCCGGGCAACCCTGCGTACCAAGAATTTTGACAGTGGCAATCGAATCTTCGATCAATAATCTTCGGGCACGTCCAATGGAATGAAAATAGCGATGACGCGCAGGTAGGCTTGCGCCAATGCAGATTGCAGAAGCCTGAGCTTTAGCTAGACAGCTGGGAGTCTCGTTGGGCATCTGATCCCGCTGCTTGAGTTGTTGAACTTCAGTTGAACGTCAAAACGAGTTGACTGTTGGCCTCAATAGGCGCTGTACTTGCTCCACGGCCAAGCCGTTTCTGCAGGCTGTGTGCAGTGTGTGGCTTCCCATTGCTTCGGGTGTTTCTGTTCACCTCCACTGAACGCCCAAAAAGCGGAAGCCAGCAGGTTTCTTGGTTTTGGAAGCGCTGGCATTCTCAAGGTAATGTCTTGGATATCCAGGTACATCAAGAGCAAGCATTCGATATTCATAATCTGGATGGCCAGGTCCTTTGACCATGTGAAGGGAGACGACACCTTTCCTCTCGGATCCTTCCACGTTGAAATGCATTCTGAAATGCTCAGTGCCGGTCCTATCGGTGTGCACGCTTGAGGCGATTGGTCTCGCTCTTGCCCATTTGTTGCTCGTCGGCTCACCGTATGCCGTGATCTTTCCCTTGCCGCCCAAAAGCTCAAGAGCCTTGGGATCTGCTCGTACGCGATCGACCGCATGATTGAATTGCCTGCTCTTGCCTTCGGGGGCGAGCAACTCTGCATAAAGAAAGTAGCAAATCAAACCCTATGTATCATTAGAGTTGTACCCAGCGTTGATATGATGGGAGGGTACCATACAGTTCCAACAATGCCAGTCAAGACAAGGCCCATGTTGAATGTTTGCTGAGTTGTCCGGGCTGCCTTCTCCCGTGTCGATAGATCTTGCCACTGTACTCTACCATCATCATTGACGACTGTGACCTGTCGCCTAGACGCTTTTGCATTGTTTCCAAGGTTCGACGCAGTAGCATAGCCCTGACAAGAGGGCGTTGCAACTTTGGTTGGAGAGTGGATAATGCGGAGCTTGACCACAGGCCGAGCGTGTGGAAGGCCATTGCAACATGGCGTTAGAGCCTTGAAAGGCTCCTTAGAGTATACCCTGCACATCAACGCCATCTTTGAATTGGGCCATGCAGATTGGCCTCTTACAAATTCTTGCGAAGAGGAAACATGGAGGTGGCGGAGGAGAGGGGCCATGCGGCCATGAATTTGGTGCCAAAACTATGCGCATTGCAGGGAACGAACTGCGTACTCTTGGAATTTTGTCACTGTTCCCAAATAAGGTTTTGGTGCATGAAATCCGCTCCGTGAGGCCACTTCAGTCCAATCAATACGGAGTACTGAAGACAAGTCAACATTAATCGTGGGTTGCTCTCTCCACCACATTCTGTGTCTGTCCTCAAAGAGACCATATAGACTGCGATGGCGCTGGCGACCAAAGCGCAGTCTCAGAAGCTGTTCGAAAAGCTCAAAACCAAGCCTGCGAACAAAGTAACCCCCCCCCCTTCGAGTACCACAGTACCCAGATTGCTCACCATCCCCCACTAGGTATGCTTTGATTGCGGTACGAAGAATCCGACTTGGTCATCTGTACCCTTTGCCATATACCTATGTCTCGATTGTTCCTCGAACCATCGCAACCTGGGTGTACACATATCCTTTGTCAGATCGACAAACCTTGATCGTAAGACTCTTCCGAGGTCTTCACATCATTGCGGCGCTAACAGACCAATGTCAGAATGGCAATGGGATCAGCTCAGAACCATGAAGGTGGGCGGCAATGAGTCGGCCACCAAGTATTTCCAGACACATGGTGGAACCGCAGCACTCGCCAGCAAAGACCCAAAGACGAAATATACGTCGAACGCTGCCACCAAATACAAAGATGAGCTCAAGAAGCGAGCTGCTGCCGACGCCAAAGAGTATGTGAAGGAATTGAAAGCATTAGACAGTCCTGGGGTTGACACCACATAGATTCCCGGGGGAGGTTGTCGTCAGCGACATCGCCATCTCCACACCCGCTGATGGCACATCGACCCCCTCCGAAGGAGGCGATGATTTCTTCTCCTCCTGGGACAAGCCGACCATCAAGAGACCTTCCAATCCACCGTCAAGAACACAGACTCCACCAGTCGTCAGTCGGACCGCCTCTCCCTTCCTGAATGCTGGCGCAAATGGTGCTTCTCAGCCACGCTCAAAGTCCCCTCTCAACGGTGACAGTGAATCGCAGCCTGCAGCATCCCGCGCAGTGCCTTCGGCCGCCATTCGCAAATCTGCAGGATCTGCCGGTCCACGAAAAGCCAACATCTTGGGTGCGAAGAAGACACAGAAGCTGGGCGCGAAGAAGCTTGGCGGTGCTGAGGCCGTGGATTTCGAGGAAGCCGAGCGTAAGGCCAAGGAGGAAGCCGAACGAGTCGCCAAACTGGGGTACGATCCTGACGCCGAGGAGGCCGAAGCAAAGAAGACGGTGCGGTCTGGCAGTGTTTCCGAGACCACCAAAAAGGCAGCTCCAACCCCTATCAATCCATCCAAGCCAAGCTATGGCGCTTCGAAACACGAACGAACGAAGAGTGAAATGGAACGACTAGGTATGGGTATGGGTCGTCTTGGATTTGGCCAGGTCGGTTCCAGCAAGGCTGCTGCCGCTCCCAAAAAGATGGGGTTTGGTGCAACGGGGGGCAGCAGAGCCACTCAAGAAGGTGAGCTGGTTCGGTCAATCTTGGGACAGGATGCTCACGCTTCTTAGATGACGATGAGAAGTACGCTCGCGAGAAGTTTGGAACGCAAAAGGGCATATCGAGCGACGAATTCTTTGGACGTAACAACTTCGACCCGTCTGCCCAGGCTGAATCCAAACAACGCCTGCAAGGCTTTGAGGGCGCAACCTCCATCTCAAGCAATGCCTACTTTGGACGCCCTGAGGACGATATCCCGCAAGCCGACGAGTATGGGAACTACGGTGACTTGGAATCGGCTGCAAAGGACTTTGTTCGGAAGTTTGGTGTCACTGCTGGGGATGATCTGGAGAATCTGACTAATGTTCTGGGAGAAGGAGCAACGAAATTGCAAGGTATGCTGCCTCGTAGGAAATCACGAACATTACTTTGCTGACAATTTGGTGTCTCAGGAGCGATTAGAAGCTATCTGAATGGTTAGACTGGGTGGACATGATGGGCAGTGAATGGTTCACGACAACATACCGGTCTCACGCATTGCTTTTAGAAATAATGAGAAACCGTGAAGCGTCCTGACGGCATTTTGAAGCGTGTATCACGTCATTTTCCAAGAGCAATAGAGCAAACCACCAGACCGTTCGTATCTACATCGTCACAATCCAGATCAGGCACGACTCTTTACCCATTGCCATGCTGTAGCCCATGCCCTCGCACTGACCCGATATTGGCGCTGTCATCAATCATCACTCATACCTCCATTCCTTCATTGCCGATCAAAAAAAGAAGGAAGTCCCCCCTTCTTCCCCCTTATCAATCATACTCCCTCCAAATATCCTCCACCCACCCCTCCGTCAACCGTTCGTCCTTGCCATACTCGGCCTGCCATCCCACAAACCCCTTATCCAACACATAAACCTCCTGCTCCCCCTCCTTCGCCTCGCTCACTTTCCCTTTTCCCTCCCCCTCCTCCTCTGTCACCTCCGTCATCACCCCCATCCCGCTCTTCCTCGTCCGTTCCCGCATATACCGCAACGCCGCGCTGGGTCCCCTCTGCTGACTCAGCGAACAATGGAACACCACGATTTTCTTCTCCGATAACGTGCGCACGAGTGCGGGGATCCGGTAGTCCAGGGAGGAGGAGGGGGCGTGGATGGAGGATTTTATGTGGCCGCCGACGTGGTCGTCGTCGCGGACGTCGATGATGGCGGTGGTGGCGGCGGTGGGGGGATGGAGGAGGAGGGTAGCGAGGTCGGGGGCGGTGATGCGGGAGATGGTGGCGATGTTGTGGGTGCTCATTTTTGGTCTTCGAAAGGAAGCGGTGCTGGACTGCCGGGCGTGTGGTTATGAGGGTTGGGCGTTCGACAGACGCAGGAGACGGATACCCTGCCTGGAAAGTGATTGCTGAAGGGGAGGAGTTTGGTGGGATGGCGCGGGTCAGCTCCACCTTCTGCTCCACAAAAAGGCTGAGGTGCCAGAGTATAAAACCAGGATCTCACCCCACGCGAGCTCCACAACGTGGGATCAAGTCGGTGAGATGCGCCAATCTCGGGCGGTTGGTGGGCCGCTGCCGCCAATGGAATTAGCTGCCGGTACAGACGTACGTGACGTAGGAGTATACTTTCTATCTTACATCCTGAAATAAAATTAACTCTGTCAGCTCTCTCAATTTATTGTTGGTTCATAGAATGATTAGTCTAGCATTTCGTAGTATCTGATCTTGGCTTTATGCCATTGCAATCAGCCTAGGTTTCTCAGTCACCCTCTTCTTTTTAGCAATGTCCTGGTCCATTTTTGAATCATCGCCCTCAGTTGCACGGCATAAGAGACCGACATTCATTGCCACCCACCGCCTCAGTCTTCCTATATTTTGCCAAGTCACAGTATCGTATCAAATGTCTCCCGAGCCGAGCTCGATCAACGCTCTTCCTTCGGGCGCCTCAAGAATTTCGTGGCCCTCTCCGGGCGCTTCTTCAATTTGATTCGCATGATAGCTCGATGAACTTGGATCAGGATATGAGTCGGGAGGGTATCGTTTGTTTGAGAATTGTGACAGTCCCCCTCCAGGATTCATACCGTATGAAGAAGAATGTCTGGATCTCACGAATCTTAGGCCGATCCACATTCCGGCGAGGAGGACCAGAGGGATACCGATTCCTAGACCTACGCCAAGGCCAACTTTGAGGGGTTCCGTATTTGAGCTGGCGCTGGCAAATGGTGTGATGGGCGTCTGTGAGCTTCTTTGAGAGGGTGCGCTCGGAAGTGAGCTTGCGGTCATGCTGCTTGCCAAGGAATTCGACGTGGTAAAGGCGAACATGCTGCTTGTCGAGGAAGTCGACGATGCGAAGTCCTGGATTTGGTCCGTGATGTTAAAATAGTGAGAAGTGAACCCTTGCGGATCCCCTGGAGCAAGCCATAGGAAGTAAACAGGCGAGAAGGCAAGGTTCTCATAGTAAGTCTGCACCTGCCATTTGAAAGCCTGCTGCCCAGCCCCACCGCTGCCAATGCCTTGATACAATGTCAGCATCTCCTAGAATGATGGACAAAACACTTACTGTAAATTGTCCCTGGCTCCTGCTCAGGAGGAGGGTCTGTGCCCTGCTGGTACAACTTGATGTCATAAGAATCGAGATTTGTGGACCATTGGATGTCTTGAGTAGATCCAAGTGTCCAAGTCAAGTCTGCTTCGAAATCTTTGTCTGGCCCAGGCGCAGGAGGATATAGGAAAGCAACATTGGAGTTTTCCCCCATGCTGACGCACGCAAAGCTGAGCAGAATGGCTTATAGGGATGAAAACCGCAAGGCTGGTATTCAATTGAAAAGAGTGAGCCGATATCCACGTGACAACTCGGCGATTTGCACAATAAAACGACTAGTACAACCCGAGTCACCATGAGATTGGCGACCACGCAATACTGGAAGTACTATGCGGAAAAGGTCTGGGCGCCCTATTACATTCACGGCCCGCAGGCGATCAGGTGACAATGAAGATTCTGGGACAGCCTTCTGTGTTGTGCCGACAGTGGTGCTGCAGCCATGACAAGTATTTGGTAATCTGTTGCTTCAGATTGCTGCAAAAGACGGGGCACGCTAGTCTATTCACTTATTGTGGATTGCTGCGGCCACCATGTTCTTCTTCACGCGCCTCCTCGAGCTTTCCCATTGATCCGGTCGAAACTGCTCCTGCAATCATCGGGCCCATAGCCTTCACACAAACTTTTCTGTTGTACTGCACACGCCGTGTCCTTCAAAACATGGACGACAAAATTTAACATTCAAAAAGGTACCAATACCGCAGATATCCATTGATGTCCTGGTTTGCAGCTCTGGCTCATAATCTCACTCATTTTGCTCGAGGCCGTTTTCCTCTTCTTATCATTTTCGTTGGCCTTTTACCGATCGGCACAGGGTTCCTCCATGTCTCGCCGCAGTTCGCTTCAACACATAGTCCACCAGACTCCTGCAGTCAGTACGATCAGTACCTTCACAACAATTACTGTTGGCTCCCGCCATACCATAAATCTTCGATACCTAGATGATTTCAAGAGATCTTCTTACTAAAGACTTCAGTTTTGATTCAACCATCGAGACGCAAGATTACTTACCGCTAACCCTACAGACCTGCGGACTGGCTCTACAGATGGCGTAATGGAGGTGCATAAACTCTCTTCCGCCGCTAGGTGGCAAACAAACGAACCTCGACCCAGGGGCCTTGGGAAAGTGGCGAGCATATATAAATATCGCTGGGTTATGGAAATTCGCAGTTTGCTCTCGCTTCATTTCCTTCAGACCGCAGTCGTTCTGGCTCTGTAAGCATTGCTGGCCTATGCCATGGGGAGCAGTGCAATTGATGTGTTGTTATGCGGCTTCTTGATTGAGAATCCATGGACCCTGGATTCTCAACTATGTCCAGGCAAAGTCACCCAAAAAAGAAGCCTGATGGTATCAGACTTTGTTGGAATACGTGAGGCTGTATGGCTGATATTTCGCGCCTCTTGTCTATTACCAATAAGGCAATTGTCTCACACAAGTGACTAAAATCTTGAGAGTAGTGATTAAACCAGACCAGGTTTATCGAGCAAGATATCGCATCTGCAATTACCCTAGAGCACAATGCCAACTGGGACATGCGTATCAAAGATCAAATGTGAGATATCGCCAAAGCCTCCAGGCCACTAATGCAGCCGTTGTCAGGCACATTGGACAAATTTCTAGATCCGATCTACCCTTGGCCCTAGAAGTACTAAAGGCCACCATACTTCGACACTCGGAAGGATGTCGTTCGCGAAACTTCTATGTCTCCACACGGAAATATAGACCGCTGGGATCTTCTTTGGTGAGGTTTCCGCAGTAGCCACTTTCCTTGCAGAAGTGACCGAAATGGGCCACTGGGGCGAACCGTGATACACTACGATAAGACGGTTCTAGAACCGTAGCATGCCAGGATGTAAGTTGGAGATTCGGCCCTGGTCACGAATTATCCTGCTCACACGCAGGTAGTCTGTAGGGTCTGGATGAACATCTGCACTTCAGTTCGAGCGATTTCTCTCCCGGGTGCTCGACGCTTACATTATAGACTCAGCGTGAACAAAATTGCGGGAAAGACCGACCTGATCTTTCGATCCGTCTGTCATGGATCGAAGGGATGGTCAATCTAATGATGCTTGATGGTTCGGCGGCAACTACGTTAACATCATCGACGTAAGGACAAGTCGAACTTTAGCGTCATCTCAGATCATAGGACGGATTGGAATGCACAAAGCGTTCTCAAGAAACGTAGGTGGAGTACATCCCTGAATGCTGGGAGGCGCGTAGATGGTTTTATGGATACCATCGACAATTTAAAGAATGGGTAAGCAGCAAATATCGTTTCTTAGTTTCAGATGAGCAGGTCCCATCTACAGAGATGTGGTATTCTTTTCTTATTAGACGATGGTGTCCAGTGTAATGCAGCGGACCGCTTTCACAGCCATCAGAGTGTACTGTTCTGCCATATGCGAGCAATCCTAGCCAAGTCGCGTATAGGTATTACCCCCTAAGCTGTAGAAGATCTGGTTTCCCTCTGTTCGATAGGTAAAATGAGAGTGCGAATTCCGCAGGGTTAGACTCACAGAACTTTGCTTCTTGTTATCTGATGATGGAGGAGGATTAAGTTTTTCGGTTACTCGCTCTGCCAACTTCGAAGATATCAGAACATCAATCGATAGAATAACCACTTTGAAAACATAGGAGCCACCCAAAAAATGTTGAAGTAGTATTGCTTTAGACATTTTAAAACCTGTGAGACCCTGACAGACAGATAACTAACGCTGGTTTCTCGTCTGACATCTCTAGGATTAATGTGCAAGATTCATAGTAAGCTCTGTGACCGGGAGTGGATGCTGTTTCACGCCCATATAAACCAAGAGTTCTTTCCATCTTCTCCTCTGCGAAAGAGACACCACATGCTCCCATGCAACCCGGTATTGACTTCTCCGGATCTGCGGTGCAGTTCATCTCCATTTCCTATCGTCAAAGCTTCAAAAGCCTTTGTCCAAAACCTACCAACCTGAATGATGTACACAATTGCGTATGTAAAGTCACGGAGCTCAAACAATTCCAAATTGCAAAACCGCTGTATCACGCGAACGTGCACTATCTTCTGGCTGAGGTCAACTTCTGATAGAGTTTCGGGCTGTCAAAATTGAGGATGCTGCTACGACAGAGCTACCTTTCCATTCATGAACTCCAGAGTTCTGAAGGACCTGCTCTCGCTTCGACTTCATGGGTATTTTGGAACGTGTACATTTCTCGGGGTTCTTCTACAGCAAACATTTCGTGTCGTTGTTGAGTCCTAATTGGTTGGGCGAGTCCTCCAGATTCTTTCATCTCGGCTCCTCTTTCTTCGAGAGTCTGCATCCTGGCTTTGTACAAGCGAAAGGCAATGTAGGATAGAAGAGCAATCAGCAGGCTGCCAAACACAATGCCAGTTGCTAACCCGATCTTCGTGGGTTGGCTGAAACCTCCGGTGGACGCTGATAAAGATGCAGAGGCAGGTGTGGAAGTTGATATCGAGGTAGGCACAGTGATGGATGTCGAGGCAGGTTTGGAGGGCGATACTGAGGAAGCTGCCTGAGAGGCTGTGGCAGGGTTGATGGAAGACTCAGAGGACTCGGTCCGAAGAGCTAAAGAAGAGGTCGGGTTGCTCGTGGCTCGAATGCTGCTCACCACGCTCTCGGGGATGCGAGCCTGTCCCTGCTGTGCCCATTGTCCTAGATGGTCGTCACAGCACGTAGTATTCACGTCTCGTTCGTTCCGCGGACAGAATGTTCCATCTGAACAGGCGCTCAGCTGTACGGATTCATTTGCTACGTCTGAGCACATGTAGCGCGGTCAACATGTGCTCGAAGTACGAATTTTAGGGAGGAGAGTCTGACAATAAGCAATGGCGAGGCATTCCGGGTCTTGCCAAGTAGAATCGGTGCACGAACGCCTCCAGATAGATGACCCATTATCATACTGACCAACCAGACCATTCCAACTCGAAAAACATAATGTACTCGCCCTGTCGCATCGCTCATTTTGGAAGCAACACATGCTCGCACCCACATTCCCATAGCAAGGTCCTGCATCAGTGTCGGGAGAGCCATCAATCAGATAGCATTCATGCTCGCTGTCTGGGGGAAAGGGGGAGGAGGAGGAGGCAGCAACGAG
This sequence comes from Ramalina intermedia, assembly GCA_003073195.1. Taxonomy (NCBI): domain Eukaryota; kingdom Fungi; phylum Ascomycota; class Lecanoromycetes; order Lecanorales; family Ramalinaceae; genus Ramalina; species Ramalina intermedia. The sequence goes on along the minus strand of PEKF01000001.1, from coordinate 98,540 downwards.
TAGCGGGATGCTGGAATAGAATATTGTGTGATACCATCTGAACAGCATCATGGAGCAATGGATCACGCATGAGTAACGGAAAACCGATGACAACAAATTCGATGAGACAGCTACCAAGTCGAGCTGCGACAGATGCGTCGCCACGTTGGGGTCTGCATCCAGCCTGCGTGTGGGAGGTGGGTGAGTCTGCATCGAAAGCTAGTAACCTTTGCCCCAATTGTTTGAAAGTAACACGCCTTGCTCGTGAGTATTTGATGGCGCTTTTCAAAAGGCTGATTGATGCTGGATGGATTGTACTTAGAAATATCTCTCTGCGATCACTGCCACTCTCTGAAAATAGAGACTTACATTGTGCGCAGGGTTTGATTTGCATCCAGTTCATTTGAAGCCACTAAACCTGACTCATTACGATCACGAAACAGATGCTATAGTACTTTTCCAAGAGGTGCAGCATTCCGACCAACAAGGCGTTTCTGGCCGCCCGACAAGGTGTCCTCAATTAACAAAAACAGGAGGACCTTGGAAAGGCTTGCAGATATCCGGGTTTCTAACCACGAAAATGCGTGTTTGAATCGAAATCAGAGAACCACATAGGCGGACGCAGGGGTTAACAATTTATTGCTATGTGCATGGCCTCCCCCCTTATGTGCTTAGGATCCTGATTGTCCTTCGAGCTTACCGACTATGTTACCTTGATGACAGACTGATGTTCTGGCGTTCAAGGGCAGAAACTTGACCGCAGTCAGAGACGCGAGGCGGCCCAATTCCGCTCGGGAAAAATTGCCTCCCGAGGTCTATAAGTTTTTCTGATCGGACGGTGCGTACAAGCACAAGTTTGAACAGCTCAGGCAGCGTCGATCAATCAGACCAACGAATGTCCAAGTCGCGAGAATGAAGACGACGTGGAAAGAGATTGCACCGGTGCCGAATCACCAGGACTTCTTGGATGTTGTTCTAAGTCGGACTCAACGCCGTCTGCCCACACAAATTCGGTCAGGGTTCAAAATCAGTAGAATACGCGGTATGCGTTATCGTTTCGCTTGAGGAGGTCAAAAGACTGATTGAGGTTCAGGCTTTTATACTCGAAAGGTCAAGTTCACGCAGGAAACCTTTTCCGAGAAGCTATCTGCAATCCTTGAAGGATTTCCTCGACTGCAAGACATACATCCCTTCCGTCAGTCAGATCCCCAATACTCTGCTTTCATTTATTTACGAGCGAGCAGACAAGGATCTCCTCAATACCCTTTACGATGCCGATCATTTCAGAATCGCCCTCGGACAACTCTCGACCGCCAAACATCTCATAGAAACTGTCTCTCGAGACTACGTCCGCCTTCTCAAGTATGCCCCGTCTCTCTACCAATGCAAACAGCTCAAGCGTGCCGCCCTTGGGCGAATGGCTACCATATGCCGTCGACTCAAGGATCCACTCGTCTACCTCGAACAAGTCCGGCAGCATCTTGGCCGTCTTCCATCCATCGATCCAAACACGAGAACCCTCCTTATCTGCGGCTACCCTAACGTTGGTAAATCGAGTTTTCTACGAAGTGTGACAAGAGCAGACGTGGATGTTCAGCCGTATGCCTTTACAACCAAATCCCTCTTCGTCGGCCACTTCGACTACAGATACCTTCGCTTCCAAGCCATCGATACCCCCGGCATCCTCGATCACCCTCTCGAGGAAATGAACACGATAGAGATGCAATCCATCACCGCCATTGCTCATCTTCGCTCTGCCATCTTATACTTCATGGATCTCTCCGAACAGTGTGGCTACACAGTATCTGCACAGCTGCAGCTGTTCCAGAGCATCAAACCCCTCTTCGCCAACAAGCTCGTCTTCATCGTCATCAACAAGATCGATCTCTGTACACCAGCCGATCTTGACATTGACACAAAAGCCCGTCTCGATGCGATCCTGACCTCAGGCGACGTCGAGATGTTACAACTTTCCTGTACGACGACAGAAGGGGTATCAGAAGTCAAGAATGCTGCATGCGAGCGCCTCATCGCAGACCGCGTCGCTCAGAAGCTGAAGGCCGGCACCAACAGCTCCGGCACAGTCGGTGGCCGCCTTGGCGACGTCCTCACTCGTATCCACGTCGCCCAACCCCTCGGTGGCATAGTGCGGCAACCCTACATCCCCGACGCGGTGAAGAGCCTCCCCAAGACCAGCAAAGACGACCCCTTACGGCCCCGATTAGCACGGGACCTCGAAGAAGAGAATGGCGGCGCGGGTGTCTACAATGTCGACCTCCGCTCCCAATACCAACTCGCCGACGACGACTGGAAAGAGGATCGCGTGCCCGAAGTCCTCAACGGCAAGAACGTCTACGACTTCATCGACCCGGACATCGAGGCCAAGCTTGCCGCTCTCGAAGCTGAGGAGGAGAAGCTGGAAGCCACGGGCTTCTATGACAGCGATGAAGATGTGGAGGACGCGCATGAAGCGGATCTGCGGACCAAGGCTGACCTGATCCGCCAGAAGCGGGAAGAAATCCGGCAGGAGGCGAAGATGAGGAAGAGCTTGAAGAACCGAGCTCTGATCCCGCGCTCGAAATTACCGAAGAAGCTGTCGGTCATGGAGGACTCGTTGGATAGATTGGGATACGATACCACTGCACTCGTTGCGCGAGCGAGATCAAAATCGCGAGGCCGGACATTGCAGAGGGAGGCATCGGAGGCTGGTGAGGACGGTGATGCCATGGACATTGATACTCCACTGAGCGCGGCCGATGCATTGAAAGCGAAGAGTCGATCACGCGCACGGAGCCAGAGCAATAGGCGAGAAGACGGCGTGAAGAGCGTGGTGTCCCGGGACAAGGCGGAGAAATTGATGAAGCTGGGTCAGCAGCGGATGAATCGGATGGCAAGGCAGGGCGAGGCGGATCGACATACCACTGCTGCACTGCCCAAGCATCTGGTGAGTCCCACTCACGAGTCATGACACAAGCATTCCGTGGAGATGTGATTTGCTAACAATAGCCTCTAGTTCTCCGGCAAGCGCGGCATGGGTAAGACGCAGAGACGGTAGAGTTGTGGTTATGGATGCAGTAGACTCTTACTCAAATTTTCAACAATTCTATAATGATAATGAGTATATTATCACACATACATGTCCAAACAATCCGCCAAAATATGATAATGGCCTTGCTCGCAAGTCTCGGACTCTTCCGTTTGTCCAACAAGTGATTTTTATCACAATATCAATTCCCCCAACCCAGACATCCCACAAGACCAGGGCAATGCGTGGCTGAGACATTTACTGACGATACTATGGACGCGATATCGACACTAAGACATTGCAAAAATCCGAAAATTGGTGTTCAGCAACATTGTGCAGTTGGCTAGATATGAGGCCGCAGGATCGAAACGTGTTCCTGCAATAGCAAATTCATGGGGTACTGTGTGAGGGCATGTTGTCAGGTCTCTGTATCGGTGGGAAGGCAATGGCAATACCGAGATTAATTTGTTCTGAATGGACGTTAACAATGCATAGCGGTCATCGATAGCAGGTCCATGTTTGAAGCTGGTATGAAAGCTATATGTATGAATAATTGCTCTAAGATCTCCATAACTCCCTCCAACGCCTACAACACCCCTGTCCAGAGTCTTGCAAAGCTCATTCTCGATCCAAAAAACCTTTTCGCCAAAAACGCCCCCGCCCATCTCTCAATACTCAAATCCCAATTTAAATATCGTGATCACCCCAGGCGTCCCCCAACTCACCAGCACCTCTTTCCCGTCCCCACCAGGCAACAGCTCCGGATGGCAATTGACACCATAATGCATCTTCCCCTCCGTTCCCCCCGCTTTGGCCTCTGCATCTCCCAGCACGGGGTAATAATCGCCCCACGGCCCGTATGGTGTCTCGGACAGGTAGAAACCTCCCGCAGACGCCATGGTCGATGTCCACAGTATATACTTGGCGAGGTAGGGGTTATACATCATGGACCCCTGGGCGTTGCTCACGGGGGATTTGGGCGTGCCGGCCATACCGTACCCATTCGCCGAAGTGGGGGGGATGGTGCCGGGGCTATCCCACGAGCCGTCCGTTTTGAGGAATTGGTATTGCGAGTGATCGAAGGCGGAGGATTGCTTCACCCTGCCGACAGTGATGGGATCGTATGTGCTAGCACTGTTGCTGTAGATGTAGACGTAGCCGTCCGGGCTGGGAGGTGGTGGGGACGCGCGATTGGGGTTGTAGACGGCGAAACTGCCGATCTGCAGCTTGTCGCCGGCCCAGAGCAGGCCTTCCTTGCGGGTGGCGATGGGCATGGTGTCGCCCAGGGTGACGTGCAGCATCGCCTGCCCCTTTGCATCGCCGTAGTCGGTTGTGGAGCGGAAGATCTCCCAGGCGAAGGCTATTCCCTCGCCATCGGCCACTTGTGCGACGTTGCTGGTGTCCATTCCGTAGTTCGTCCCCTGAGGAGGCACAGGGTCCGGATCCGGCGATCCGGTGAATGGTCTGGCAAAGTCGACATGGGTGAGGTCGGAAATCCCGGTAGTGTCGACTTCGAGAGTGTTGGTGGTTGAGCCGTAGAATGCGGCGCCCATGCTGAACCCGTAGGATTTGCCCGACTGGGAAGTGCCTAAAGTGTCGCCGAAGTTCCAGAAGGGGCGGTCGTCGATGGTGGAGGTGCGGCCCTTATCCCAATTGACCTTGTACATGGAGTTGGAAAAAATGGCGCCTGGGGGAAGTCCTTGGGAAGCGTCAGTGCCGGCAAGGATGTCGAATGTCCATTTCGAGCCTTTGTCGGCGGCGAAGGTTGCACCCGACGAAGGAAAATCTTTGGCTGTGCCTCCCGACGCTACCGTGGTATTGAATCTGGTAGCTTTTTCTCCTATTGCTACAGATGGAAGGGAGGAAGGGACTGCAGTTGGTGAACCTGACGCGGTAGACGTTGCAGGCGTCACCTGCTCAGTAGATGGCACTTTTGTCACTGCGCCGTTGGGAAGTATGCAGTCAGCGTAGCCTGAAGGTCGTGCAAAAGTTAGCGGTGGTTATACTCATGCTGTCGCGCTTCGACCAAACCCCTTGAGACTTAGGACTGATGAGGCACGTCACTTTTGAAGTAGCACAGATGTCGCTGGAAGTGAAATGTCTCAAGCGAATCTGAAGAGATAGAGAGGGCGTGTATGGGGATTGCGTTTAAAATACCTTGACCATCTTCCTGGCACAAGTCGGGAGTACCGTTCCCGTCAACATCATATCGCTTCGACAACAATGGGCCAGCCAATGTAGTCGAAATCAAGAAGAAGAGGAGACGCATGTGAATGATAATGTCGCCGTGGAGTAGGAGATGTATGTTGATGAAAGAAGGATATCTCGAGTTTGAATATGGATAAGCGAACGTGTTGGACAGGATGTCCTTGCTGAAGACCGATCATGAAATGCCAAAAGAGCGTATCTTGCGAAAGGAAAGAAAGAATGGATGTTCAATGGAAGTCGAAATTGAGATCATCGATCAGGCGCAGTATCAAAGGTCCCACCAGTCCTGACCATCAATACGTCTTCCCACGACATTCACCGCTTGGACTGTCACACAGAGCTTAGCCTGAGAGTTGTTTCACATTTGCATCCAGCGACTGGTACATCCAATCACAGGTCGATAGATGGAGGAGGACAATATCTTCGAGCATGTCAAAAGCCTCTCGACATCGTGCTCTGCTCGAACGACCAGGAAGCTACTTTCTGCACACGTTGGATCCTCATCTTGCTCGCCAGCGGGAGATATCACTGCAATGTTCACAGACCAAAGCAGGCGTATTTGATTTCGATTGGGCAATTCCGATTGCCGCGTTTCATCAAGTCGAATATAATCTAAGACCAACATCAAAACATTCTTGATTCGTTCAACAATTGATGCAGGATCCGCATAAAGATGTTGGAAGTTGGCCGTTCAGGGGCCGGGTAGCACAGCCTCATCTGCCCCTTGAGAGTGGGAGGTTCTAGCGCCCACCGGGCCGCGCAAGATTGCGATTCCAAGCCTTACGCTAGGCGCAGATCAGCCTTGATTTTCTGCTTGGTGAATGATTTTCAATCCGAAAGTATCTGTGTGTCGAATCGCTCAAGCCATGTTCGCAGTACCAGGCTGGTCCCTCTCGGCATCCGACTTGAAGACACAGACCGGCCCCACCCCATCCCTCACCAAAGCCCAAGCCCCACGAGATGGAGAAGCGAACCCCACAGCGGAGAAGAAATCGAGGAAGCGGAAGCGAGAGCACCACAAGGCCATCGACGTCACGGCCGAGAATGTGGGAGAGCTATGGCAGACTGTGATTGAGGGTCGACCGAGCAGCAAAAATTCCAAGAAGCCAGACAAGGCCAGCGGCAGCAAGGAGGAACGGAAGCCAAATAAACGGCTACGCAGGCAAGAGGCGAAAGCAGCGAGGGAGAAAGCAGACGCAGCTGACGGGGTCCTCCAACCTCGTCCTTCTCCTGACACAATATCCAACGACCACGCCGAAAATCCCATAACCACCGCCGTCGCCGCCGCCGCCGCCGCCGCACAAGGCCCTACCTCATCACCACCCGCCCCCACCTCCAACGCTCCCCCCACTGCTACCCTCCACCCCACCAACACCCTCACTCCCCTCCAAAGCCGTATGCAAGCCAAACTCACATCCGCCCGCTTCCGCCACCTCAATCAAACCCTCTACACCACCCCCTCCTCCTCTTCCTTCGCCCTCTTCACCACCACACCCGAAGCCTACAGCGCATACCATGCCGGTTTCCGCGCGCAAGTTGGCACCTGGCCCGAGAACCCTGTTGTTGGGTTCATCAAGGATGTGGAGATGCGCTGGCGGGAACGGCGGGCTGTGGGGCGGGATGTGAATGGGTTTAAGAAGAGGGGGAAATCTGGAGCAGGAGGGGGAGGGCGAGGGGGAGGAAAGGGGGAGGGGGAGGTGAGACCGCTACCGAGTGGAAGGGATGGTATATGCAGGATTGCGGATTTAGGGTGTGGAGACGCGACGCTCGCGGCTAGTCTGCGGCATCTGACGGCGGAGGCTACGGGGGCGGAGAGGAAGAAGGAGAAAGGTAAGGGTGGTGGTGGTGGTGGTGGTAAGGACGGGGGAAAGGGGGTGCTGGAGATCATGTCGGTTGATCTGGCTCAAGGGGATGGACCGAATCAGGGATTGGTTACTGTGGGGGATGTAACGGACTTGAATGCGCTGGGGATTAAGGATGGGAGCATCGATGTGGCGGTATGTTGTCTCAGCTTGATGGGCACGAACTGGGTCGGCGTGGTGGATGAGTGTGCGAGAGTAACAAGGGATGGAAGCGAGATTTGGGTGGCGGAGATCAAAAGCCGATTTGCGAAGCCTAAGCCTCCCAGGAAAGGGGCCATCGGCGAGAAAAAGAAGGAGAAGGGTGGCAAGAGGAAGAAGGGCGATGAGGAGGATGAGGTTGAGGACGAGGAGATGGCAGCCTTAGAGGAGCAGAAGGATGCTGGTGAGACTGATGTTAACGCTTTCGTCGAAGTCTGGCGAAAGCGGGGGTTTGCTTTGGCAGGAGATCCAGAGATGGGCAATAAGATGTTTGTGAAAATGAGGTTTGTGAGAGTGGGCAGGGCTGGCGGCGGACAGAGTGGTGTGATGTCGGGCCATTCCCGGTTCACCGTCCAAGACAGTCCAAACTCGGGAGCGATCGATGAGAGCAAGACTCTGAAGCCTTGTGTATACAAGACCAGATAAACCCGAATCACTGTGAACATCTGCTTCTCTCGAATCGTTCAATCGTCCAGCTCTAGATAATTGAGAAGGATGTTGCGTTCCTATGTCTTGTATATATAATCCTGTATAAACCGCGTTGAAGAGATCATATACGACTTCCATGGAGCTTCGCGTCTATCATGCGTCATGACATGGAAGTGTCTTTCTGGTTCATCATTTCCGTAATATCGTTGAGATGATCACGCTTTTGGGATCGGTTGATGATCCTCTGGGTATCTGTTGAATTGAGAATGCCACACCTGCGCCAACGCTATGCTTTGCCCAGAAACCATATTTGAAAGGAACAGAAAGAATGTCGTGAGTCTGTCAATAAGCCTGCGCAGATTCAAGCATGAAGGGTCTCAGAATGGGGTTGATTGAGTGCTAAGCCAATGGCAGTGGCTCGATTTTGGTGACGGTGTTGCCAGCCTTGCCAGCCTTGCCATTGATTGTTGGAGATGAAGTGACGGTATGACCATTGGTCAGTGGACTAAGCTCCTCGACATGCCCATTTGTCATGGGCTGGTCGACTTTCAGAGGCTTCTGCATCTCCCTGACGCTGATACCATCGAACAAGTCGAAAATGTCGTGGTTCTGATGGAAGTCGTTGTCGACGATATTCACCAGGTACCAGTTATCCATCATCTCGCCAATCAGCTTCCGACTGGGGCTGCCACTTTCGTGGCACTTGGCCCAATCGGTCCCCAATTTGTATGCCTCATCTTTCCAGGCAAGGAAGCTGATCGTCTCGACGATTGTAGGCTGAACAATTTCCTTTCCTGGAAAGACGCCCCAGGTCACCGCATTTGGGCCGTCGCTTGGCGCGTTCGTTCTCAGCTCTCCTTCCTTGGTGATTGCGTAGTATGACAAATTTGCATTTTGGTCAATGCGAGCGACAAGGTCATCGATCAAATCAGGGGATATCAGGAGCTCAACGTACGCCTTCTGATAGACGTAGCCACCCTTGGGCCCCCACCCATGGACAGGATGCGTGGATCTCACCCCATTGACCGACGGTTGTGAAGTGATTGTTAGAAGACCACGCTCGTTGAGTTTGATCAGCTGAGAGCGAATGAGCTCCGACTCACTGGTGATGGGAGACTCGCTCCATGGCAGGCTGTTGAGTTCACCTTGCAGAAATCGAATGAAAAGATTCGCGACATCTTGCACCGTCTCGGGCTTTCCCCAGAGCTTGATGTTCTGCTCATTGGTACCTTTGAGTCCAATGTCATAGGCATCCAATTCACCAAAGGCTGGTGACCGAGAGTCTCCCCATCGGCCGTTGGGGAATTCATCCCAGTCCTGGGTTCGCGCCACGTAGGATTTGTTGCGGTTTTTCCAGTAGATTGGTCGCACGTCTTCTTCTCTACGTTTGAGGCCGAGCGACTGTCGCCAAGGTAATACACGAGTTGAAGGAGTTCCATCTTTCGGAATCAAGTCCAACTCTTCCAATATCATACGTGTCGCCTGAGCCAAGTTCATGGTATAGAAGTGAAGTTGCATGATACCCGCGTCGATGATTCTTCGACACATCTCAGCCACAAGAGTCTTGCCCACTTCTCTGACCTGAGCATCGTCGTTCTTCACCGGCTCCAATGCTTCATTCCAGCTTGGCGGAATCTGAGCGTTCGACCAACCTGCTCTTCTCAGGAAGGCACTGTGAGTCTGGATCGGCATGATGCCTGGCACTATTGGAACGTTTACTCCGCACTCTCTGACTTTGCCGACCCATTCCAGGAACCGATCGACATCGTAGAACATTTGAGTGACGATGAAAGTGCCTCCAGCATCAATCTTCTCCTTGAGATGATTCATGAGTAGGATCTCATCATCTTGATCCTCGTGGCCCTCAGGGTAGCCGGCTACGCCAATGTCGAAATGATCACCGTATCTATCTTTGATGTATTTGACCAAGTCTTTTGCGTATCTGAAGCCTCCCTCCTTTGCCACCCACTTCTCTTTTTCTCGGGGAGGATCGCCCCTCAGGGCCAGAATGTTGGTGCAGCCGGCTTTGTAGGCTTCCTTCAGGGCATTGTCCACCTTGCTTATTTCCATATCTGTGCAAGTCAAGTGCATGCATGTCTCGAGCCCATAGACGGATTGGGCTACATTGACCATTTCACAGGTGAGTTGGGAGCGAGATCCACCGGCACCCCATGTGACATCTATGAAAGCAGGACCAAGATCATGCATGCGATCCATGCGGTCGTACAGATTCTGGACACCCTGGGCCGTTTTGGGCGGAAAGAATTCGAAAGAGAAGACGGGTTTGCCGGTCCGTTGGGCTTCCGCCAATTTGTCTTTGATATGCATGCTGGCGTTGGGAGGGGAGGATGTTTGTGGGAGTGACTAATGCTTTGAATCTGGGAGAAGGCTTGTAAGGAGGCAATTCTTGTGATTCTTGGAATGGTATGCTTCGGAGTCCGGTTGGTCGAGCGCTGAATCGCTGGGGGCTTGAGATACGAATGACACTTTGACAGCCTTTGTTGGATATGATGGTTGTTTGGTACACCTATTCAACCATCAACCCTCCTCTTTTCTGATTGAACAGGACGGCTCACTCTGTTATCCGAAATATCTCTGGCGGGCCCACCTATCTGCCAGCTGGCGTGACATGCACCACGGTGTTGGCGCTTGACGAATCCCTCCACCCTTACTGTGGATGTAGCATCCCTTACTGTGGATGTAGCATGCCGGACAGGAGACCTACAGTGTGGAAAATAACCTTCTCGGAAACAATGAGTGGGCGACAGTGTAGAAGAGGACTAGAAGACAAGAAATGATGAAGTCAAAGACAATTGGCGGGATGTGAGAAACTCCGCCCGAGGACCCCGGGTCCGCAAAATCCCCACCATGACACACCCATCGGAAAAGGAAAATCGGCGGTGACGGCGTAAGCCATGCATGTCTTACTCTGCGCTTACAACTTCACATGTTCTGATGTTCTGGAAAAGGCAAGCATATCAATGGCTGGATATCTTTCAAACTCGAAGTCCGCTTCAAACCCTTTGTTGACGGTCATGGGGCAGGCCACCATCAGATTTCTAGTTCCTCACCCATTTCACCAATCTCACTCTCTGCCATGTGCAAGACGCTTTCTATAACAGTGATATGATAGGGCTGTGTACAGAACGTCCGAGGCATCACTCTCCCGGCTGGAATATGGCAAACTCATAAATCTGATCCAGACATTGTCAGCTTCTACTGTACAGTGGCCTTCCGGAATTCGCACCCAAGAGACTTACCATATCAGTCCACCGACCTCCTCCAAACTGGACATCGCTTTCACCTCGCTCCCCATAGCCCATAGACTTGTACATTGCTTCCAGATGCCCATGCGTCAAGAGTGCAATTCTGTCCGCGATTCCACAAGTCTCCATCCGTTGCTGATAACTCCGCATTAGTACCCTCCCCAAACCCTTCTTCTGATACGAAGGTAGGACACCAAATGAGTGGATGCAGATGGTCCGGCCGTCTTCCATGTGACCTCGCTTCTCATTCGGGGAGCGTGGTTGAGAAGCATACCCAGGTGGGAAATCCATGGAAACGTCCGTTACGGTAGGTGTAGTAGTCTTGGTCGCAACAATCATGGCAATCAAGGTCTGCTTCAGCTGAGGTTGAAATGAGTCTGGTGGGCGTGCCGTCGAGTATGTCGGGACGGATGCAGGATCTTGAGTCGAGCTCAGAGTGGAGAAGAGGCCAAGGCACAATTCAGGACAGCTTGTTAAGCGATAGATGAACTATGGACAGTGAGTAGACAATTCTTCTTGGAAATCTCGAGAAGGCCAGCAGATTAGGGAGAGCGTCCTTCGTCGTCCTCTTACAACACTTAATTGCACACACGGCCTACCTTTTCTCGAGAACAGCGTTCCTGGGGTGGAAATGTTGCCTTCTCCAACTCGATACAGCTTTCGAGGTCCGACAATGTCAAGGCCTGGACGTAAGGGTGAATCTCGTTTCTTCCGTCAGCCTTGGCCCGGCTGTTCAAAGATTCCTGCAGACTGAATTGTCGCTCGTCTCTATGTATGGTGAATTCGTTGTAGGTGTGATTATGCTGAAAGGCTGTCTCGTCGCCACCTTCTGGTTTGGGTGTCTGCGATTCGGGACTGGCTACCATGGGTGGAGGCGACTGCCCGAAGAGATCGCGCGGCATTTTGGGATTCGAGATAAACTCAAGGGACGACGGAATTCAAGATGTTCACCAAACATGCAGATGTAGTGGGAATCATTATTTCAAGAAACAGCATTATCGGAAGCATTAGGGGCCTAGACCATGCGAGATATCAGATCTACGACCCGTGACACCGGGCCACGGTGACATCGTCTTGTTGAATGACACTTGGACGTGATTGAACAACAATTTTTACCATCCTGGTGCCTGATTTGATCAATGAAATCCCACGGAAAGAAAGGCTCAGAGGCAGAGGTGTTGATTCAAGGTCGCGTGCTTCTGCGTGGAAACTGGTGATTGATCGTCCCGATGCCTTTTCGGCTTGCCTTCCCCGCAATTAAACTTGGCGCCGGTGGAGGGGAGCAACCTCACGGTAAAGAAGTGCATCTCCTCCCAATGTGCCAGAGTGTCAGGCACCAGGAACGAGCATGTACCAAAGAGGCACGTGCTCTGATCATGTCATTCAGCAAATCGAACAGGGATGCTCCATGTTGGATAAATGAACAGCAGAGTTGCATTCAAACGCCTTCTGCTACCGGAACATTGCTTTCAAAATGTCGGACGCCACGATTGCTTCCATTCACTTCCATTCACCTGCTGCCTTTTGCGCAAAAGCTGACATTTTTCATCCGTTGATAATGCGACTCTTGTATTCAGTTTAGAGGCTCTTGTAGGCAAAAAAACTCATTTTAAGCATGCCCTGCGAAGTATAACCAAACCTGAAGCTCTTCACCTCGAGATGTAAGCCAATCCCTAAGGTCCATAAGTCAAGGTGGCCCTTCTCTAAGCTCTCACTAGGCAGTTGACTATAGCCATCACTGGCTCTTCCTCGCAAGAAGATGTTCTGTTTATTGAGGTCCCTCCGTCCGCCACTCTCTCTACGCTCAAGGAAAGAATAGAATTCCAGTCTGCCATACCACCAGCCAAGCAGAACCTCCACTTCGACGGCCAGAGACTTCCAGATGATACACGTACACTTGAAGCCTGCGGTATCACACCAGATTCCATGCTGGCTGTTGTGATGAGCGACCCACAGACCTCGCAGCAAGCACGGGCTCCTGCTGGTCAAGCCGGGTCCAGCAGAACGGGCGCCCAAACCCAACAGAGAAGGGCTCGGCCAGATCCTACCGATGCGGAGACCTTGCGTCAATCCTACCTCAACAGCCCCGCAGACCTCGCCAACCTGCGCCATCAGCTTCCCCCTCTGGGTGATGCGATCAACGACCCAGCTCGCTTTAAAGAGCTTTGGGATGAATTCCAGAAACGACAGAAGGAGCTGCAAGCGCAAAAGGAGCGGGACGTGGCTCTCTTGGAGGCCGATCCCTTTGATGTGGACGCACAACGGCGGATAGAAGAGTTGATCCGCTTAGAGCGCGTCGACGAGAATCTGGAGCAGACAAGGGAGTATCATCCCGAGGGTATGTTTGCCCTCTCAAGCTTTCCTGAGAGGCTGTCGGACGCTGAACACCACACGTAGCATTCGGCCGAGTCATCATGCTTTATATCCCCTGCCTTGTCAACTCGTCACCCGTTTCCGCCTTCGTTGACTCGGGCGCCCAATCAACCATCATGTCGCCGTCATGTGCCGAACGCTGTGGCATCATGCGCCTCTTAGACACGCGATGGGCGGGCATTGCACGCGGTGTAGGGACGGCCAAGATTCTCGGACGAGTGCACTCCGCACCCATCAAGATCGGCAAGTCTTTCCTGCCTTGCGCCTTTACCGTCATGGAGGGCAAGGACGTAGATCTCCTGCTGGGCTTGGACATGTTGAAACGATACCAGGCGAGCATTGATCTGAGCAAGAATGTGCTCCGAATTCAAGGAGACGAAGTGCCCTTCCTGGGCGAAGCAGACATACCGAAGCAGGAAGAAGAAAGGGCAGATGAACCGACAGTAGATGGACCTGGAGGAAGCAAGATTGGTGGGATCTCTGGTGCTGTCAAAGCGGTTGGAGATGAAAATGTTGCAGGGAAACAGCCTGAAGGCAGTACCGCGACATCAGCCGCTGGAGCAAGTTCCTCCGCGTCAACAAGTCAGCCTGCAGCATTATCCATACCTACCGATGCTCAAGGATCGTTGACATCATTCAAAGAAGAAGACATCGCAAGGTTGATGGACATGGGCATGGGGAGGCCAGAAGCCATCCAAGCATTGACTCTCGCGGGTGGTAATGTTGAAGCTGCGGCTGGCCTCTTCTTCTAATGGACATATTATTATAGGCGACTGACCGTCTATCTTCTAATTAGATTTCGAAAACCTCTATACTATAAGCCTTATGGGTCAGGCAAAACAACAGCTATCTGCCACTCCAAGTGACATGAATGACATTTACTTTTGATGTTTCCTGTAGGACGCCTCTGTGCTATCTAAATTGATTTCTCTCCAGTCATTACATTTGCACCATCTTTTAGACGAGTCACCGTATTGTAGATTACGAGAGGACTGTGTGATAGATTGTCCTACTTGTTCATGAACCCGTGAGAATATCCAAGTGTCTTACCATTTATGAGAGAGAATATAATTTTGCCCTTCCTTCTCCAGTGGCGTCGCCTCGGAGCCAGGAGGCAGAATGACTCAATATAAAAATTTCGCCCAATGTAGTTAGCCTGTTCGTTCGACCGCCCCCCCCCACAGCATCTACTTAACTATTCGTTTCCCCCATCCCCACAATACCAAAACATCTATCATCTCCAGATCCTTGTCGACATTATTTCATCATATTAATCCTACCAAAAAGAAGATGTCGAAACTCGCAAGCCGTCCCGACTGGGCCGACGATGAGGGTAAGAGCAGAGTGATGAGCTTCCATATCGAGTGCTTACACTTCCAGAATTCGATGACCCTTCAGCTTTACCTCCTCAGCAAGTGACTACCAACAAAGACGGGACCAAGACCGTTGTATCATATCGCTTCAACGATGATGGGAAACGTGTAAAAACCACCCAACGTATCCGCACCACTGTGGTCAAAGAAACCGTGAATCCTAGAGTCGCCGAACGGCGCGCATGGCCCAAGTTTGGCCTCGAGAAAGGCCACCCTGCTGGACCCTCATTCGACACAACATCAGTCGGCGAGAACATCATTTTCCGACCCAGTGTCACATGGAAGAAAGATGGCAAAGAAGAGCAAACGAAGAAGGACGATCCCAAGGAAAAGCTTAAGAATATGAAGGTCAAGTGCAGGATATGTGACGGAGAGCATTTCACGGCTCGCTGTCCGTTCAAAGACACCATGGCGCCCATGGGTGAAGATGGAGCCGCCGGTGGTGGCGCAGGAGCAGGCGGCATGAATGGGGATGATGCCCCTGAAGACAAGGCAGGTGGGCTGGGCACTGGTGGAGGTGGATACGTACCCCCTCATCTGCGTGGTGGAGCCAAGGCTGCATCGGGCGGAGAGCGGATGGGAGGAAAGTACGAAAGAGACGACCTCGCTACACTGAGGGTTACAAACGTAGGTGCACCTCAGGATCACTTGACCAATACTCATCAAATACTGACCTCGTCGTGCTGCGCAGGTCTCTGAGTTTGCCGAGGAGAATGACCTACGGGAGATATTCGAGCGCTTCGGACGTGTGACCAGAGTATTCCTGGCCAAAGATCGAGAAACAGGTCGTGCAAAGGGTTTTGCTTTCATCAGCTTTGCCGATCGAACAGATGCAGCAAAGGCATGCGAGAAGATCGATGGCTGTACGCTCCCTCCTATATCCCTACGAATATGAAGGATGCCTGATACTGACTGCCTTACAGATGGATACGGGCATTTGATCCTTCGTGTTGAATTTGCGAAGCGAGCCACGTAGACTACTCTTCAAACAGGATGTTTTCTTTACGTCAGTCTGCAATATAGCATTCTTCCATGAAATTGAGGCTATCTTGCCGTCTTTGTTTTCCGTAATCTCTCATGCCTTTCCCCCTCCATTTGACAGCATACCCGTCTCCAAA
Organism: Ramalina intermedia; assembly: GCA_003073195.1. Lineage (NCBI taxonomy): Eukaryota > Fungi > Ascomycota > Lecanoromycetes > Lecanorales > Ramalinaceae > Ramalina > Ramalina intermedia. The sequence continues at coordinate 82,709 of PEKF01000001.1, read as the reverse complement.
TTCCACTTTTCATATTCTAGAAAGACTTCACAGAATCAATCGTTCATCGATGTTCATATTGCAGTTGTCATCGTCCCAAAAGACCGCTGCTCCACTTTGTGGACGCTTTCACCTAATTTAAAGATGCGGCTTCAAGGATGTCTCTCCACATACAGGAAAGTCGAACTACATTCAAACGAACAGCAAGTTGATTGCTCCAGCAGGCAAATTAGGCCGTCGGTGCTACTTTACGACCTTCCGTCTACGAAGCTTCTACGAAGCTCAGCTCGACTGGGGGGCTGGTAGGGGCGCCTCACGCGTTTTGGGTGGCGCCAAATTTCCAATGTGTCACCATCTCACGATGACAGAGGCACAACACATCACCACGACCCTTCGATGTCAACACATCCCTCTCCACTGCCACGCAACTGCCCCCCTTCCTTACCCGGCATTCATCAATCCTATAAAGTCTCGCGATCCCCGCCGCTACTTTTCGTTTTTTCCCTTTTGCTCCACCAACCAGGCAAACAACACCAACGCGCGCTCGACACGAGCATCAGCCTCCACAACAACACTCGACTTTCTTACATGTACTTGAAATATATACTCTCTTCTTCAGAGGCCTTTTGTGCACCCCATTCGCTTTCATCTACCAAACAAAGAGGAGACCCGCAAGTCCTGAACCCACACAGGCGCACAGATGCCATACATTTTTTACCTCATCGGGTGTAAGACAGAAAGACAGAAAAATGAAAAACAAACCAAAAACGACAACGACACACCGACACCGAAACCGAAACCGACACCGACACCGACACCGACACCAATCACACTAACCCTCCCCTTGATCTCTATTACCTTCATTTTCTCTGCACCACAGCTTCCTTCCACCTTTGTTATGGGCCCGTCCAGCATCGATTCTTCTCTCTTTGTTTTCTCACCAACCACCACGACACCGACACCGATACGACTACCTACCCTACCTACCTACCTACCTACCTCGCTGGCGGCCCCATCATGGTGTTCATTATATATGATCACATGGAGGGGTTTCATTGTAAATGTATTGCAGTAGGAAATACAACTAGTCACTAGGCTTGGCTCATCGCTCTCTGTATTTTGCGATGCTTCTGTTGGGTGGATTGGAAAAAGGATCTTGATGAAGTGGTATCAATGTAGCAAGGTCTGATTGAGACCGGCTCTCTCATACTTGGGCGGCATGTGCTGGTGGGCTTGGAAGAAGCGTCTTGATGGAGTGGTAATAGCGTAGCAATGTTCGATTGAGATTGGTCGAATCCTGGTAATGCAGAAGAGGATGAAGCACTAGGCTAGTATGGTAGAAGGGCGACTGCATGAACATTGTGTGGGTGATCATCGCCAAATATGAGCGCGCAGATGAGGCAGGGGGCAACAGATGCGAGCTTGATGAATGGGTGTATGGCTATTGATCCAAGTCGATTGAAGGAATCGATTGATACGTAGGATTGGACATGTGAGGATCCGACCAGCTCTGTATGGACTGGGACACAGCCCTGAAGCAGATCATTCCGCACGGAAAGGAGATGAACTTCTTGGACTACTTCGTCCGCGTTTATTCTCACACGTGAGATCGTCAATGAATTCAGGTTGGAGAGATCAAGACTATGAATACCTGCCTGGATTGATGGCAGAGTTTGAGGTAAAAATATTTTTGATTTGATCTCATTTGCTTCCCTTGGTAATGACTCTTGGGTTCGAAAATCTTGAAGACGTGTATGGTGCGAGTGTAGCTTGGTGGAGGTTCCTGTGATCTCTTTCGCGGAACCTAGTACTCCAGCATGTGTATCGAAGGGTGTCTTCATATTCCAAAAGGATTGGAGGCGGTTGCGAACCACTCACGTGATGCGCTCCCACCAGCAGTTTATGCGAGGCAGTCAAGGCAGTCAGAATAAGCAGGGAAACGAAGCCAGTCGGTGCAAGATCTCGGGTCATTCTCCTTCCACGTGTATGTGCATACGCAGGGCATTGTGGACCCTGCGGATTGCGCATGATTCATATCAAAGAAATTCGCGCAGAGAAGGTATGTACATGGATACTGATCAGCGACACGATTTGGGATAGATCGACGTGACAATGTTGCTGGCAGGCCTGCAGGCTCCCGTCCTTCTCCCAACAAGAGATTAACGAATGCCGTCCTATGGATGACGTGCATGAGGACCCTCTCGACCATCAATATGGGCCCTAGCTCTTCTCGTGATGGCCCTCTCGAAGACCAGGATCCAAGGAATGGCGGCTGAGCGATTTCATCCTTCCAATTTCAACCCATGACCCATGGAATCCGGCCAGCACTAAGTCTGCTAGTGGGCGGTCACCCACGTGGCCATTACAGACGCCACATTTTCTTCGAGTGCATCATGCAGCAGTGCGGCGTGGCATGAATTGGGGGTTTCTTCTTAGACCTGCACCCGAACGCGGCCGTCCAATCTCTGAAGGCGTCCTGCCAGCATCCGTAATCGCGACCTGGTGATAAAGGGTGCAAGCATGACATGACATCCTGTCTGTCAGCATATAATCGTCGGAAATCTGCGGCTGTGACCGGTGAGTATTCCAAGTCACATTGCCGCTCACTTCACTCACCGCAATTTTGCGAATCGAAGCGGAAGATCAGTGTCCTTGTGGTTCGTTGGATTCGTGGCCATGGGTTGTTGTGCTTTCGGCTTACCACAACCAATGAGACGAGGGACAGCCAGACTACAGACTGAATATTGCTTTTCTACCGTCATTCCAAGTCCGTTCGGCCTTTCGCATCTTGCTCGGGACTTGAGATGAACAGGAGCAATGATTGGTCGACGCGGAACTATGGGCGCCGATTAAGTGCTTTAGTCTTGCATGAAGCACGAGGCGACCCTGTACATTTCCTCGGAAAGACTTGGACGTGCATGGCCAAGTCTCCGCTACCATCAAGACTTTTCTTGCTGGTGGAGCTTCCAGATTTTCCGCTCTCTTCGATCTTGTGCCCCACACATTTGCATGCGTTGGTAACCTGATATTCGTGCGATGTGCCTCATTCGGCAAGGGTTGCTTGATGTCAAATGCCAATGGATTTCCCGGTACCTAGATACCTAGGTTTGCCTAGCACAAAGGGTATAGGTAAATTGATGTCTCAGATTACTGGAACTTCCGCCATACAACGTGCGTAAGGATGAGGGCCCTGTTTTCGGATCGTGAGCAGGAGCCGACGTCGTCGAGAAATTGAACAATCCAGATACGGCTCTGTTTCATCAGTCGCTCTGTCTGAACGCCACATTCATGCATGGCGTCAAAAATGGATGTCGGCACTATCAAATATCTTGCTATTAGTCGCACCAGTTGCAGTAATAGCTCGATCGCTCAGAAGCCTTGATGCACATTCATTTGAGCAGTATTATTGGGCAAGACAAGAACAAGTACGCCGTAAAGAGTCCTATGCAGTGATCATGCAGCTGTGCGAACTGACTCATGTCTGTGCCTGACAGTGAATTCCTCGTCGTGTGAGTAAGGTAGCTCTAGGCGGTCTGCAACGATTTCGGACTCGCGTTACAATGGAAGTTGATCGCTTCTATCGTGGAAAATATCTTATAAAGCATATGCCAGGCTTTTCATCTTGTAGCAGAGAGAACATGGGGGATTGGTTGGATTCGGAAGGATGGGTTTTTGCTGCCAATCAGTGAAGCCCTCTAAGATGCAAGAATTAGAGTTTGGGCCCTGGTAGCTGCGTGCGCGCACACGTTTGCCACGTGAGGCAGGGTACGGACCACTTTCGAATCATTCTCTCATTCACTGCTACTTATCGCGATACGTATCTTCGGAAACAAGGAAGCCGGATCATTGCTCAATGATTAACTGTGTTCGTATGCTTTCGAAAATGCCGCTGGTGTTTTTACAATCATCAACTGCTGACGCTTTCCCAAGCGGTAAGCTTTTGTCATGCAGATCGCATCTGACACAGGCTCCAAAGCTTGATATGAGGACAAGTAGTGATACGGCAATACAACAACGTCGACGGTGCACGTAGGCCTCACAGCTATCTCCACTGTGGTCAGGTAGTTTGTGCAGCGCATTCACTCGTGTATCACTTGCGTAAAGTGGTGAGAAAAGTCCGTAATATATAATATGAGGCCTTTTTCACACCACAGAGCACCTCCCTTTCTAGTCGTAGTTTCAGGCCTCTGCTCTCCTACTTCCTCGGCGGTTACGAGTCAGCAGTTCAGCAGTAGAGTGCGGAAAGGCTACAATCACTAGAATCATTAGGCCGCACTATTTCCTGGCGATTTCTGACTTCGTCTTCATCATTCTTTATTTCCATTCCCCACTTGACGCTGCTACGACCACGCTACCAATTTACCGACCAGACCCTCCGACCTCATCCAACTTTCGTGGCTCTGTCAGCTTTTTGCCCCCTCGAATATTTTGTTCACCCCCCTCCAAATTGCTCATACTTTATTGGATAGTCGGCTACCGTATGATAGTGCCATTTCATGACTACAAACAACCTCATCCCATCCTGAACGATCAAATGAACAGAACCCATTCGATTTTGATCTGCCACTAGACCCAAGTTGACCCAATCCTAGCCCAGCAGACCCATCTCTGAACCGACACCAAAACCAAAAGATCCCTGGTTGGGCCTGTTCATCCGGTCAATTGCCTTACATGACGGGTGCGTCCTTATTCATTCGCTTACTGGAGACCTCATCCCTCATCTCTTTTTTAATTGTCCGTGCGACTTCCCGTCGTTCTTCCCTCGACATCCACGTGGCCATGGTGATGATGAGGCTGACCTAGTCTGACTACCATCCTTAGACCCTACGGAAACCACCTCTCAGCCTATCGCCTCCTACGCTGCCACTTCCTCTCATCAACCTGCCTCTTCCTTCGCTCACTCCAGTCGGGAGGCCGCCGATAGCTCCGGACTGGCTGCAGGACATCAGTCTCGCCATCATAATCGTCTCTCCGTCGCTGCCAATCTTGCCCGTGACAAGACATCAGCAGCAATAGCCTCTATCAAGCCGAAACCCTCTCAGCAATCCCTGCACTCGTCCTCGTCTTCCCATGACAGCTTGACCAGGCCGACCACAGTTAACGCTGTCTACCCGGCCGAGAGTATCTCGAAGCAGCAAAAGGGCTACTTTGGCATTTCGACCGCGCGTCCAGACGTGAGGTTGGAACCCGAAGGAGTCATCCCACCAAGCTTGAGTGGTGAAGATACTACCACCCATCAATCTGGAATATCTTCCCGCCCTCAGGACAAGCGCCATCTCCTCGAAAGGACCCCTTCACCTACCAACCGTGCGCTGCCATCTACACCCGTCGAAAGTCCACAGCAGGCAGCACAGAACAAGATGCATCAAACGTCGTCCAGGTTGTTACGGATGACCTCTGAAGACAGACCATTCACCAGAGACTTCGAAGACCTCTTCTCCACCCTGATGGTCAGCTTACCGTTATCGCAGCATCGGGTCAGATTCCAGAAGGTCGATCACACTTTCAGCTCCGAGGAGGCAATCAACAACCTTGGCTCCCTCAAGTTCTCCCAATCCAACCGCATGCCCGATCCAAAAGACCCTTCGCGCATAGTCACCACCACCACCACCACCACATTCTCAATGGCCAAGGAGATGGCACGGTCAGTCTGTCAGCGCTTCATGGACGCTCGCTTCGTTGAGCAAGCCGACTCCAAGATCATTGCGACCTTTCCATTGAAAAATGCTGTGTGGCAGTTGACCCCGAAAGGGATGCATGTTCTGACCCGGTTCTGCCAACGCAATGGTATCAATCAAAGACATGTGCTCGACCTGCTTGACAGTCCTAGGAACACCATGCAACTCGTCATTCTGGAAAGAGACGGTGGTACCGATAGGCTATCGCATGACCGTGCCACGATTGATGTCATCTTCAGACGTTTTGCAGGTCAGGAGAGGCCGAACATCAAGAATAGCACGTCGGCTTCCGACAACGACTCCCTGAGCGACTACTACAATGGGTTGGTCGGGGTCAAGCTTGCAAAGGAACGCAAGATTCTTGACAGGACTGTGAGCAACTCATTCACGGGCAAGGCTGCCGTGGACTGGCTGATGGACTGTTGTACGACAGTCGACAAAAGGGAGGTCCAGGAGATTGCCGAGCTCTTCGTTGATCATGGTCTGATCTGGGCTGTCGTTGAGGACAAAGTGTACGCACACCAGCACGCCAATGCTTCACGATTCCAACCAACGAGAAACGCTATCTACGGATTGACGGACAAGGGTCAACGAACTGCCGGTTGGCTCCCAAAGGAGCCAAGCCCAGATCGAGAGAACCAGCAAACATCTAAAGCGACCAACGGGAAGAGAGAGAACAAAGTCAGTCGCGATTCGAACAACAACCGGTTGACCCTTATCGTGACGGATGCTGCTCTCCGCCTTCTCTTCAGAGAGTACCTGCGCGATACTCATTGCGAGGAGAATTTGACCTTCTATCTCGAGGTCAAGGATTTCACCAAGGGCTATGACTCTGCGGAGAGAGAGAAGGCTTTCCAGAGGCTAGACGCTATCCGCGAAAACCTGGCAGCTGCATATGGTAGGATCGTATAAATTCAGTGTGTGTCCCTTTATTGACCCTCATAGGCCTCTACAACGCTTTCCTCGCCCCCGGCTCACCTTGCGAGCTCAATATTGACCACAATCTACGGAACAGCCTTGCTGGACGAATGACCAGAGCTGTTGGCGACGATGATACGCTTTTGACGAGCCTCCAAGAAGTGGTCTCTCTGTTCAAAGAAGCCCAAACATCAGTTTTCAAATTGATGTCAAGCGTGAGCAACTCCCACCGTGCTGATCCATTCTGGTTGCATATACTGATTGACTTCTGTAGGACTCTGTACCAAAGTTCTTGAAGGATCCAAAGTACGCCGCGGCGCTCGAGCGACACAATTTCGAACATACGGTTGAACGAGCCAACACCTTGACCAGTGGGAACCAGACCAGTCTGCCAGAACGTTCTAGGAGTAAGACTGTCAGAGACCGAGATCACAGGACATGATGCTGGTCATCCATAGCCTTCTTTGACTTTGGTTCATTTCATCTGGCGTAAGGTATAGCCAAGGTGACCATTTGAAGCATGCATCTCAATATCTAGCGTTCTCAGCCGGATCTGGGAGTTCGGTGTTTAGCCCACAGGTGCGCCAAAGCGACATCGATAGTGCATCCAGGTTGGATGTCGCAGGAAGGAATGAAGAATGGACTCTTCTGGTCTGAAGATTTTGAAGCAAATACTGGCTCTCCCATCTGAGGATCTCACAAGAAGGAACTTCAGCCTATATATGACTGTATGGAACGACAGCATCTGGATACATTACCGCACCGAAATCAAATATTCTCGAATTCCTTGTTGCAGCATGCTCTGGTCGAAGAAGATGAGAGTTCACAAGGACACGATCAATCGGAAATCACGTCACACCAGATGTCTTACCGGGCAGGATATCAATAATGGAAAGGCACTTGGGTATATTCAGCCAATGGCTTGATCGTTTGGATGAGCCATGATGAAAGACTTTGTATATCCGCATGATGTCTAAATCTGCATTTGACGGGATAGAAGCGCGACTGAACTGATTTCCAATTTATCCCCTGACATGCTCTGGACGAGTAAATCAACGGATCTTCATTCAAGACTATATTTCTTACAATCGTCGTATTTCCCATAAATTGGCTTAACCGGTAGGAGCGATCCTAGTGCTACTCTATTGCCTGCAATGCGCGCTGATGCATTTCCACGTGCACCATAAAGTAAGTTCTCCTTCATGAGCTCATCTCCAAGGGTCAAGTCCGTCATATCAAGTCTTCTGCATATCCACTTCTTCAACCCCATCCGCGAGCGCCCCTTCACCATCTCCTTGACCTCACTTGAATCTTGGTTCCATGCCCAACTCCCTCCACCACCTCTCCCTCTCCCCCATCAACTCATCCGCCCACCCCTTCATCTCCTCCCCCTTGATCTCCGTAGCCACATGCGTGAACTCCCAAAGATCCCTCTCCCCGGCCTTCACCGCCTCGGCGTCCGCCATCTCATACTCCACCGTCTGACACAGCAACTCCAATTTATCCACATCCTTGACAAAACGCGCCTCAGCCGTCACGCCCGCCTCATACTCCTCCCACAGCTCCACCAGTTCCCTGCCCTGCTCGCCCCCGTCATATTGGCCCAGCATGGTCCCAGCGAGGAATTGCATGGTATCCCGTTCCCGCCTCGACTTTTCCTGCTTGGGCATTTTTTCCTGCGGGGTGATGTCCCCGACCACGGCTTCGGCCATGTCATGCACGAGCGCCAGGCGTGTGGCGCGCGAGATGTCGATTTTGGAGCGGAGGGAGGAGGGGGCCAGGAGCGTGATGATCGACATGCGGTACATGTGGTCGGCGATGGATTCGGGGTGCGGGACGGAGAAGCGGCGCCATCCTTCGCGTGGGGTCGTTTTAAGGCGTTCGAGAAGGTGGAGGGTGGGGATTGGGGAGGTTGGTGGGGGGTGGGTTGGTGGGGGAGGGGGTTTGAAGGATGCGAGAGCTGGTAGGGGTTTGTTAGATATGTGTGGTGAGAAACCGGGGGATTGGAAAGAGTTTGGGGGGGCGAGGGGGTAGATACCTGATTCGACGGACCAAGGGGCTTCTATTGAAGGGGTTGGTGTGGTGGAGGACGAAGAGGGTTGGGATGAGGTAGCATCTTCAGGCTGGCTCGTACCACTTGGCGTGGGCGTGTCTGTAGTTGAAGGCATGTCTGTTCTGTGTGTGGAAAATTTCCGCCGGGGGGTTCGTAGGTGAAGGGTTGATCTGGGGATTGAAATTGAGGGAAGAGGAAGGAGGAGGGCATCAGACCGCGATTATATATGGACGAAGCGCTGCGCCTAGGGAGGCAAACTTGACGCAGGCGATCTCATACGCGTTGACTGGAAGGCACCAGATTGTGCCTGCACAGACCCGACGCTTTGTCGCCCTTCGCGTCACGGCGATTCATAGACGGCATATTTGGAATTGGAGTCAACATCGTGGACGTGGACGATGCCTGAAAGAGGTTAGACATGTTTGAAGCGCGACCTATTATAATAATCTGGCACCAAGAGGTGCATCATGATCCACAATACAGTCACTTTTACGGATGACGTTGATGGGTGACAGACTGACTTGTCAGATCTCATATCTTATGTTACTGGAGAACTAAACTAATTCCTTGCCGCATCGATGATTTCTGCCAAGGCAATGCCCATGTCACCTGTGGTTACATGAGTCTTAGAGGTCGATATCTCACGGTGGGCGACCCTTCGTCTCATCGTATATTTGGAAGACGATGGCTACGGCAATTCAGGCCTCGAATTTTAATCCGGCTTCTTGTCTCACTGCACCATAAATGCCAGCAAGGTCGCCTTTCGAGCCCATGTGCTTTTGCACGTCTGCAAGGTGTCCATCTGCCACTTCGGCATCCTTGATTCTGACGCCCGCCGACTCAGCTAAATGCAAGGCGTGTTTGGCGTCCTTCCTGGCCAGATCCACTGCAAACAGGGGCTTCAATGCTGTTAGCCTGCCGGTAAAGAAAGAGTGGATAGGTAGGTTTGGGACCCACCTCATCACGCTTGTAGTAATCTCCTGCCATCATTCTGTTTGAGTATGCCGTATATGGCCCAGGAAACATGGTCTCAATGAATTGGTGTAACTCATTGGTCCCCAGTCCGGTCTGTTCAGCCATGGTATGGCCTTCCGCTAGCGACTCTACCATATTAAGTATCATAGTGTTTCCGATGACTTTCAACAAAGTGGCCTTTCCCTGCTTTTGGTCGCTGAAGTCGATATTTGCTCGTCCCATCACCCCTTTGCAGTAGGGTTTGACCTTCTCGACGGCGGAAGCAGGTCCGGCGAGAACACATACGAGTTGGCCTCCCTCGGCCATTGCAGGGGCACCAAAGACAGGGCAGGCAACGAATGCCGCGCCTTTACTTTGGACTCTTTCTGCAAGCATGTTCGTTGTATCTGGATGGACGGTTGAGCAATCTACAAAAGTCTTACCCTCGACCTGGCCCTTGAGTGCACTAGTGATGGCGATGGTGTCCATGATAGCGGCATCGTCTCCAAGACAAGTGAAGATAATGTCCGCTTTCGCGACGGCGTCTTCAAGGCTCGTGGTAACGGTTGATTTGCCTGAAGGCAATTTGGCACTGAGGTCATGTGCTTTCTGCTGAGTACGGTTGAAGATGATCAATGGCTTGTCAAGAACCCCTTTCTCTACAATATTCTTCGCCATCCCCTGCTCCACTGTCATTAAGGTACAGACAATTGAGACTTGAACACCATACGCGACCCATGTTCCCGAGCCCGATCCATGCCAATTGAGGTGCCATTTTGTACTAGAATATTGATTGGAGGAAATGTCATGAGATCAATTATAGTAGTAGATTCCTTGAAGAAGCATCCTCGGGTTTTGACGTAAACATGACATGACGTATGGATGCAGCGGCATTGAAGCCGGTAATTGGCAGCACTCTCTCCACATACAGGAGGAGGGCTACTTTTGCGTTTGGCAATCTGCATTCTGAATTCTTTCATAATTGGATTCTCCCAACTGTTCAAATCACACGAAATTATGATAGCATGGTGCAAGTTTAGGATTATTGGAAGGACGTCAACAGCATCTGAGCCCCTGAATATCTCAAACGAGCTCCGAGCTCTTATCTCCGAAGCATATCGATAAGCGCATGGATATGAGGTTTTCGTCGGCAAATAGGAACACACTTGTGATTGGGCTTGCGATTGCTTTTCGCGACCGTGAAATGCTGATTTGAAGCGCCCCCTCAACATGAACATACTATCTCTCAACTCTGTTGATGGGCCCTTCATTCCCGGTGTGGAGAATGCACGGGCCACTGGCCCGTGTATGCCAGTCAAGGGCCAACCGCGTCGCCGTCTTCGGATGTTTCGGTTCGAACTTGGAAGGTCGATTGGTCAATCGTCTCATGGTTAGATGCTATGGCGATGCTTCAAATGCATCGACAGCCTCGCAAGGCAGCACTCTCCTTGACAAGGTAAACTCCTAACCCGCCCCTGAATCCAAATTTTTCTCATTCGATCTCTGGCAAGGATATATTTCTTGATGTTCTTGACTCGTCCGCAACCCGACGAGATGCCAAATCCTATCTGAAGAAATTCGAAAAGACACCACGTCCTGAAACTTCTCAGACACTGTCTGAGCTGAATCGTGACAATGGAGTCAATCTTGGCAGGCTGTATACACGCGTGGAGAACCATAAGCCAACCACGCACGTGGCACTTGTCAAAATTCGAGATATCGAAGCTCTTGACAATGACATCGTTCAAGGACTTGGTCGTACCATCTCTCAGCTAGCGCAGTTAGGCATGACAAGCGTCGTGGTACTATCTCCCTCTCTTAGCTCCCCTGCCCCTTTTTCATCAACATTTACTGCAGCTGGTGCTCAGGTCGAAAGAATTGTCGACGCTATTCAAGTCTCTGGAGAAGTTCGGGCCCAAGGTCTTGAGCAACTTGTTGAGATCTTCTCGGAAAATCGCGCTATAGACCCGTTCCCAACAATGTCTGCATCAAGGAATCAATGTAAGATCGTCAACCATCGGTCCTTATTCTCTTTTCTACATCGAGGCATTATACCTATTATTTCTTCCATCGGCATCTGCCATACTCCAGAAACGCACTACACCGCCGTGCCAACAGATCAAATCATTCGGGCACTGGTGCGCGAGATGCTGTGTATTCGTGAATCTCATCCTGAGCTTCTTCGATCTGAAATGGAGACCGTCTCTCTGGATAGGATCATTATTCTCGATCCGTTAGGTGGCATACCTGCCCATAACACAAACCATGGGCCTCACACCTATATCAACCTCGAACAAGAATTTACAGGTATCAAAGAGCTCTTATCTCGGGAGAGCACCCAAGATCTGAATATTGAACATTCGATCATTCACCAGGAAAACCTCGAGCTTTTGATGGACACATTAATGCTGCTACCACCCTCATCCTCTGGCATTATAGCCACGCCGTTGGAGGTCGCTAAGTCGCAGAGCAAAGCTCCGGAGCAAAGTGCTGGGCCAAGAGTGAGAACCCGTCGTCAACGTAATACGCTGATCCACAATCTTTTGACGGACAAACCTGCAATCTCGTCTTCCTTGCCTTACGGCCGTTTCACTTCCTCCGAGTATAAGGCTCCGTCGTCGACCTTCTTGAAAAGAGGCATGCCGGTGGAGATCATTCCTGATCCATCCAAGGTATCTTGGCCCGAACTCTTGACTTTGAAAAGCTCCGATCCGCTTTCAGATGGTCGGATCGATGTCAATCGCCTCGTGAGGCTGATAGAGAATTCTTTTGGAAGGGACCTTGACGTGGAGCACTATTTTGCAAGGATCCGAGACCGGTTTGCAGGCCTTGTAGTAGCTGGTGAATACGAGGGCTGCGCTCTTTTCACTTGGGAATCACCTCCCGGTCTCCCAGAGGTGGTGGTGCCCTATCTCGATAAGTTTGCTGTCACGAAGCGGTCTCAGGGTGCTGGCACCAGTGTTGCCGATGTTCTCTTTAAAGCTATGGTACGAGATTGCTTTCCAGGAGGAGTCTGTTGGCGGAGCAGATCCAATAACCCGGTCAACAAGTGGTACTTCGAACGAGCTAAGGGTACTTGGAAGATACCTGGAACCAAATGGGCAATGTTCTGGACGACCGAGAATGCAACCCAAGACGACCTTAAGGCTTACGAGGCTGTATGCAGACATGTCATTCCCAGCTGGGCCGATTGATCGTTGGACAAGTAGCTTTGGCGTATAGGTTGACGCAAGTGACACAAGTCGAACCACAAACGCGTCCGACGTCAGCGAGGCGTTTTCCAGCTATGGTATCCGATTTGAGATCTTGAACGACCTCGAGGTGACAAGCTCCTGTGATGAGTCTTCTTGGATGTGAACAGTCATGACGCCTCGCCACATTCTGACCACGTGATTTTCAGGCATGAATCTGGAAGCAAAATCCCTGACGTTGCGAAAGTCTACCAAATTCTTGAGAAAGAGCCTACAGAACCAATGTCTAAGCCCGGAGGCAACTTAAACCCCACCGAAAGCGGTGTCTGTGCTCCAACAGTGAATGTTGTACTACCTGCTATTCCACTTCGATTCAAGCAGTGCCGCGGGGGTCTAAATTCTATAAACAGATCCTGTCATTGCGGAAAGACGGGCCTGAAGTGGGAGTCTGAACAAATGACATAACAGCCATTCCGTTTAGACCATGACGGCGTTTCTCAGCGGTATCGCTCTACGAAGTGAATAACGCTTCGTACGGGAATCTGCAATGCAGTCGCGTGGGTCACAATCGTGCGAGGTCTTGTTTCGCCCTGATTCTGCCATCGTCTAGCTAGGTCCTAAACATGCAGAATCATGGAGGCGACTCAAGGCTCTGGGAGGGACAGAATTGATCGGAACGCTATCCATCCGCCGCAGCCTCGTCTCTACAAGATCATGTGAGGCGACCAGCATGGTCACAACCGCGAGTGAAGTGCTAGAAGCTGGGCGGGCCGCCCAAGGTCAAAAGGTTAATTCTAAGAAAAGAATCGAAGTCACCATTTCCAAAGGGCAGAGCACGTTCTTTGCAATGACAGTGACTTTGATTGGCACTCTCAGCAGGACCATTCTTTGAATGAAGGGATTTCAATGAGGAGAAACAATCCTCCTATCGGAATTGTCCCTTCAGATTTCCAGCTACAGATTAGCTTCTAGCTCAGCAAGCTTCTTGAAGCATCTTCAATGCCTATACGAGCTTACTGTCGTCTTGGTCTTCTTTCCCTCGTGCAACTATCGTAGCACTGGGTCATAAGATGCGGGGAAGTCTTCAAACAGCACTCAGCCCCTGGATTGATGAATACATCAACCTTTAACGCCCATTTGCCCAAAGCCTTATCCGAAGCTCCTGGCCTTACACGTGAGCGTCTAGAGCAGGTCAATGCTCAATCATTCTTTGGCCAGATGAAGGATCTCTGCTAAGCCATGGAGCTATGCATTTGGTTGCTTGAGCTGACCAGACGCCGTGAGGAGCGGTTCTGGCTCGTGCCGCTCGCCACATTGCTTGCACTTGTCCTTCGAGTAAGCTAGCGCAGATGCCTCGTTTCTTTCAACGTGATCATCACATGGGGCATGTGGAAGCTCTCTGTAGATTCGGTGACGCTCGTTGGCCGATACCGTCCTCAGCTCAATTTCACTGTCTCCCAATTGGACATGGTCTGCTGAGCTCTGTCAATGCGATTGCGTCTGCTGGTAAGCTAAATGGCTCTTCCTATCCCCTACTCCTCTGTCTACATCTCTAAGCTCATCCTGACTGTCTCATAGCACAACATCCCTTTGGATTCTTTTGTCATAGATCCTCACTCGTTTGGCTTATAGTATTCTACTCATCACCGACATGGCCTTTTAACCACTGAACCAGCTAACGGATTCGACGAGCACCCGCTCGTCGACACCGTACGTTCTTTTTAGGTGCTAATGCCCATCCCCTAATCCTTTAAGAAGGATCTGACGGCCGGCCAACCTCATATTCTAGGCTATTCCAGTCATTCTTTCAGCATGAAACAGAACTTTGTATGAAACAACTTCGAGACCGTCTCAACCTCATCTAGCCCGAATGCAATCGAAAGTCCTCCGATCAGCCTTGACTGATTGACTCCCGATCGTCATGAACTTTGCGAACATCGAATGGGACAATGTCCTACCTGAGAACGTATTTCGGACGACGTTTCATACAGGAGCTCATGTCGGACATCTGGACCAGACCCCCATTCGAGCTGATTTGCAAGGCCCACTTCAGCAAGAAGCATGTTCTCAGGTACCCTTGAAGGAACAGCCGGGGTTACTGGCCGAATCACAAGTCTCCTACGTCAAGTATCGCTCAGGATACGCAATGACTGGCCAAGGTCAGATTGACAGTGCAGCTCAAGCTGGGATGGCTGGCTCGGGCCAGATCTACCGACCCGAGCAGGCATGGCTTTCAAGTTCAGGACGTACAGTGGATCAGCATCACGGATCCTTGCAGCATATTCCCCAATTCTACGACGAGATACCACAAGGCCAAGGTTGTCTTCCTCCAAACTCCGCGGCAGCTACCCACAGTACTCGGTATATGATGCAGCCTGGCAATAATGCTCAGGAACCATCCTATCAGAAGGCCGAATTCACGCAGCCTAATCGCGGCCTGCATCAGCCAAGTCATGCAGGTAACCTTGATGTGACTACCAGCTCTCAGGGCCAAAGATTCACACAGCCTACGTAAGTCATTCCTGCCTTAATGTTGCCTAGAGGCCACGCGTTGCCCCATTCCTTGTCTATATAACACTCACCCACTTCGGCTTTACCTTCTTGCTTTCCATTCAGTGTGCAGATCATAGCTACATACCACAATACATACATACGCAGCTACTGATCTGCGAACTTAGCTCGTCCGATCTTGAGGAGTCTCCCGGCGCGTCAGTATTGGAACTTCGGCATTTACATAAGTCAAATGCCTCGCATACTGGGTCTCGACCCTCCGCCACACCTTCTCAAGCCAAGAGAGGACAAAACAGACCTCGTCGGCAGCAGACGCCAGAGTCTCCTGATAGCGAAAGCAGCGGGTCGACAATCGACTCGGGTGGCGATGGCGAGTGGGGCGACTCTGCTCAGAACGAGAAGCGACAGCGGCTACAGTCCAAGCCTGCGACCTCCAAGGGCTCGACCATCAAGCAATCAAAGAAGCGAGATGTGAAGAGGACAAGCAACGTTGTGAGACATCAGTTTCAACAAAGCAGAACTCATGCATTACTTCAAGATACAGATGGTACTCGTGTCGATGCCGCCGTCTTTGGGATTTATGAGCTTGCTGGGGAACAAGGCTACTGCGAGAGGAATTCAGCGCCAGAGATATACCGGCGGAACAACATGCGCGCGTTGCAGTGCCATTATACGCTCTCGTCCACCTCAACCACTACAGATGGGCTGTTGTTCGTCGGAGACCCTACCACTGGTAAGAGACACCTCGTAACGTCGATGACGTTTCGCATCAGTGGTGTGACGTCTGAGAACGAGCGGGAAGACCTTCCCATCCTTGAGAGCGACAATAAGAGGTCGAAGTGGACCCCAACGCAACCCAAGCAGAATGTGCTCCCCCATATTCCCCCCATGAGTGACGGTTCTGTCGCCTACGGGGCAACAAGGTTTCACAAGTCGGTCGGTGTGGGCAACGATGTTCCAAAGTCGACGCAATACGAATGGAGTCATCTGCAGTTTCAGGCTGGAACGAAACACAACGGCGTTCGTAGAACGACGCAGATGTTCCAATTCATGCGACTGTCCTTGATTGCAGAATGGGGGAAGGGGGCACACGATCGTACAAAGGTGGCATCGTGCGCTGGGCAGAAATACATCGTCTTTGCTCGCTCTCCTGGAGGTAGGAAACCCCTCACGAAGGACGAGAAAGAGGAATCAGAAGCCACGAAGAGGAAGAGTCAGTCGGGACAGCCTCAAGGGTCTACGGCATCTCCTGGTCCGGAAATTGAATTGGGGACAGCGCCAAGAGAGCACAATCGACGAGGGCCCAAAGCTGGTAAGCGCAAGAGGCGGAGGCATGACGACTCAACTCCACCCCGGACGCCGAAAGCAGAGCCAGACAGTGATTCCGAGCCTCTGATAGGACGAAAGCGTCGCAAGGCCGTGCTAGCTGGGCGCACGCCGCGAGACATTCTGCATCTGCCACCCTTCACCCAGGAGCAAGAGCCTATCGCAGCGACTAGCTTGAGCGAGGAGGGTCAGCAACCTCGCAAAGCTAAGGATCAGAGGGCAGATACACCACCAGCTCACGTCTCGCGGGAATTAGCGGAACAAGAATTGGGGATTGCGTCGGTGGCATTCTACAGCCCGACAGATTATTCGGAATCATCGGACTTTGGCTGTCCCGATCCACAGGCGTCAACAGAGCCTGGTCAGAGATCACAGCTCGAGAGCCACATTGATGGGGCAGACGAGAGCGATGTTGTCACATTCACAGAGGGACCGACTGCTTCTCACGGCACCGCGGTCGATACATCCTCATGTTTCGATGATGCGTTCTGGGAGGAACTCAGCTCAGAGACCGAGGACTTTCCAGAGGTGAAGGAGGACCCTGATGAAGAGGTGAACGTTAAGCAGGCTTCGCCCGAGGCAGCTGGGGAAATGCACGACGCGGAACCAAACGTTTTGGCAGGAATGGGCGGCAATCTGGGAGACGAGTCTCAAGTGCTGAGGACGTCAACCATGCTACCACCTCCCACCTCAGGCCTGACCGACGCCGGACCTCCTCCATCATCGACGCAAGATCCGTCGCCAGCTTCAATGTCAGCTCCCCCCAATTCAGCTGGACTGGAAGCCAGTCATTTCGCGCTGACGCACTCCATGAATACCGTCCGGGTGCCATCACACATACAATCATCTGGGTTTCTCATGCCACCATTTGCCACCCATGATACGTCCACACCCGACATTTCCCGTGCCTTCAGTGCCATTGCGAGAGTAGGTCCCACGGCATATGATTGGGAACAGTTCAGGCAACCACGGACAATCAATCCCAGCATGCTGCTGCGATATGAGACTGCTGGCGTGGATTACGATCCGTCTTGGGAAGTCGATGAGGATGAGGTGCAGGAGGAGTTAAGACAATTAAAACTCTTCTGGAACCGCCAGTTGTGACGGATGACACCTCTGAACAAGGCTATGCGTGAGGGACATGCTGATTTCGGGTTTTCGATGACAACTCCGATGACCCTCTTAGGAGCCACGAGCTGTGACGGATGAAGTTTTGGGAATGACAACACCTGCACGAGGGTATGCTTGACGAGGATACTGATTCTGGGGCTTTTCGATGATGACTCTGATGACCTTTTCTGGAACGGACGAAGATAACGGGGATGGCAACGGAGCCGGATGATCTGACGAGGAACGACCTTGGACGTGCTTGATGATTCATGGCTTGGATATGATTTGTAAAAGTACTGGCGTGCATGGCATGTACAAGTGTGATTCTTAGATTACTTTGCATTGGGATACAGGGTGTTGCATATGCTTGGAGTCTTATTTATGCATGTGAAAGGGGATGCTTGGGGTATGCATGTACCGGCTTACGTTAGAGAACATAGGGGGAGCTGTGGTTAGAGAGGATCTTGCATAATCGGAATCTGGAAAATATCTGCTTTCATGCTGCCATTTTATATTCGTGTCTACCTCATCCCTCGAATAGTGCTGTGAATGTCAAGAGCTGGCTCATCACGTGAGGCCACAACCATGGAGATTGTGACCACATTCCTCGTTAATCATGTATTGCTCTTCGGCTGAACAGTTGTAGATGAAGCTCTTCGACTAGGTCGTACCAATACTGCTTCCCTTGTCCCCAACGAACATCCATGCAAGCATCATTCTACGTCAGAGTTGCGAGCATGCCCTTCAATAACTTCGAATCTGTAGGGGAAGAGTCACGAATCAGCAGAGCCCAAGATAAGATTGAAATGGGAGGAGGCCCGGGAATAGTACCTTTCCGATCCTTCTTCACCTCAAAATCCTCCTTCCTTCCATGCGAATCCTTGCGCTCGATGAGGATCTCGTCACTATTCGAGCTACTCACGGAATGATCCCGATGATACTTCTTCGAGTGCTTCCGCTCCTTCTGCAGCATCTTCTTCTCCTTGTCCAGCTCCTTCAACTCCTCATCGATCCGCCGCTCGCCGATGCTGCTGCGTCTGCGGGACTTGCTCCGGCTCCGGTTCGGGAGGACCAACGCCAGCGGCCCCGTGTTCATCTCGTTGGACACCCCAATCTCCTCTTCCTCCACATACTCGACCTTGCGATGGGTGCTGCCCCGGCGGGCCTTGCTCCGATGACGGGATTTGGACTTCCGGCTGGGCTTGCGCTCGATGACGATGCGTTTCTCGTCGGACGAGCTGGAGCGGGACCGGCGCCGCTCCTTTTCCTTGATGGTCGAATGCGAGCTGCCGTGCGGGGAGCGGCCACGGCTGCGACTATGGTGGGAGGAGTCATGGCGGGATTCGTGGATGGAGAGATGCTCGGATTTGTGTTCGGACTTGGCCCCACCGCCGTGCTCGCTCTTGCCTCCGGCATGGCTTTTGCCGCCACCGTGATGGGACTTGGTTCCGGCGTGGCTGGGGCCGCCGGCATGGCTGCCACCGCCCAGGGCACCGCTCATTTGGTCCCATTCGCGGACGGAGCGGGGGACCTCGGATGCGTCCTTGTCGATGATGATTTCTCGGCGCTCGATGACAGTTTCTCCACGATCGGGAGGTGGTGGTGGGGCTTCAATCGCATAGGTAATCCGTTCTGAGCAGGGGGGATTTAGCAATTGTAAGAAAGTGGGGGGGTTATTTGGAAGGAGTCAGTATTACCTCTCTCTCTTTCGTTGTACTCCTTACTTCTGAAAAGGACCGAGTCTATGAGAGTCTTGTCCAGAGCCTTGAGGATGATGATAAAGTGACCTTGTTCTGTGAACTCATCTTCGAACGGATAGCCCATATCGAAAAGGGCCTTTTTATTTAGCAGGTGGGCGGACATCCTAGTCCTACCTTTCCGTGGAAATGGCTTCTCCTCGATAACCTCCTCCTCTTCCACGAATTCGCGGCCAGGTCGTTCATGGGGGCTACTGTCCCGTCGTCTCCTGACCCTTTCAATCTCCCTCTCGCGCCAGCCACGGAAGTGCTCATCGCCATACCGATCAGGCTCGGCAATCCTGATGTCATCGTACTCCCTTTCCTGATATCTGGGAGGGCTGTGACGCCTGCTCCTACCAGCCCCCGGTCCTGGCATAGTGATGACTTCGGGAGAGCGTGGTCGAGGCGGCCCATATCGTGGGGCAGGCTTGCGATCAAAGGTATCCAGACTGCTCTGTCGACGGATCAACATACCCGGACGGGGAGCTGGTGGTGGCCCCCTCCCGCCGCTGAAACGCCGATCATCTTCATATCTCCTCTCGCGCTCGCCTCTGCCTGACTTGTAGTCGACAAAGCTGTCGATCTCCTCGTCTTCCTCATACCTCCTGCCTCCGCCCGAGCGACGTGCAGGTGGCCCGTACCGTTCTTCTTTTTCGAAGAAGTGGTCATCTTCGATTCGGTCGCGGCCTCCTCCTCGGGCTGGTCTGTGATCGCGATATCCGTCGGCAGAAGTCTCTCGGCGACGTGAGCCAGCATTCGAATAATTGTCTCGTTCTTCGTAATGGGTGTCACGCTCAATGACTGTACTTTGACGGCCACCGCGTTCACGCTGGAAGCGTTCGGGTGTCCAACGCTCGGCCGGTGGGCCGCGTCCGCCGTAGTCCCCGCCATATCGAGACATGGCTGATGGGCTGAGAGACCGACTTGGACAGATCACGCAGGCTCTGCTGATGAACAATTGGTCCCAGAAGTCACGCAGGTGTAGAGCTCGATGAAGTTGCAGGCGAGTGGTCAGGCGAGCAATCGAAAGAGGGGTCTCACAAGCAGGGCTGATAAGCACAATTGAAGATCCAGATTCAAGATTCGATCCAAACGATAGCCAGTAGACAGATGGACGATTAGAGCGTCTAGTACATGTTCAAATCAAGACGTCGCTTGCCAATTCGGGAGCCCAAGGTACAATGTGGACTTATTGGGAAGATTTACTCATGGAAATGCGGATGATTTAAGAAGACTGGAAGCTTGGAAAGGCTTGTCCCACCCACATTTATTAGTATGACGCAGCGGCCAATCAAGGGTCCCCTCGGTCCGACCCCCCTTCCCAGAAAAAATTGCGCCAAGCGTACCATTGTTTTTTTGGAAACTGCGGGTTCTCAAATATTAATTATACCAGGTCAATTCGGAGGCGTTTGGGTTGTACAATATGAGGAAGAGGAGGGAGTTGCTTGGATAGCATGCCCATCTGTATAGAATGTCGCTACCCGGTCCCTCAGCTTTACCACGTCCTCCAATCCCGTAACCCCAGATCTACCAATCCAACGCCCAAACCGTCCCAGAATTCCTCCAGCATCAATCTTGCGAACCATCCAAATTCCCAAAAGACATCGCCCCCCTATCCTCCAGCTCCCGGGACATCACTACCTGGTGGTGAAGCCAAACGATCTTCTGCCGGAAGCGGCGATGTTCGGCTGACCCAATGCCCGCGCTGCAAGCGTTTCGCCGACAAATATGTCGAGCATGATTATGTCGTGCTGTTCATTGACCTAGTGCTTGTGAAGCCACAAGTACCACCCCCCCCCCGCGACTTAGATCACCAACTATTGATCATTATTGATCGCAGGTATACCGTCACATCCTCTTCAACCGCTTCTCCCACGATGCAGAAACCCTCGACGTACGTCAGATCGTCCACCTTCTCCACCCTTTCCAGCCACTTCTGACAAGAGACCGTAGCCCTCCATCCGCCGCCTCGGCATCCTCCTCCTCCTCTTCGATGTGTACCTCACCATGATCCACATCGAATCCCTGCCCCCCACCTCAATCGACTCGCCCATCTCAGCCCTCAATGTCTTCGCCCAGTGGGGCTTCTTCGTCTTCGTCTGCGCGGCCTCCACGCTCGCGCACCACTTGACCATTCGTTGGCTCGCCAAGATCTTCGGGCTGTGCGGAGGCGAGCCGTATGACCATCATCATGAGGATCAGCAGCATGAGAGTCCCGTGATACTCAACGCAGCTGGCGGTCATGGTGGTGGTATCGGTCCCAGCCCTCAACCATCTGCAACCCCAGGAACGATTGACCCGCCCAGCCCTCCGACCCCGAGTTCCATCTCGACGGCCCTGTTCGTTAGCTCCTGCATGTCCCTCTTCCCCATCTTGATGATTGTGTGGCAGCCGGATGAGTCGACTTCTCCAGGGCCCGCCACGGCCACGTCGTCTACATCCGCATCATCTGCGGGCCCGAGCTTTCTTCCGGGTTTGTTGCTGAGTCCCGGCAGGGGCGTGGGTTGGGTGAGGAGCGGTGTTTCGTGGGCTGTCGCGCTGCAGAACTTGGAGGCGCTAAGGATTTTGCTCGGCTGTGGATATCTGGCTGCTGGCGGATTGGTGGTTGTTGGTGGCGCGGTGAGTTTTGTGGTTAGAACGACCATCATGGGGGCCGTGGGCCTGAATGTGAATTGAGAGGGGCGCGCGTTGCGGATGTCGCGCGTTATGGCTTGGGAAGGCCACAAGTGAGTCGCTTTCGTTAGCCGACCGGAGACATGGGGCTATCGATGCAATTCAGAGTCTCAAGCTATGATCGCATGGGTCTGACAATGCCTTCTTATAAATTCTGCTATGACCTCTCCATGGTGTCTGTTCTAAGCACACCCTGTACACAAACTTCACCAGCGAAGAACAGGGGGTGATCTACCACAGCGATGCATCTAGGATCGTACTCCTCTCGAAGCAGGCAAAGCCGCCCAGATGATGTCCCTTTCTTCCTCACCTTCCTCATGAAACTATCCTCCTTCAAGCACCCTCACGATTCTTGCGATAGCTTGCCTCCTGCTCGACCTGCAGCCCATCCACCACGGGCGCAAGCTCGCTCAAGATCTCATACGCTTTCTTGTGAAATTCAAGCTGGGCAGCAATAAGGTCGGCGAGATTGCGCAGTGGCTCCGGCGTATCAAGCACCTGTACACCTCGCCCCCGTTAGCCTTTACTCGTGGAAGCACCCCGAAACTCTCCTTAAAAGCCAACCCCCCAAAACAACACCAAAAGAAAAACCAGATAGATTGCAACGACGACTCACATTCTTCATCACCCCCACCGCCTCCTCCGTCACGCCCACGAATTCATCCTCCTTCTTCTCCACCTCAACCCGATGCTCATCGCTCTCCGGCAGATCCTCCACCTCCCCACTCATCCCCACCATCGCGCCCTTCTTCCCGCCCTTGGCCTTGGTCGCATCCAACCCCAACCGTGCACTCTCCACCGACCGCCGCGCGCGCGTCGCGAACATCAGGTTCGTGTTCAGCGTCGTGCTCCACCCGGCCAAAAACCGCTGCTGGATCTGCGCGTCCTGCGCCAGGCGGGCTTCGCCGACTTTCTCCGACGCGAGGGCATAGCGCTCCAGCGCGGCAGCTAAAGGGTCTTCCCCCGCCGAGGAGGAGGCCGGCTGGGTCTGGTGGAGCAGCTGGCTGCCGGCGAGGGAGGCGCGGGCGAGCGCGTGCGGGAACGTCTTCGGTTGCGGTTTCGCGGAGGGGGGCGCCGTGAGGGCGGCCTGGGCTTCGGCGGGGGAGGTGGCGTGGGAGAGGAGGTTGACCTTGTCGGTGATGGTGCGGGAGAGGTCGGTGAAGGATTCGCGGATGTTGGGGGGGTAGTCGTAGGATTCGTTGGAGTATTGGGAGCTGGTGAAGACGGAGAGGTTTAGCATCGGGCGAATGGCCATCGTTTGTGGCACGAGGGGTTTGAATCAGAGTAGACCCACGTGACCGAAAGCAGTTTCTGGTGAACTTGCTTCAAGGCATCGACGCGCTTTTCCAGCTCAATGTAATCGGGAGGCAGCTCTGTCTGATACGTTCTGTGTCAACCCGGCCCGACTTGCGGCGGTGATTGAGTGGTAACCAATCCACGAAACCAACCTTGTCATCGGCAGTCCCAATTTGCTCCTTGAAGTACTGTTGCGTGCGGGCAGCGAAAGGGGTTATTGAGGAACTGCACCAGGTTAGCTATTGCATCGGGCGGGCGCCATCCCAGGGCGTACGTGATGTTTTTCCCGAATGCTTGAAATTTATCCATGATGAAGGAGTATCCGTCAATGGGAGAGTGGCTTTATCTCAATCAATAGCGAGAGGCGATGAGGAGCAATCGTATAGGTACGACCAAGGCAGACTCTGGCGCAAATCGGACAGTTGAGGTCTACCATCGTAGGGCTGAAAGAGGGTTTTGCCAAGCTTTCTTTCTCCTTCGTACATTGACAGCTGGCTCGACAGGGAAAAAGGGACTTGGGGAACGCTGAGCATGATCCAGATCAAGCAGTACGTTGAGAGGAGAATTGGTTTCGCTAGACCGCCTCACTAATGTAAGTACAAGAAGATGCGCCGGCAATGCATCAAGAACCCATCCAGTGCTTTCGCCCCTCTCTTGAGCTAGAAAGACAAACAAGTGAAGACAGACCGCTTTGCTCGGTATCAAATGGCCGGCATTAGTATGAATATGTATACAAAGGGTTCAGCAAGTGGCTGGAGATGGGGCCAAAGGTTGAGGGGTATCGCTTTTGAATCTTGCTTCACGGTTTCTTCTCACCCTCACCTGCCTTCTCACCCCCTTGTTCACCGGCAGGTGGTGCGTCGCCCGAGGGGGGTGCTTGGCCTTCACTGCCTTGCTGTTCTTGTCGTGCCTTGTGCATCTTGTCGAACAAGTTCAAGCTCGACATTTGCAACTCATCAGTCTTCTCTTTCATCTCCGCGGCTGTAGCTGTGCCCTCGCCGCTTTGATTCTTCGCGACGAATTCTCGGAGGGTAGAGATCTTTTCTTTGAGCTGGTCAGACTCGGTCTTGTCAATCTTGTCTTCAAAGTCCTTGAGGGCTTTCTCGGTATCGTTCAAAACACTATCGGCGCGGTTGGCGGCCTCAATCGCGTTCTTGCGCTCCTTGTCTGCCTCTCCAAATTTCTCAGCATCATCGACCATGTTCTGGATCTCAGAATCCGAAAGACCTGAGCCGGAGGCAATAGTGATCGATTGGTCCTTGTTAGTAGACTTGTCCTTTGCGTGCACATGAACAATAGAGTCGGCATCAATGTCGAAGGTAACCTCAACCTGAGGAACGCCGCGGTGTGCTGGCGGGATGCCAACCAATTGAAAGTTCCCTAACAACTTGTTGTCACGGACGAGTTCTCGCTCTCCCTGATAGACCTTGATCTCAACGGCAGTCTGGAAATCGGCAGCGGTTGAAAAGATTTGAGATTTCTTGGTCGGGATGGTGGTATTGCGGTTGATGAGGCGAGTGAAGACACCTCCGAGAGTCTCGATACCAAGAGAGAGCGGCGTGACATCGAGGAGGAGAACGTCCATGACCTCGCCCGCAAGAACGGCTCCCTGGATAGCAGCACCAATGGCCACTGCTTCGTCAGGGTTGACCGACTTCGCGGGGTCACGACCGAAGATGCTTTTCACGGACTCAGTGACCTTTGGCATACGGGTCATGCCACCAACGAGGATGACTTCCTGGATATCCTTCGCCTGAAGATTTGCGTCCTTCAATGCTTTCCTCACTGGGTCGATCGTGCGGCTGATCAGGGGGTCGACCAGGTTCTCCAGCTGCGACCGCGACATCTTCAGATTGATGTGCTTAGGTCCGGATGCATCAGCAGTGATGTACGGGAGGTTGATATCTGTCTGCAGGCTTGATGACAGCTCTATCTTGGCCTTCTCGGCTGCCTCTCTAATGCGCTGGATAGCCATGCGATCATTGGACAGATCAATGCCAGAATCCTTCTTGAACTGCTGCACTAGGTGACGGACAAGGCTGATGTCAAAATCCTCGCCACCAAGATGGGTGTCACCATTCGTCGACTTGACTTCAAAGACCCCCTTTTGGATCTCGAGGATGGAGATGTCAAAGGTTCCACCTCCCAGATCGTAAACGGCAATGACTCGATCCTCTTCCTTCTCGAGCCCGTACGCCAAAGCGGCCGCGGTGGGCTCATTCACCACCCGCAAAACATTGAGGCCAGCGATCTGGCCTGCGTCCTTGGTGGCTTGACGCTGCGAGTCGTTGAAGTAGGCAGGGACTGTGACGACACCGTTCTTGATGCCCTTGTTAAGGTACGATTCGGCAGTCTCCTTCATCTTTTGGAGGACGAAACCGCCAATCTGGGAGGGAGAGTATTTCTGGCCACGAGCCTCAACCCATGCATCGCCATTCGTGTGCTGGACGATCTTGTATGGGACTTCTTTGATGTCTCGTTGGCATTCTGCATCAGTGTACTTGCGACCTATCAAACGTTTGGTGGCGAAAAGTGTGTTCTCCGGGTTGACAACAGCTTGACGCTTTGCCGATATGCCAACCAAGCGTTCTCCATCCTGTGCGAAAGCAACGACGGATGGTGTTGTTCTTGTACCTGGGGCGGATATCGTCAGTGTGGTGTCCAGCGAGAGGCCAAGGAGGTTTTCAGTACCTTCTGCATTTTCTATTATTTTGGGCGTCTTGCCCTCAAGGACGGCTACAGCAGAATTCGTGGTTCCTGGAGAAAGGGTGAGCACTGGTCTCTTCTTGTGGAGAATGCCATGATTTACCCAGGTCGATGCCGATCACCTGACCCTTGACCTTCTCTTCTCCCCCCGTTGACTGGAATCTCGCAAATGCTGATATGGGTGGAAGTCGGGATGTGGAGGGCGCGGAGAATCGAGAGAAAGCAGGGGTGGCGCGGGGGAGCTTTGATCCATCAGTATGATTTCCTTCCTCCATCAAAAGGAATTTCTCACAGATCGTGCAAACCTGGCGGAGAGCATATTGAGAGGTACGCTGTAAAGACAATGACAATCTCTCCAGACGAAGATCCAGCAGCGATACCGATGAGAGTGGTCGCAGAATTTGCTAAAAGGAATGAGAGTCTATCTTACTTTCAAGTGCACAAGGGCGAGATCGTAGAGCAAAAATCTTAAGACGAGCCGATGGCTCCAGAGAAATGGTGGAAGAACATCGAATTTGTCCGCCTCCCGTAATGCACTAAGTCCCAATCCATCCTAGGGCAAGATCTGCCAAGCCCGCGGCCAAACCGCCCGTACATCATACCTCAATACGTATTGTCTCTATCTTTGACCATTGACCCACCCACCCCCTGGAAAGTACAAGTGGGTCTCTGTTCTGCCTTTTGTTGCCCTGCATTCAAGACTTCAATTGGCCTATGCTCTTTATATATATTCAATTCACCTGACTCTGCTCTCACTATGTGAAGAGTTCGCTTTAGGGTTCCCTCCTGCCTCGAAGCTACACACCTCACTCATTTGGGCTTTGGCAAATGCATCGCGCCCCATTCAACAACTTCCGTCCTCGCTCTGCTACTCCTCCATCATGACAATCAACTTCACGATTCCTCGAAAGACCGAATCGTTGATTGATGTCCAGCAACCTGAGCTGTTCCCAATCAATATCCCAGTTCAACACCATCAGCTCAAGAACCATATCAGTACCAGGGATGGTGACTGTCTATACTACGCCTCGCACTTCGAAATTTTTGCCCTACATCTTCCTACCAATCAGAGACGACTCGTCCAAGTCTTAAAGTTCAGGCCCTGCTGTTTAGATGCTGCTCACAACTGGATATGTGTTGGAGGCAAGCAAAAGGGCCAATGCGCCTTCATTGAGATCAAGAGACCCGCAGAACATTCCTCCTCTCGCTCATCCTACGCTCATCCTGCTGAGGTTGACGATCTGCTTCCCCTCGATCTTGACCCAGATTCAAGGGCACTCATCCATCATGGCTCATCCACTCCGCCGTCGTCTCCTTGGCATCTTCCGCGTTACATCTTGCACGAATTCAACCTCGGTGGAGACATCATGAATTCTGTGGCGGTCCAACTTCTGCCTGGCGGACGGAAGGGTCTCGAGGACGAGACCGTGGCCGTGTTGACGTGGGTCTTAGCCTCTGACGCATGCTCATCACTTTCTCTCGCTAATTTCGAATAGCAACAATGATCACACAGTCCGGATTTTCTCCCTCAATCTGCTGGTGACGTTAGCCACGCTCCACGACTACCCATGTCATATGAACCATGCAACCATTTCGCCAGATGGGAACTTGCTAATAGCTGTTGGAGATGCCCCTTTGGTGTTTTTCCATCGCCGCTTCTTCAACCGGCTAGGTGCGAAGTCCAAGTCAGTATGGGAATCCGAATGGCTGCCAGTATATACCACTCTTCTCCCGCAAGTGCCAGAGGATGATGGCAACTGCTTCGCAACTGCCTTTTCTCCATCTGGTCATGTTTGCGCCGCGGCCTCGGAGAACGGTCTGACGACCGTATTCGACTCGGCTCTCATACAGGAGGAATCTCCCAAGGATCCCGTCATCGGGATAATCAAGCCATCGCGCAACACTGCTAGTATGGCCAACAAGCGTACGGCTATCCGCTCCATGAGCTTCTCACCCGCCCCTTGGGATCTTTTAGCATTGGCAGAAGAGCAAGGCCGCGTGAACGTGGTAGATCTACGCGGTTGCCTGCAAGCTGTCCAGACTTTGGTCTTACAAATCTCACCAAAGCTCACCACGGTTGAGATTCGGGATGGTCAAGGCACTGGGGACTTGCTGGGGCAGCGTCGACTGGATATCGAACGTCGCTTTCTTGAATCGCACAATGACGCATTAGCTGCGCAACACGGTCTCGCGTCAGCAACAAACTCCACAGATTACTTGTCCTACACTGCCGAGCAGAGGCGAAGGGAGAGGGACGAGCTCAACGCAGAGCTGGCCGCCTTGCGAAGTGATCCGCATAGACTCAGCGAAAACGAACGTCAAATGATCGATGCAATTGGCCGGCACCGTATGCGAATGAACAGTTCGGATCTTCCCTTCCCCATCAGTTCTAGCTACTCGAGCTTGAACAGAAATTTACCTCCAACCCCTCCATGGGATGGATCCGGCCCAGCTTCATATACGCCCAGTCGAGCCAGCTCGAACATTGCTGATCATATGCGCCAGAGGAACAGCGAGCGCTGGTCGCGCGGGACAAGCGAACGCACTTACCAACCCCGTCGCCGCAGCTCCATTGTCATCTCCAATTCGAACAACACCCAAGGTTCGACCGCCCTCCCATCCCTCGCGTCAATTGGTCCAGACTCGAGAACGCTCTCGGCATCCCCGTCCCGTCTGCCAAGTACGTCATCCAACGACCTCAGTGGTGCTTCCGGAGACGAGGCTTGGAATACCATCAGCACCGCCCTCAGCTCCAGCAGAGAAACTTCGGACCGCATGCGTCGCATTGATTCCACAGCTGCCAATATCCGTACCATCGAGCGCCGTATCCAAAACCATGGCAGCCATGAAAATCGCGAGGCCGAGTCGCAACAATTGCGGACCCTGCAGCAGCTGACGTCGCGAAATGAGCAGCAGCGGCAACTCAATCTCCTGCACGCACAGCGCTTGAGTATTTTGCGCGGACAACCTCGACATAGTGATGAATCGGAGACCGGCTTTGATCTTGCAGCTGCATGGCGAGGGGATGCCGCGGATGGTGTTCTGACCATGGGTCTCGGTTGGAGTGCCAATGGGCAGGAGTTGTACGTCGCCACCGTTGATGGGATACTCAGATACAGGGTCAATCTACCAAATCGCAAAGGGTTTGCAGCTGCGGAATGGCTGTAAGGAAGTGGGTGTGTTTTGCTTTGCAACGATCTTGGTATGCAGCATGGCGTTCATGGGTGGGTAGCGCTTTTGGCATGGCTCAGCTTACATCCAATCGTGGGCATCATTGCATATTCGGTCAGGAGGGATTATGGAACATCAATTGGGCGGCGTTTGTGATACCATGCTGTAGCTCTGATAATCAAAAGCTCAATGTGCTCCCCGGTGTCCTGTCGTGTCTTGATGAATAGATATTCATTTGGTCCCAGCTCCGAACACCAAGCTAAGGCTTGTTCAAAAACGGAGGATCGAGACTCCCACATGCGTAGATTCATTGATATGAGGAAACCAGCCACCAGCATTAAAGCCTTTCCAATCACCAACATCAAGCCTTCTGGATCCAGCCAGAATGCACAAAGAAGTCGAACAGCCTCGCGCTTTTAGACGATTCAATCTACAGCCACAGATGAGTCAGCAAGTATTCAACGATTCTTCAGATCTGAACATACCTTGCATAATTCCCTCACCCCTTTCTTCTTCAACCCGCCACCATTCTTCATCGCCTCCCTCAGGATCCCCTCCTTCATCACCAAATACGGCTTCGGCATGATCCCCAGCGCCGAGCACAGCTCCGCCTCTTCCTTGGTGAGGAGATGCAGGTCCGCATTGGCAATCTCCGACTTGAGATCGATCCGCGTCACCCCGGGCACGGGCGGTAGGCTGTATTTCGCCTTCGGCTGTTGCGGTGGTTGCGGGGCCGCGTTCGCGTTGCCGTTGGTGAGGGGGCCTTTTTGTTGCTGGCCATTGGGCGCCGGATTCGTCGGTGCTGCTGGAGGAGGAGGTTTGGGCTTCAGGCGCTCGGGGAGATCGGGAGAGGTGAGCTCGACGCAAAGGTCGGGGACGACTTTTTGCTCGCTCTTCTTCTCCGTGCGCACGCCCCCCTGGCGGTCGAAGGCGCCCGTGGGAGGAGGTTTGGCGAGGCGGACCTGTTTTTCCGATTCGTATTTCTCGCCTTCCTTGAGGGTGCTGATCTGATGGTTGCGCCAGTCTTGAAGCTGGTGGATGGCTTGTCGGAGGTTGTGTTCTTCGTTGAGGGAGGTGGCGAAGTCGTTGAAGTCCTGGTGGTTCATCATGCGGGCGAACGGTTTGGCTTTGTCGAAAAGGGCCTTCTCCTCCTTGGTCTTTTTCTTCTCCAGGTTGGTGTTACGCTTGTATTCGAGGAGGCCGTGCTCGAATATGACCTTTTTTCGATCGGCGCGGGATGTCAAGCGCGAATTGTAGATGTCCATGACGACCATTTTCAGCTCCATCTCGGGCTCGATTTCCCCTGTGCGTGGATTGATGCCTTCGCCGGGGTCAAATTGCATGTGTTGGACGGCCTCTTCGGCCTCATTTGCAAATTCAGTCTCAAACTCCAAGCGACCGGGCATGTAGCCAGCGACTTCATGGCAGGCCGGGACTGAAGCTGTCGGCTTCGTCTTTGGTGTCGCGGGAGTCGCTGTCTTGGCCTCATCCTTGCGGCGCTCTATCCTGCGCTTCTTGTTCACTTGAAACTCCTCTCGCGGCATCCGCTCTTGAATCTGACGGTCGGATGGGTCGGCATTCTTTGGTAGGGGAAAATTGGGGCTGTCGATGTAGGTGTCTAGGTAATGTTGACAAACTTCCTCCTTGGTCCGGTATCCACCAATGTGGTCTGCTATGTCCGCCCACGAGCCCAGACCGTAGTTTTCTGCACCTTCCAGCAAACATAGTTCCTCGTCCGCCCCCCAATCCTCATCGTAGATGGGTATCGAGTGCTGTTCAATGACGCAATAGGCATGCTCTGCGGGTTTGTGATCGCGTGTGAATAAGCCATCCTTGAAGCATGGTACACAAAGGTCGTACTCCGTGCAGACGTGACATCGTATGCGGACCTGTTGGGTTGAGAGTCAGCATGAGGGTGTTGAGCGGGAGATTCCGCGGCAGGACTCATGGTATTTACCGTTGCTGTGATGTCTTTGCTACAGTTGTCGCAAATGTATTTCAACCCTCCCTCTGTCCCTCTCGAGATGGTCTTCTTTCGGAATACACCCATGATCGTGATTGATCAAAACGGGGAGGGGTCGGAAAGACGGAGGGTCGAATCGCTTAGCGTTGTTTAGTACTGCAGAGCCGCGTTTCAATATTGATATCTCGTGGCAGTCCGCCTTGTGCGAGTCACTGAAATCGCCACATGGTGTTTCGCGCATGCACTGTCGCACCAAGTGGTTATCGATGTCGCATGTCCTCGAGCAGGCCGTCCTGCACAATACAATATTAATATTAAGGCAAGTATTCTCAGAGTAGTCTGATATGGACGATTGCAGAAATGCAGGTCGAGGTTCCCGCAGAACTGGCCCTCGGACCAATGACGTCTTAGCAGCTCCCGCAGATCTCCCGCCATGACTAAGGCTCATTTCAGGGCAACCCGCATTATTATTCTGGAAGTTTGGGGTACATTGGTACTGAAGACTCTCTGCTACTCACTTCACACTATCCTATACCTCGGGAAAGGAAGACTACCAAACCTCATTACGAGTTACGAAAACTCTACTCCAGCATCAGGTCCAAGGAGACTTGAATCTTGCATCTCTTTTCGCATTTCGGAGGGCTGTTTGTGTTGATGTCGTTCTACTATTGATCTGTCCACCTCCTCCTGCGGTCAGCCTCGGTTCCTGAAGTCTACACGATCCTGCCTTCTCTTCGTATATCAGACCAAACCCTACCTCATCAATTTCGAATCCCATCCCATTACCATGTCTTGGAACTTGACCAAAAGTATGGGTTTCTTGAACAACCCGGTCCAAAGCTAATATTGGGTCTTAGAATTCAAAGAGACCCATTTGGGGCCCTTGAAAAGCTCCTTGGGCGGTCGCTCGACGTCGACTTCTACAATCAAAGGAGATGAGCCACAACCGATAGTGGAAGATAAGTTGAGCACAATAGCCAGCAATACGAGTAGTACGAGCAATAATGGCATCGGTGCGTTCTAAATCATCCGCAAGCTTCAGCTGTTGATGATCGGTAGCTGCTTCAGAGACCATGATCTCTGCTCCTCCGCCAGCCCCTCCAAAGCCTGGTATCTTGATTGTCACTTTGCATGAAGGCAAGGACTTCTCGTTGCCACAGCAGTATCAACAAAGTTATGGCTCCCAATATCAGAACACCGCCTCATCCGGATATAGCGTGGCAGGATCAATGCGAACTCCCATCGGTCAAACTCCAGGAGCAATGGTGGGATCATATGCACCGGGTCGCCCACAATCTGCTGCCGGTGGAGGGATCAATGCCGCCCCTACAATCCACGGGAGGTATTCATCACGGCACCTCCCCTACGCCTTGCTCGATTTCGATAAACTCCAGGTGTTCTGCGACGCGGTCTCTGGAAGCCCTCAGAATCCCTACTGGCCGGGTGAGAACACGTCGTACAAATTCGATGTTTCACGTGTGACCGATTTGTCCGTGCAAATCTTCCTCCGAAATCCGACCGCAAGGCCAGGTGCTGGCAGAAGTGAGGACATCTTCTTGGGTGCAGTCCGCATCAATCCACGCTTCGAAGAGGAGCGGCAATACGTAGAAGATCCCAAAGCCAGCAAGAAGGAAAAGGAGAAAGGCATGGCTGCATTTACCCAGCAAGAGAAGCAATTAGGACAAATCGGCACGGAATGGCTGGACGTTGCTTTTGGAACAGGTTCCATCAAGATTGGCGTTGCTTTTGTAGAGAACAGGCAGCGAACGCTCAAGATCGAGGACTTTGAGCTCTTGAAAGTGGTGGGCAAAGGCAGTTTTGGCAAAGTCATGCAGGTCATGTATGAGCTGATACTGCTTCACTCTTGGATGAACGATGCTGATATTGTCCCAGGAAGCGAGATACACATCGAATATACGCCTTGAAGACCATTCGGAAAGCCCATATCATCTCACGATCCGAGGTCGCACACACATTAGCAGAACGCTCCGTGCTTGCACAGATCAACAACCCCTTCATTGTTCCGCTCAAATTTTCTTTCCAGTCGCCCGAGAAACTCTACCTGGTCCTCGCGTTTGTCAACGGTGGGGAATTATTCCATCATCTACAGCGTGAGCAAAGGTTTGATGTCAATCGTTCACGGTTCTACACGGCAGAGCTACTTTGCGCTTTGGAATGCTTGCACGGCTTCAATGTTGTTTATCGAGATCTGAAGCCTGAGAACATTCTCTTGGACTACTCAGGCCATATTGCCCTTTGCGATTTCGGTCTTTGCAAGATGGACATGAAAGATGAGGACCGAACCAACAGTCAGTAGCGTCACCTGAGCCTGGATGGTTTCTCACTGACTCTTTGACAGCATTTTGCGGAACCCCCGAGTACCTTGCTCCCGAGTTGCTGTTGGGGCAAGGGTACGATAAAACAGTGGATTGGTGGACATTGGGGGTTCTCTTATATGAGATGCTGACAGGCCTGCCACCGTATTACGACGAGAACACCAATGAGATGTATCGGAAGATTCTCTCCGAACCTCTACATTTCCCTACCCAGGATATTGTGCCACTTGCAGCCAAGGACCTCCTGACTCAATTACTGGACCGCAACCCAGCACATAGGCTCGGAGCAAAGGGACCCTCCGAGATCAAGGCGCACCCTTTCTTCCAGGCAATTGACTGGAGAAAGCTGTTGCAACGGAGATACGACCCGACATTCAGACCAAATGTGCAGGATGCCCTGGACACCGCCAATTTCGACCGGGAATTTACATCGGAAGCGCCCACGGACTCGTACGTTGACGGGCCGATGCTCTCTCAAACCATGCAGCAGCAATTCACAGGCTGGTCCTACAATCGCCCCGTTGCAGGTCTCGGGGATGCGGGAGGGAGTGTGAAAGATCCTTCGTTTGGGGACGTGGCTGGTTAAGAATCTTGGATGTTTGCATACATACATACAGGATGAGACGTGATCATGACATGAATCATCCCTTGGCGTCCTTGAGGAAGCAATCGAGCCGCCAGAATGTGGGATGTCTCTTCCTTCCTATCCTGTGCGGAGTAGCGCTGGCCGTGCATTGCTATTATTGCCGCTCATTTCTCCATCAGGAAAACATCGGTCAAGCCTTAGTCGGTCATGACCAATCACCTACTCATGTTTCACTCATGTTTTGGACGCAGTGAGGGAGCCGTTTTTCGTGTGTCGTCAGTTGGACGCTTGTGTTAGCTTGGTTAGGTACCGGCCAACGGAAGTGTGCGGGAGGAACAGCTTTGGCGGGGCAAGTGTTGACCTGGCGGGGCTTGTGTGGGCCCGTTGTGCAATTCTTTATTTTCGTTTATGCTCGACCTCTATTTCACAAGCCAACAAATTGATTTACCCTCCATTTCACCCATCTCATTCAGCGTTTTCATCTTAGGAGACTCAGGAGCCATTCGATCTTCACACAGCCACTATGCCCGGCTTTTCCCAAGCTTCCAATCTCTCATCATGGCAGAAGCTCCAAGACCACCACACGGATCTGGGACGCAACATCGTCCTGAAGGAGGTTTTCGAAAAGGATCCTTCGCGATTCGAAAAGTTCTCGCGGACCTTCAAGAATGAAGCAGACAAGAGTGAAACCCTTTTCGACTTCTCCAAGAATTTCATCAACGAAGACACCCTCTCCCTGCTCATCAGCCTCGCCAAAGAAGCAGGACTGGAGAAGCTTCGAGATGACATGTTTGCAGGCGAGCCCATCAATTTCACCGAGAACCGAGCCGTGTACCATGTGGCTTTGAGGAATGTAAGCAATCAACCGATGCAGGTGAATGGCAAGAGTGTGGTCGAAGAAGTCAACAGCGTCCTCGACCACATGAAGAAGTTCTCGGGGCAAGTGAGAAGCGGCGAATGGAAAGGATACACAGGGAAGAAGATCAAGACCATTATCAACATTGGCATCGGAGGCTCCGACCTAGGACCTGTCATGGTCACAGAGGCCCTCAAGCCGTACGCCGATCGAAGTCTGAACATGCACTTTGTCTCCAATATTGACGGAACCCACATGGCTGAAGCTCTGCGGGACTCGGACCCGGAAACCACCCTCTTCTTGGTAGCTTCAAAAACATTCACCACCGCCGAGACCACGACGAATGCGAACACGGCAAAACATTGGTTCTTGGAGACAGCCAAAGATGACAGCGCGATTGCGAAACACTTTGTTGCCTTGTCAACTAACGTGGAAGAGGTGACGAAGTTTGGCATTGCCAAGGAGAATATGTTCGGCTTTGAGAGCTGGGTTGGTGGCCGCTACAGCGTCTGGAGTGCAATCGGTCTGAGTGTGGCCCTCTATATCGGCTTCGACAATTTCCATGAATTCCTCGCCGGAGGCCATGCCATGGATATGCACTTCAAGAACACTCCCCTGGAGCAGAACATCCCCGTCATTGGCGGCCTGTTGAGCGTCTGGTATTCGGACTTCTTTGGAGCTCAGACCCACCTCGTCTCCCCATTTGATCAATACATGTCCCGTTTTCCCGCTTACCTGCAACAACTATCCATGGAATCCAACGGGAAGGCGATTACCCGGTCCGGCGATTATGTCAAGTACACCACAGGTGCCATCCTGTTTGGCGAGCCGGCCACCAACGCCCAGCATTCCTTCTATCAATTACTCCATCAAGGAACGAAGTTGATCCCCACCGACTTCATCTTGGCTGCTGAATCGCATAATCCTGTTGAGAACAACAAACATCAGAAGTAGGGGGCCAGTGTGCAATAGGATTCTGTGATGAGCTGACAGTGTTGCAGGATGCTCGCCTCAAACTACTTTGCCCAAGCGGAGGCTCTGATGGTTGGCAAAACCCCCGATCAGGTCAAGGCAGAAGGAGCCCCGGAAGATCTTGTGCCCCACAAGACCTTCCTGGGTAATCGGCCGACCACATCGATTCTTGCTCAGAAGATCACCCCAGGTACCCTTGGTGCGCTGATTGCTTATTACGAGCACTTCACATTCACTGAGGGTGCTGTGTGGAACATCAACAGTTTCGATCAGTGGGGTGTCGAGCTTGGCAAGAGCCTAGCAAAGAAGATCCAGGCTGAGCTCGATGAAGGTGGAGAGAATAAGGGTCACGACAGCAGTACGAGTGGGTTGATCAATGCGTTCAAGAAGAAGGCTGGCATGGCTTGAAGCAATGCTCTCCGAGCTTGATCAGAAACTCACGTACATAAAGTAGGCCTTGACTTACAAATGATTTCCAACACGAATTTTCATGAACAACGATCTTGAAACATAGGTCTCGTTGGAGGCTTTGATATGCCTCGAGCCCCCTTGCCCCTCGACCCCTTTGCCCCTTTTCCCGCTCGTATCGCCGACGTTTATGCCCGAGACAGCATCGAATATAATTACGGAATACAGAGTGCAATGCTTTGCAACCCAAACGATACGTACGATTCAAACAGACCAGACATGACTACATGCCGGTGGGCTTACCCTCGGCTTATCATTCATGCATTCATAATTTTCTATGTCGCCCTCGCCGAAGCCGCGAAAGACCCAGCAAATGAGCAAAAGGCCAGCTATGCGACTGGAGATTCGATTCCCATAACATGCCTCAATAGAACCATGTGAGTCGTGCACGCAACCACTCCGTTTCCTTGACCGTGTTCGTCCGCACTTGGGTACCTGTGATCGGCGTTTGCTGATTAAAGAACCTGAACAGTGACACGGGCGAACACGTACGTGAGACCGATCCATGACTCTCCAACCTCATCCTGCTTCGTCCGGAGACAAGAGGATTCCCCCTTACCTTCCTCTCAGATCACCGACGAGCAAGGCCAACTTCAATACATTCCTTTCATGACCTGCAATGAGACCTCACGGCCCCTCGAACTCTACTTTGGCGTTGAAAAAGGCATGTTCCCTCCCTTTGATTAAGATACTCATCGCCGAATCGCATTACTATTGGCCGACCAACGACTGACCTGGTCCCTCCCAGAAATCAATTGCACCGTCCCTGTCCTCCCCGACCCGCTCTTCCACCTCCTCGAATTCTACATCCACAACGACGCCCCCCTCACCTGCCGCATCCCCACGCACCCCCTCACCTCAGCAGAGACGCTCGATTCGGCGGGCAATGCGGGACAGCCGGCCAGCCCTGCTGATAGTTACATACCATTGATCTTCGCGTTGAGCGGGACGTTGCAGCTGAGCCATTTGCATATCAATACGGGGCTGAACGTGCTCTTGCATACGAGTCCGGATTTGGAAGGTGAGTGCCATCAGACCGTTCCTCCGGGGCCTTTTCTCTTGCTGCACTGATATTCCCCGGAACATCTGGGTTCATCTTTACGTCGAGATTTTGCAATTGGGGCTGCAGCCCCTGAAGGCGGATGGAAAGCGAGCAATGGAGTCTGAATTCGTTCCATTATCCAAAACCAGAATCTCGATCACACTGCTGATATCATTGTTGTTCTATAGGTATGGATGCAGACATTCTTGCCGCCTCCGCCTACTCCTCCCCTTCCCTCTCCTCTGCATCCACACGAGTCGTGATAGGCGACCCTCTAGCCCTCCAGCTCTCGGTGCATTGGTATTCCTCGCCCACTTTACCACCGTCAACAACCGTTCCGCAGGGCTTGGGCGGCCATGTACATTTTTCGACGGTGGTCTATTGCCTACTGAGTTGTGGTGTTGGCGTGGCGGGCAGTTTGGCTTATTTCAGAGGGGTGGAGCTGCCGAGACGGATCAAGCGGTATGGGAAGGATCGGATGGGTGGGGAACGCGGAGGTGGCGGAGGATACGCGTTTCCGGGGAGTGGAATGGTGGGGATGGGGATGAATGGGTATGGTGGGCCGGGAAAGAGGGATTGAGGGTTTGATTGCATTGAGAGGCACAGTCCTTCTAAAAAGCAAAGTGGGTGGAGCAGTATGATTGTGAGTGTCAAAGATACCCCTGTACTATGAATTTGATCACGATAAGAGCGAAAGACTTGAATCTGAGGCGTATGCTTCAAGTCAGGAGATCTCACCTTTCAGACGTTATATGGGTAGATGCACAAGGCAGGTCGAATTCCAAGGAGGAGCCATGACTACGATCGAAATCCCAGACGCATGTCTTCCAAACCCCTTGACTTACCTCGGGTTTTCCCGTCTCTCAACTGATATCGACTCTGCATTATACTCTCGGGGCTGTGGGAAAACGAAGAGGGGCGTCTTCATTCATTTGGTCGACAGAGCGATAGCTCCATCAGATGGCTACCTCAGCCACATTTCTCAGTGTTGCAATATGGACAGTAAAGGCAGCCCCTTCGCTGCGGTCGACTCCAGCCGGAAAGCCTTCCACCCTCCAGAGTCTAAAGAGCTTCAAAGCAGCCGTCAGCCAAGCCTGGAAGATGATGTCCGAGCGAATCTGCTGAGCAATGACGCCGACGCAGGCGCTCGCATTGAGTCGGCAAATGTCAGCACAGGTGTTGACGAAGGGATCGATCAGAGACTCGTTGTATATGCAATCACAAGCGAGGACCAAATCGATCCCAGCACCCTTTGGCAGATGAGAGGAAATGGAAGAAGCCATACTTTCCTCCCAATCAAGAGCAAGAACATCAATGCTGGCGTCCAAGGACAAATCTGACAGCTTGTTCTGCTTGCGTTGTTGCTTCCTCGAGCCTTTGTCTTTGGCCAAGGAAATGTTCTCAGCCAAGTTCTGCTTCAAGATTTTGAAAACATATTCTTGGTCTGTGGCAATGTACTTGCCGACCTCCGGTGCCAGGACCAGAGGGATGATGCCTGAAATACCACAGCCAAGTTCAAGCGCGATCGAGTCAGGTCTCAGGAAACCAGTCTTGCGAAGCAAGTTGTCTTCTCGAATGAGCCATTCCGCGAAGAGGGGCGTGATTTTCCACACTACTGCCCCTGTCGTGCCTTGCTGCCGGCTAGACGAGAGCAGCCCTGGCGATTGAACTATAGAAAGATCTCTATTCCCGACTGTTAGTTCAAGGATCTTGGCCTTGCTGTCTATGAACCCCAGATTCTGGTTGATGATTGGCTGGGAAAACAGCAAGAAAGTTTCCTCGTCAGCATCAAGGATCTCTTCGCCGAGCAGTGCAATCAATTCATGAACTCCCATTTGATTTGAAGGAATTAGTGGGATGGAAGCACGTCAGAGATGAAGATCCGGTATATCTGGGATAGCG
This sequence comes from Ramalina intermedia, assembly GCA_003073195.1. Lineage (NCBI taxonomy): Eukaryota > Fungi > Ascomycota > Lecanoromycetes > Lecanorales > Ramalinaceae > Ramalina > Ramalina intermedia. Next base: position 43,279 of record PEKF01000001.1, on the reverse strand, counting down.
CTGACATAAGTCCCAACGCAAGTTTCGTCTTGATTGTGAGCTCATGACACTCATTCGTCACAAGACTTGGAGCAAAGTTAGAACCTACATGCGGATCCGGTGGGTGAGCCCATGGATGCCTCTGTATGTCTCACTAGCGTGGTTTTTGCCCCCTGAGCAAGCGCCAGGCCCCGAGCCTCGGCTGGGGAAAATGGTTGGATGCCTAGGAGTACGACCTCTGAACAATTACTTCGTGCTTTATTCTCCATCCCTAATACTTACTCAGCTCGGACCTACTCACCAGCCCTTCGTTTCAGATTACTAATAGAGCCTGAAGTATTACGACTGCGTCGTAGCAGCTCGCAAGCATGGCCGACAAGAGCTTCCCGAAGGACACCCGAACAATGTACCCACGGATGACGCAGAGCGGTCCTTTCAGTGTGGACGCGTCTGGTTGTCAACCTGTGAAGGGAGAGATCATACCAAGAAGGCACCCTACAGCAAAAGACAAGCTCGTCACAACGCCCTCGGACGACGTCCAAACCATTTTCGACATTCTTACGCACAGCGCGAATAAGTTTGGCAATGCCAAAGCTATTGGCACTAGAAAGCTCATCAAGACGCACACGGAGACGAAGAAGGTGAAGAAGGTTGTTGACGGCGAGACAAAGGAGGTTGACAAGAACTGGACTTATTACGAGTTGAGCGACTATTCATATATCAGCTTCATTGAATATGAACGGCTGTGCCTACAAGTGGGTTGCGGTCTGCGGAAGCTGGGAATGGTGGCTGGTGACAGATTGCACATCTTCGGTGCCAGCAGGTTAGACTGCCTTTCATCCCTGGACGGAAGAATCCACCACTGATTGTCATGGCAGTGCCCACTGGCTTGCCTGCTCACAAGGCGCGGTCTCGCAGTCTATTGCAATAGCCACCGCATACGATACCCTGGGTGAAGAAGGCCTCAAGCACTCCATCATACAAACTGAGTCTCGTGCGATATATGCCGATCCTCATCTACTCAAGAACCTCGCCAATCCTTTGAAAGAAGCCAAGAACATTCAATTCGTCATTTACAACAGCGACGCCGCGGCAAAGCCGGAAGACATCGACAGGCTGAAAGAAATCACTCCTGGTCTGACAGTCCTGAGCTTTGAAGAGCTAAGGCAACTTGGCAAAGACAACATGGTCGACCCTGTTCCTCCCTCCCCGGAGGACTTGTGTTGCATCATGTACACTTCTGGCTCGACGGGGACGCCTAAGGGTGTGCCGCTCAAGCACAAGTCCGTACTTGCTGCCATTGCTGGGGTGAGCACCATTGTCGGTCAATACATTGGCCCTGGCGACAAACTTCTGGCCTACTTGCCTACCGCGCATATTCTTGAATATGTGTTTGAGAATGCATGCGTCTATTGGGGCGGGACCATGGGGTATGGCAGCCCAAAGACCCTCTCTGATCAGTCGGTCAGGAATTGCAAGGGAGACATTCGAGAGTTCAGGCCGACCATTCTCGTTGGGGTGCCTGCCGTCTGGGAGTCTGTGAAGAAGGGCATCATAGGAAAGGTCAACCAGAGTAGCCCGGTCATAAGGAATATGTTTTGGGGCGCGCTTGCGGCCAAGAGTTTCCTGATGTCGACAGGCCTGCCTGGCAGCGGAATCCTTGATGCTGTCGTCTTCAAGAAGATCAAAGATGCTACGGGGGGTCAATTGCGCATTTGCTTGAATGGGGGAGGACCGATTGCAAAGGAAACGCAGCGCTTCATCTCAATGGCGATTACACCCATGATCTCAGGTTACGGCTTGACAGAAACCACTGCCATGGGTGCAATCATGGATCCCTTGCATTGGAGTGACACTACCCTTGGGGACATCGAGCCCTCGATCGAGATCAAGCTGGTCGACTTTGCAGACGCTGGCTATTTTGCTGCAAACAACCCTCCCCAAGGTGAGATTTGGATCCGGGGAGCACCGGTCGTCGATGAATATTTCAAGAACGAAGAGGAGACAGCAGCGGCTTTCACGGACGACGGATGGTTCAAGACTGGCGACATTGGCGAGTTCCACAAAAACGGGCACCTGCGACTGATTGATCGGAAGAAGAATCTTGTTAAAACGCTCAACGGGGAGTATATTGCTCTGGAGAAGCTCGAGTCAGTGTATCGGTCGGCCCCTATTGTTGCCAATATCTGTGTCTATGCTGCGGCGGACAAGAACAAGCCTATCGCCCTCATCGTACCGGCTGAGCCAGCATTGAAAAAGCTGGCATCGGACAACAAGGTTGAAGGAAACGGTATCGAGGACTTGGTGCATAGCCAGAAACTGAACGGCATTGTCCTGAAAGAGCTTCAAGCCGCTGGTCGGGGAGGTGGGTTGACCAGCGTTGAGATCATTGACGGCGTTGTCATGTCAGAGGACGAGTGGACGCCAGCGAATGTAAGTTGCTCCCGCGCTCCATACGCAACCAATCTTGAGTATACTGATCTGTTGAAAGGGCTTGACGACGGCGGCACAGAAGATCAACCGGAAAGCCATCCTGGCAAAGTTCCAGAAAGACATCGCCAAGGCGTATGGGGGTTCATCATGAGGAGGCCCTTTGCAGGTCGCTTCCCTCTCCTGTCACGCCCATTGAGTTTCGGAAATCCAGCTTAGCAGCTTCCTTCACGAGCGAGTGAATTCCTAGCGAGGTCTTATGATGGTCATGAGCTTGTATAGCCTGTAATAGTAGATAGTCAACGAAGACCTCCTTTTCCTCCCTCTTTGTCGTGCTCCTGGTCTAGCTCTTGGGCCCATCTCGACGCAAATCCAAGTCCTTGGTGAAGAGGCCGAGTCCATCCATCCCATCTCATGGAGTACTGCCATCACAGACCCTCCCTGCCGGACCTAATTCGCCTCTTCCCTCCCTAACATTCTGATTGCCCTTCCTCTTTCCCCTCTCTCTGACTATACACAAAGCCCAATTCATTCAACTTTCCCTCTTAATAGCCTTGACCGGCATCTTCCCCCTCAACTCCTCGCGATCCCTCTCCGTCGCTTTCAACCCGAAGATATCCTCCGCCTTATCGGACAGCGCAAGCCCGACGCCGGACCAAACGATGGCGCCGAGGCCGAGATAAAGGCGCGTTCGGGGGGGGAGGTTGCGGAAGGATCTGGGTAGGTGTTAGAGGGTGCGAAAGTGTGAGGGAGAGGAGGGGGAAGGGGGGGTTTGGGGGGGGGGGGAAGAGGATAGAAAGGAATAGAGGGCGTACTGGAAGAATGGCATGGGACTGAAGGCGTGGTGCTTGAGGGGGAAAGGTTGTCAGAGCATTGTGAGGTGAAGGAGGGAGGGAGAGCTGCACGGTTGTTGCAAAGAGAACGCTGGGGTGATAAGGTTGTTGGCGGCTTGTCAAGGGAGGACGACTGGTGTTCTTTTTTGGGATTGCACAAGGTTACGTGACTGGATAGAGAAAGATGCGCTAGGTCTGTCCTCGATGGATTCTTGTTGTCTAATCCAAACGCCCTGAAGCGAGATATATGATGATAACCGCCAGCCACGTGCTTGTCTATTCGTATGATGATGAATAGGCGGAGCCTTCACATGTATCGCCAAAACGCCGCCCGTCGTGCTCGAAAACGCCATTCATGGATTACCCATCTGATATACACGATTTCCCCCCCCCCCCCCCAACCACGTCGATCCATCCAGCGTTATGGCCTCCTTCAGAAGCAAAAGTAAGCAACACCGCCGATGCCCGTCATGCCCACGCCGATCCACCACCACTTATCCGCATTGATGGGTTCCTTCCTCTTGATCAACACGTTCTTGTTCAGTGGCTCGTCCGCGAAATGATCGCTCTCCAGATCCCTCTTCGCTTTGTTCGTCGAGGAAGGCCCCCCTTTGGCGGTTGCAGTGGACGTTGGGTTTAGGGTCTGTGTGGGGAGCATCTGAGGGGGGCTGTAGGCGAGGTACATGGGATTGAGCGGGGCGCCGTCGAATCGGAAGAGGTTGAGGCGCTGGGCTCCGCTGTAGGCATCCTTGACGACTTCGTATTTCTGCGAGGTGGTGGGCTGGTGGTTAGCTTTTTTGCTGCTTGCTCCCCCAGTCTCATTGTATCCTTCGCTTTCGCTGTTTGGGGTTTGGAGAGAACACATACCTTGATAAGCTCGAATTGGCTGTAGCGGGTGTAGATGGCATTTTTGTATTGACAGGGGTCGGATTGGAGTTGGCGGCCGTCGACGGCGATGGGGAACAGGGATAGGGAGCCGTTGGAGTTCATGTTGTAGGTGCCGTGCTGCCATTGTATTATGCCTTGGGGGCAGCTTGGGGCCACAGCTAGAGAGCCGTGTAAGCCATATATTCTGGATTGCGATCACGGAGCAGGGAATGTACGATTTGACACGGCCCTGTAGTAAGCCTCCTCGTAGAAGCCGTCTTTGGTAAAGGAGTACGAGAAGCCTGTCAAATCCGGCTCAAACATTTTCTCGTTGACTGGGTCGTAGAAACCCTAGGATAGCAATCAGTATCTCACATTCACTTCGCTCCGAAAAGCCTCATTTTCACGACGCCAGTTCTTTGGGTAGACATGATCAACATACAGGTCCTGTCACAACTTTCCTTGACTTTGTTGTCCATGTTCCTTCCAATTTGGGGTCGCCTGCCGCAAGCGCGTACGAGGCAAACAGCGCCGCTGCCACGAGTAATGAACGTATCGAGGCAGGCATGTTCAGAGTGCTGAATGCGAGCCGCATGGGAGATGTTGTGATAGGTAATGCGGTGGTGGTGGTAGGGGAGAAGGGAAATTTGGTGGGAGCAAACCGATACGAGGTTGCTAGCCAGGGCCAGGGTAGCCAGGGGTCAACGGGGTCGTCATCCATGCACGCTAAGGAACAGAGAGCCTCAACTTAAAAATAGGAGCTTCCGAGGGTTGGACGGTTCTCTCTTCAGTCTCATCAGTCGCAGAACCCACGTAAAGTCGAGGCAAATGTCATCATTGAGATGAATTTACACGATAGTCAACCTGTGAACAGAATGGCATCGGCATCCGCTATTCGGCACGCTAAAGGAGCTCTTCGTAATACAGTGCGCCAGAAAATCTCGCAGGTAACGCCTGACAGTATCGTAAGGCAGTGTTGGTCCTCTCATAAAGCCTGCTGGCGCTTGCCGTCTGGCTGATACTGGCCACCATCAGCTGCAACGATCTCAAGCTCGATTCTCAGCTCAGATCGCTACATGGATGCGTCTGCCATTTCAGTCTACCTCTCCATGCCGAACGGGGAAGTTGTAACGAAGACAATTGCCAGTCATGCTATTGCCCAAGGTAAGACGGTCTATGTCCCATTCCTCCGCGCGGGCACAAAGCCAGGGGTTACGTCGAAACACATGGACATGGTATCGTTGCATTCTCAGGATGACCTGGAACGCTGTGAGGGCAATAGAGATAAGTGGGGGATCCCGAGCATAGACGATTCTTCATCCATTGGCCGTAAGAGCCTTCTGGCTTCCCCGGAGACCTCGCTTGATATCGTGCTCATGCCTGGGCTTGCATTCGATTTCAACTGTAAAAGGCTTGGCCATGGAAAAGGATTTTATGATGGCTTTTTGGCAGAGTATGCTGCCGCTAGAAGAGACCAATCTAGCAAAGCAATGCCGTATCTGAGTAATCCTGACTATCCTCAACCTGCCCTTAGAGTACTGTCTGACTGCGACATAGTCGGCATGGCTCTGGTCGAGCAAGTTCTACCTCAGGGAGAAGACATCCCGGTCGATGACAGCGACTGGCTTTTGGATGCCCTCGCAATTGGCGACGGTTCCCTTGTGGTCAGAGAGAAGCGGTAAAAGATCCTTGGTGATTGTCGCTTGTTTCCGAATCTATTGCACAGCGTCAGGGCCGAGGTCGCCTCACCGACGCACTGCAATCCTCACGCACACTCTCCATATCGTCAAGACCTTCCTCCTATTGGACACGACCGCGGTGGCGTACGGACATTCACCGCCTTCAAAGCGCTTGTATGAGCGATACGTTATCACCTTTGAGCAGAATTTGTCCTAGCCAAGATCAGAAGAGCAACCTGAGGGGGCGGGGATCCAATTACCAAGCTCCCTTCGCTTCACCTCAGGATCCGACTTGGTGGGCTGCTTGACCTCAACGGCGTCGTCAATCACCAGATTCATGAATTCATCAAACCCCTACGAGATCGACCGTCAATGTGTTGGACTCAAGCTTGGATAGCTGGAGCGACGTACTCGGATCTTCCCTTCTATTCTGATGGCCAACTGCTCGTAGAGCCAAATGGACACGGTAGATCGCTGTTGCAGAAGCTTGAATATGAAGTTGATTGGTGGTAGCAACACTTTCCCCCTTCCTCCTCCACCTCGTCCGGTCATGCTGCGGGTAGTCTAATGGTGAGTTGCTTTCGAGAAGCCAATGATAGTCGCAACTATGTCGGGAATTTCGAACGCTTTGGACTCTATTGGAATATTGTGAGAGCGAAAAACAATTCTCTCAACCTCCTCGCCCGAGGGCGCCCAATTCGCACTTTGCGGTGCAGCGGCACCGGAACAACTTTGCCCCTCCCATTGCGGGGCCCTCGGACGCTTGCCTGCAGTCAGTCAGTGCCTGGAGGGAGGCGAGCTTCGATGCATGCGACTACATTTCGTGATTTCACAACTCTTCGTCATTGCGTTATACAAAACCCCCCTGTGTGGTTCGTTGTGATCGCCTTCACCTAGCCAGTGCCACCTGCCAAGATTCTCGAGAATTTCTCCAGAACATGGACCGATGATTGTGCCGTCCCTCATTGCAAACCTGATTGAGCACTCGTGTGTTCGTCCACCAGCAACGGTCGCTGTCGGAGGAGATGGTGACAGTACCGTCGGCGGCGGGCTTCGGCCCTGTGCTGGAAGCTCTCATTACGATGCAAAGCAATGCCGAGAGAGGACAGAAGACACAGGCGCATGAGTATCTTGAGAAGTTCCAAAAATCCGTTCGTCCAAACATCTCCCTGGTATCAGCCCACGCTGACCTGCTGTGGTATAGCCTGAGGCTTGGTCTTCCACACACGCCATTCTCTCCTCTCCAGAAACTACCCCGGAGGCCAAGTTGTTCGCAGCCACCACGCTCAAAGGAAAGGTATGAAGCTTACAATCTTCTCGTCCGTTGTCTTTTCGCTGACCTTGCAGATCACCTACGATCTCGATCAGATCCCCCGAGCATCGCTTCCATCACTTCGGGACTCCAACCTTACACTTCTCCAAGCCTTCCAAGCGGGGCCTCGGCCAATACGGACCCAGCTGTGCGTCTGCCTTGCCAACCTCGCCATACAGATGATAGAATGGAAAGATGTCATCCAGCTTGTTGGCTCTACCATGGGTAACAGCGCCCTTGACTGTACCTTGGAGTTCCTTCGCGTCCTACCAGAAGAAGTCACCGAGGGTCGGAAAATCAACTTGTCAGTACGTAGGATCGACTCACCTCCTGCGATTGGGCCCATCCCGTCGACTTGTCGCGCGCAAGACATCAGTATCTAATGCATCATTACAACAACAGGAAGAGGAGCTGTCCGCCAGAACCAAAGAGCTGCTGGAGGACAATGCTCAGAATGTCCTGAGTCTCTTGACGCGATATTCCCAGTCATCCGGTAACAATCACTCCTTGGTCGGTAAGAGCACGGGCTGACCGGTAGCAGCAAAGGCATCTTCGAACCCGCAATTACTCGAGTGCATATCATCCTGGCTCCGTGAAATACCTGCTGCGGATGTCGTGAACTCGCCCCTCTTTGATGCCATTGTACGTTCCCTCGCGGTAGAATCTTCGTTTGAGGCTGCGGTGGACTGCATGTGCAACATCCTGAGAGATACCCGAGAGGTGGATGAGTCGATCGAGGTCATCCAAGTGATCTATCCGCGCTTGGTATCCTTGCGACCGAGAATCGCAGAGGCTGCAAATTCGGGAGATCAAGACATCTTCAAGGGGTACACCAGACTCTTCGCTGAAGCTGGCGAGCATTGGGTGGTCATGGTTGCCCGTCTGCCCAATGAATTCAGGGGCCTGGTCGAAGCCATTTTGGAATGCTGTGCACGAGACTCGGATCGAGAGGCCATCTCGTTGACCTTCCTCTTCTGGTACGAATTCAAACAGATGGTGACTCTTGAAAAGTACGCGCAGGCAAGGAAAGAGTTCACGGATGTGTTTGTCAGATTGGTGGATATCATGATCAGGCACTTGCAATTTCCGTCACCTGAAGGCCAAGATGACTCCGATCTGTTCGATGGGGATAGGGAGCAAGAAGAAAAGTTCCGAGAATTCCGACACCAGATGGGCGACGTGCTCAAGGACTGTTGCGAGGTTATCACGGTGACCGAGTGTCTGGGCAAAGCGTTTGAGCTGATCCAGCAGTGGATCCCCAAATACGGTCCTCAGGCCACGCAGAGCAGCGTTCCGCACTGGCAGGAACTCGAGGCCCCGTTGTTTGCCATGCGGGCAATGGGTCGAATGGTGTCTCCTGAGGAGAACATTGTGCTCCATCAGGTAATTCCGCTCATGGTTCAGATCCCGGACCATGAGAAGCTTCGATTCCAAGCTACTATGGCACTCGGACGATACACAGAGTGGACGGCACAGCATCCAGAATTTCTGCAAGCTCAACTGGACTTCGTCATGGCTGGTTTCAAGCACAAATCCAAAGAAGTCGTCAGGGCCGCTGCACTTGCGTTCCGCTTCTTTGGGACGGACTGCAAGAAACTTCTGGCAGACCACGTCGTTCAGCTTCATGATTTCTACGAGTCTGTGCTTGACCAACTACCTGCCGAAAGCCAAGAGGAGATCACCGAGGGGGTCGCCTGCGTCGTGTCTGCCCAGCCAGTGAATAAAATCTACCCGACCTTCAAGCTTTACTGCGACCCCATCATGAAGCGCGTAATGGCTCGCGCCAACAGCGCCAAATCTGGAGACAACGAGAAGGCTCAAATCGCCGTTGCTGGTAAGCATCTTGGACTTTCCGTGGAGAATTCCTATTGCTGATCCCCCTCCATCCAGACCAACTCCAGCTCCTCACACTTTACGTCCAACACATCCAGCCCTACGTCTCCCCGTCCGAGGAGAACCCTGCAGTCAAATACTGCCAGGAGATTCTTCCAGTCATGTCCGCCATCGCCGAGAACTTCACCAGCTGTGTCCCGATACTTGAACGCGTCTGCCGCTGTTGGCGCTACATGGTCTTGTCGTACCGGACAGCCATCCTCCCCTTACTGCCAGCCTTAGCACAGCAACTGGCGAGTGGCTTCCAGAATTCACGTCAAGGCTGCTTTCTCTGGGCCACCGATTCCGTCCTTCGCGAATTTGCCACCGGGGCTGAGTTCGTAGACCCAACGACCTCCCAGCATATCTACAGCTTCTTCGAGCAGCAAGCGCTCGCATTCCTTCGCATCATGAACGACCTCCCTCCCAACGAGCTCCCGGATGTCATTGAGGACTTCTTCCGACTCCTCATCGACGCTCTCATCTACTACCACACCAATCTCCTCAATGCCCCCATCTGTTCCTCCATCCTCTCAGCCTCCATCAGTGCTCTCACCTTGGAGCAGGAACCCCCTCTAGCCGCGACCCTGCACTTCCTCCGCGACTTCCTCAGCTATGCCACCGACCGCCCCAACTCCTCCAATTTTGACGATCACTCCAACACGGCCCGCTTGACGAGCGACCCCCAACTCCAAGCGGCCGTCAAGCGACTGGTCTCGGAGCAAGGGGAGGTCCTGACCCAGCGGATCATGACCGGCATGATGTTCTCCTTCCCGAGGGATTGCTTCCCCGATGCGAGCGGCGTCTTGCTGGCGCTGTTCGAGATCATGCCCCAGCAGACGGCCGTGTGGATCAAAGCGACGACGGACATGCTGCCCGCCGGCACGATCAAACCGGGAGAGGCCGACAGGCTGATGCAGAGCATTGGGATGAAGTTGCAGCAGGGGGAGGTGAGGAAGGTGAGGGTGCTCCTGCAGGATTTCACGAACGGGTATCGGAGGCGCAATGTCGCTCCGAGGGAGGGGTTGGGGAGATTGGAGGCCACGAGGTTCCGGTTCAACGGCTAAGTTGGGGACAACCCGTGGTTTCACAGGGTGGGATGGGGAGAACGGTACCACAATCCTGGTAGGATGGATGTATAGTGTTATTTGAGGGGATGCAGATCTGATGGAATTGAACGATCATGAAAGGAGCATGTAGACGGCGAGAACGGACGGAACGGAAAGAGGTTTAAAGCTTAAACATGAATTGAAATTGAAACATGGCTCAACATGTCAGAGCTTTGATTGTGAAAATGGTTTCATCGCTGGGGCCCAGCTTTGATACTGCCAAGATCCCACCCAGTATAAAGCATCGATTATCAAAACGCCATCGCTTGCTGCCGCGCATAACGTCGTCAAAAGTAGAAGGACATTTCTATCGAAAGACAGCATCCGTAATTTTCTTTTCCCTTGGCAACAGAACACCGCTCCTGTCACGCTTCGGGGGGGGTATACTCGGATGCAGGCGAGGCTGTCTTGACATGACCCTCTGCTGGCATTGATTCCAATGGATTTGCCTCTTCTTTCTTCGGCGTTTCCACGATCGCACTGCCCTCCATTGGCGCATCCCCGTTAGAATTGGGTAAAGGCGGTCTCAATGAATTGTAAGGCAATTCAGGACTCGCTTGCGCAGCCTTGAGAGAAGTCGAATGAGACCCTTTTCGTTTGATGTAGTCGCTCAGCGATATTTTCTTCGCTGGGCTTGGTTGGGCTGGATTTACTGCAGATGGTAGAGGTGGAAGCGGACCAGAGGAATTGGCTGGTATATGAGAGGCAGTGGGAATAGGAGGGGTTGATCTCCCCGTCGAAGGGGTGCCAGTAGATCCATCATGAGGCTGTTGCAGCTTGAAGAAATTTTGTCCACGGCTCTCCAGGCTGTCTCCATTAATATTGGCTGGATGAGGGCCATTAGGACGCCGTAGAGGGGGCTTTAGCTCAGCCGAGACAGGGGTCAAAGCAGCGTTGGAGGTAGATGTTGATAGTTGCACGTATGGTGGTAGATCTGAGGAGGTGTTTGCGTCGTGCATGGGAACATCTTCTTCAATATGTGAGATGTTCATCTTGACGACCGCTTCGCCACTTTCGATGCCGGGAGACGTTTGGCTGGGAGATAGATTCGAAGTTCTCCTCCTTTCCTCCAGCTTCTGTCGATCATGTTGAGACTTGAGGAGCAAGCGCTTAGTAAGAGAGATAAATGGCTTCCTCGGTCGCTGCGGAGCGGCGCAAGCTCTGGACCAATCGTCTTCATCATTTGGATCTGTCTGGATGGCAACACTGACGTAATTGGGTCGCGACAAGGGCGACCGGATCGTGGGCGTGTTCGTTTGAGATGATCTCTTCTTCAGTTCAGGGGCCAAACTGTTGCATGGCCGACTAAAGCCGTTCAAGCCTCTGGCTGTAGGAGAGCCGGACTTCCTTCTCGAGGTGCTGGCATCTACATATTGGGGTTTCGGGCCCAAGCCTGGTGTATTCGGCTGAGACTGAGACGTAGTAGAGGACACCAGGGGCCGTGATTTGTTTTGGTCTGGGTTTCGCTGGTTTGCATGTTCCATGCGAGGACTCACTGGACCAATCGGCCCAGGCGTGTTGGTATTCGAGCCTCCACTGTTGCGCTTCTTTTTCTTGGTTGCGGGCTGGTGCTTGTCGTTTTCAAGTTGCTCAAAGTTCCTCTCCAGGGCCGCAATCTTTCGCTTCTCACGGTCAGAGATCTCCATTCCAAAGCCGGCGGCATGGGCATTGGAACCTGTTGGAGTCATGGCTCGACTTCCGGACTCGGACCTGGACGTTGACCGCGCGTCTTCCCCGTCACTGGCATCTTGGACATACGATTGCGGCCGTCGCTTACTCGAACCAGACTTCGGTCGTGAAAGCGCTTTGTTTTCGGGATCATAGCGCACGAACCAGCATGACTCTGGTTGACCACAAGCACAGCCACCGAATTCCGGTGAGACTTTCCCGACCCAGTCAGTGAAATATTCTTCCCCGTCCGGACTCAGATCCTGCGCCATATCGTTCTTGTTCGAGCTGAACTTGCGCATGTGCTCGTCGAGCACCCAGCCAATTGACATTTCAGCTCCAGGCTCGATATCCTCCTTGGCAGTAAAACAGAAGTGATACTCTGAGTTGTCCTCAAGAAAGGTCGTCATGGACAAGTTGGGCCGACAGCTCCGGCGCAGATAGCGGCAAATTGTGCCCTCTGAGCGAGTGTCAATATAGATGGGCAGTCGAGGGTGGAAAAAGACAAAGGGCGCTGGATGGCGGAGCCAGTCCCATCTATTCTCCGGGTCTGAGATGTAGTCTCGCATGTGACCGATCTTGCCCTTGAGCTCCCCCACGATTGAATTCTGCTTGGTGAAGCCATCGCTTGTAAGGTAGATCCATCGCGGATGGCGCCCGTTCGCGGTGACCGCTGTCTGTTCCTTGTATTTCTTCAGAGGAGGCGGACCAATAAGGTTCTCCAATGGCTGATCGATGCGGTGGAACACATCGGCGTGCGAGAAGCCACGGGTTGCATTCTTCAATGCCTCAACGTCATAGGCCCAAGCCGACAGGTCGTCCGAGATGCTGATGTTGCTCAGTAGGTTTATTCGAAGGCTTTGCTCGCCGGGATCCTCGTCGTAGAGCCGTAAGAACTCCTCGCTATACTGTTCCTTGAGAAAACCATTGGCAAAATGCCTCGAGAAAGGTTTCGATGGGCTTTGCGCGATGGTACCGGAGCGCCTGTGGGGATGCGATGTGGGATGCTGAGACAGTGCAGGTAAATTGACGGAATGTGAGGGGCGGTGACTGGACTTGGGTTTCTTCACAGAAGGGGGCGGGTCGCGTGGACTTCGACTGGTACGTTCATGGGAGCCATCTGCGTCTGGTGACCAGCCGTTCACTAAGATCCCATTCGTTTCGGTGGGTTTGGACTTCTTCTTGTGACTCTTGGATGCAGGTTTCTTAATTCTCCGCTCGTCCTGGTCATAATCAAATATTCTCGCCCTCTGCCTATTGATCGCGGCTTGGACATCGATGGGCTTCGGTTCGCAATCGGTACAGAAATGCGTGATTGCGTCAAGCTCGTCCTTGGGAGGGACTCGGTCGTTCTCCTCGTCGTAATAGTAGCATTGGGTGTGCTGCCAAGTGTCGCATCGATCGCAGAGAACACTGCTGCCATCGTCATGCTTGAAGCCACAGATGCATTTGATGGTTGAGTCATCCTCGTGCTGTTCTGTCGGCTGGAGAGGGGCGCCAAGTAGTGGAGGGGTCGATCTGGCGGGCGAAAAGGTCGGATCGATCTTCGGTTGGATATCAGGCGCAATGTGCGTGTTGAGATAGGAAGCAGGATCGGTCATACTATGGCAGAGGTGATAGCCGCAAGATCAGGAGTAGGAGACTGGTATCGGAGTGGGTCTTCGTAATCTGTTTCGCATGACTCTCGCATATGATCAGGTCGAACGTCTTGAGTATGGTATCCAGAGAGAGAGAAGACGACAAGATCATAGGATGTCTTCACAACTTCCACATGGGCCTCTCCCGTGTGTTTATCGGTCGGAGCAGGGCCAGATTGAAGGTCGTTGACCAGACGTCTTCTTCCCTGGACGGCTTCCAAAATTGCGGCCAGCTGCAGAGGGAGGAGTTTCAAGCGGGTCTGCAGGCGCTGATGGCGAAATAGTTGAAGAGGGGGTTTATCTCAAGCAGAGGTGGAGAGGAGAGGAGAAGAGAGGAGAGGACGGGATAGTCGGCGCGTTAGGAGTGGGGATAAGCGACAAGGAGGGGATTCTGTAGGACAATCGAAGCGTGTGGTGAATCAGACTCCTCAAGCGAGAGGAAAAGCAATGTGTGGAAGGGGTTTAGAGCATGGAAGACCAATATCTTGGGGATTGAAGGCCGCGGGGGGAGGGAAAGATGTGAGTTTGTAAGGAGACGAGACCAAAAGGACGAAAGACAAGAGCAATGAAATGCGGCTTGGAAGGAAAGGCACTAGGATGGATCGAGGATTAGCGTCGTTAGCCCGGATCCACGGCTCAAGCCAATCGAAATACTCGTATGTTGTCAAATAGCACCAGACCCGTGGTGGAGATGCTGGGCCTCCCTCTAGTCACATACTGACTCGAAGGATAAGGGAAGCCTTAATTCTTCAGTCGTGTGGTGAGGCCAGGGTTTGAAAAGGCCAGATAGAAGCATCTGACCCTTAAGGCAAACATAGCGTCAACAATCGAACCCAGGGGTAATGACTTGAAGCTGCCGAGGATTCATCCACTATGCGCCATGCCATGACGATGAGGTGCTTCTGGTTTTATGAGAAGTTGTTGATCGTTATATGTCGGGCCTTGTGAGACCTTTTTCGAGTGAACAGTGATTGCCCCCCTTGCCCCCCAAGCTGTGACTTGGAGGGTGGGGCAGGCTAAGAATTAGCGTCAATCTATGGCGATCCTCGGAGGCGCCAGTAAAGCACATGTTCAGCGCCTCAGCCTATCCAATATCCATCCAAGCCGCCACACGTTCCATCTCCACCATCACTTCACCATCGCTCTGACCTGCAGACCATATCCTACTTGGCACTGTGATCAGGTCTCACCAAGCAAGACAGGTCTTGGGCCGCGTTTTCCTCATCATGCATTTAACCACCTTCGTCCTACCTCTCCTCGCCACATCTCTCGCCTCTGCCAAATCTTTGTCCCTCTTCGGATCTGGTCAACAACCGCTCGATGCGAAACTCGACGTCCCCGGAGACAACCCTCTGCAGTTCTGCCAGCCCACCTCAGACTATATCCTTCTCATACAGAAAGTTGATCTAGCTCCCAACCCCCCCAAATCGTAAGATGCCCCACTCCGCGAGGCAGCCCTCGCTCCGTGCTCATTCGCACCTCAGTGGACAAAAGCTCCTGATCGAAGCTGCAGGAACCTTCACCGAGGAGGTCGAGGAAGGCGCCTACATAAATCTCTCGGTGAAATATGGCTTGATCACCTTGATTAGGATGAGAACAGATCTCTGCGACCAGATGAAAGAAGTGGATGAGACATGCCCATTGAGTGGCGCCAAGGTGATCAAGAAGGAAGTCGACATACCGAAGGAAGTGCCACCCGTATGTTATCAGACCCCCTCTAGTCTTCACGCTCGTCGCTGATGCTCTCTCCAAGGGGAAATACACTGTCCTTGCCGACGTGTACACCAAGGATGACGAACCAATCACCTGTCTGCAAGCTACTGTTCATTTTGGGTGAAGATGGCCTGTCTGCCCAAGAAAATGAGCGCAACGAGCCCAGCCATCCGCTGAACAATGAAATGACTGTCTGCCCGTATTGGGTCATGAACGCGTGATATTCGAATGCGCATGTAAAATTTGAACAAATACTAGGCAGATCTGTTTCTTGTATGAACATACCCCTGCCCTTTGCGTGACGGCCGTTCAACTCCTGAGAGAACTCCTGGCTCTCAATGCCCCGAAGCGTCCTGTAGTTCTAGTGGCCAACGGATATGCCTCATCACTCTCCAAATAGTCTCCTCACCCTTCTCAAGACACTATCCTTCTCTGGGTCGTACGGGTGGTCTTTGCTTGGTATCTCAAGGACAGCAGGGAATGCCTCGGTGAAAGTGTCGACTCTGCCCCTGATTCTTTCTGCAATCTGTCCGGGAGGTCAGAAGCGAGAACGGGTCCATGTTTCCCAGCTCATACGCACATGTTGGTTGATCAGGACGATAGCAATGTCTTTGCGCTTGGAGGTGAAATTGTCGAACGCTTGCTCAATAGTCGAGTCCTCGGTCTTGTGATCGACCACCAGGAAATTCTTCTGGGCGTCCGGAGGCTGGGTGACATGCTACAAAAGACGTAAGCCATCTTTATGGGAAGTTGGTGCAAGCCCTCACCCCAATGCCCGCAAGCAGTAAGCCTGTCACTGAATCCTTTGAAGCGTTGGTCATGTCAGTTCTCAGTTCTCAGTTCTCTGGCGAAGACTTAACACAGCTGAGACTAGGCTGACCTCATCACCAATAACAGCAAGAAAATGCCTGTCCTTGTAGGCCGAAACGGGAGCAGCCATGATTGCAAGAAAAAGATGTTCTTGTTCGGGTCTATCGAAAAGAAGAGACCCTGCCTATGATGAAGCCTTTCAATGGTCCGATCCTTGGTCGGTCCGCCCTTGCAGGGAGGTGGGCCCGCCTTACTGTACGGCCCTAGCCCGGCGGCCCCTCGGGCCCTGCAGTTCTTAGCCTACCTTCGCCTGTTGATTGTTGTTGACGCAAGTTGTACGTTTCAACGCTCATGGACACATGAGGATCACAAGTTCAGTTCCGCTACGTCTGATTTGCAGAGCTGCATCTCAAGACATGGAGCTATTCAAAAAGTGTCGATTCACCGTCAGCTGAACCACCAATGGCGCCGCGACAGCGACTCGTCCGACGACGCCCCCTTTCAGAACGCATCCAGGCCTATCTAGACCCGGTCGATTGGCTGTACTGGCTTTCTGAGGAACTTGAGGGTACTGAGTGGGACCAAGCACAGAAAGAATGGGCGACTCCGCTGGGGCTCCTGTTGAATATCCTCTTTGTGATTGCCAGGGCAAACAGTGCATCTAGCACGCGCCCATCTGGTGACGACGTCTTTGGTGACGATGTAGCACATACCACCTGGTCGTCGTGGTTTGTACGGACCTAAGAAGCGTGGAAGAATAGACCGGCGCTGATCAATGTGTGTCAGGCATCCTTTCTTGTCCATCTACTATCAGTCCTCTCAGTTGCCAATGCACTCTACACCCTTAACAGAAAGCGCCACTACAGGCTCTTTGAGAGCTCCGTAGATGCCGTTCCAAGTACGCCTTCGGCCAAGCGCGTAAGAGTGGACTCGTCGCCGGTAGCTTCTTCACCGCTACGCTTCCTCTCAAGCATGCTGGTAGGAGACAATGCAGAATCCCGGTCTCACCCAGATGCCACCCGCGACGTATGGGAGATTGCCGTGTGGGATCCTACCCCATTTGCTCTCCAGATGTTCTGTCTTCTCAGCCCCGGTCACGTCTTGGTCTACTGGCTCTTCCTTCCCACCGCACTTGCGGACCCGCGGCCCAGCACGACTGTTCTGACTGCCATTGTCTTAGCAGCCTTGCTGTCCGGTCAGCTACTCCTCCTTTGCTCTTCTTTCTCACAACAAGCAAAGGATGCATCAGTCATACACAAAGAAGTCATGAGTGAGTATGATATCAAATACGTCCACCCTCGAACACAACCTCTCATGCGAGACGTTGGCACCCAAATCTCTACCTCCTCCAAATCCCACCGCCGGACGTCTGCAATTGATGTAGAGGATGAATCGGTCGACACCTACACACCTACCTTTGTTATCAACAGAAGCTTCCAGACTCGACCAAATCCAAATTACGCCAGGCATGTTGATCCGGACGGCTTCTCATCGCAGCCACCGCCCTCGCAAGGTATCTCTATCGGGGCATCGAACTCTCTTCATACTCCAGCTCATCTGAGAGACATGTCGTCTCCTGTCCGACCCCAACCTCAGACCGCCATTCGCCAGCCGCAGTTCAGGCCGTCCACTGTAGGTGATGGTGGAAGTCTGGGGGTTTACACACATGCAAACTCACCTCTACGAAATTCGAGGTCAGCAGACTTGCTTAGTCCTGCCGGCCAGCGTGAGAGCCTGAGCCCCCAGAAGCGGCAGGCTAGCCCGTTGAAGCGGAGCAGCATGGCGCCCACAGCCAACGGCCATCGCCTGGGCCATCTGAAAGCAAGTCAGCCGGGGAGGGAGAGTGGCATCTTCTGATTGCTGGCTCTATTGCAGCCTCTGCAGCGTTGTCGTCGAGAGCCCACGCAGCAACAGGAACAGATCTTCAATGATTGTTATGCCTCGTCGTGATATGTATGCCTTTGCTAGCTGTCCTGTCTTGCCTTCCATACTCCCACCAACCATCATTCTACAGGTTTTTTTACCCTAGTCCCGAATTCATGTAACATCGCTATGATCATTTGCAATTGCATCCTTCCCTCGAATTGTTATCCGCGATTGATCTGTAGCCCTTATGCTTTTGACCACTATGCTTCTTTATTCTCAAAATCATTAGTCATTGCTGTGCGACGCTTGAATTTCTATTCCCGATCATTATGGCCTCGGTGTGTGGGATTTATCAATTTCCACAGGGTAACATTCGATTAATATGGGCGCATATTCCTGCCTGCTACGATTGCCTCGTGATCTCGGAAGTTATGTTGCATTGTAATCATTCTTGAAGTGATCCTCAATATGCTGCAAAGTGTTTGATATTGCCTTCACCTTCACGTTCCTGAACAATATACTTGCGTCTTTGCTGACGTCAAGGTACATTCCTCTACAAGATTTCTGCTTGTAGTATATTGATCTGTGCTGTCGTGATCAATAGATCTCTAAGGCTTTTCATCCAAGTTCATTGATGGTTCGGGGCCACGGTATCGCAGGCAGCATAATTGACTCCACTCTTTCACCTGACCTCGGCATGCCCGCTCCGTAACAGGCTCTGCATTATACATCCCAATCTTGGTTGATCTAGAAACCCCCTGTCCGAATCTAGATTTTGGACGTCTGGTAATGTACAAGCCCATGCGCGTTCCATGTCCTACCTAGGTGATCAGGTCTTAGGAGGCATTCGTTCAAAGTCAGTATTATGTTGGGAATAATCAGCTTCTTATAATTTCACATAATTCTCAGATACGTTCTCCTCCTATAATCTCGCCTGGAAGGTTTGATATATATGTTAATATTGATTCGATGTTGTACTTGGTTTTGAAAATAAGAAGCATCTTCTTGGTGCAAGTACATCATAGAATTTCTACGTAAAAGGCCACACCCACTTCACTTTTCACTCCGGAAAGTGATGCTGACCTCGTGTCGTGTGTGAGTGGAACGGGAAGTGACTGTTGAGAAATAATTCCGGTTTGCAGCCAGATCAACTCAGGAATATTTCCCTGCATAGAGACATTACAACCAAAACGACGAATTGAGTCAAAGCGGACTTGATACTGAAAAGCAATTCGTATGACTTGCCTTCCATCTTAAAACAGAGTGCTTGGATCACCAACAAGCCTCCACATCATGTAAATCATTCGAAGCAAGCTGTGCTTTTGTTTCAGACAGTCGGTAAATAAAGTACAGCAATAGCAAACCTTGGCTTCTCTTCATCTGTCGTGGAGCAGAGGAAACGATCACCATTCGAGGGGCTCATCAATCTGCTCTCCTCTATTGGTCATGGGAACTGGGGCAGCCTCCGCTTTGACCTTACCACCTCTTTGACCGCGCTTGAGATATCCGCTACCGTCGAGCCAAGGGGTTTCAGAGGTCCGCCGGCCTTCAAACTTGGTGATCTTGTCTTCCATTTGCATGGTGAGACCAATATCGTCCAGTCCATTCACAAGGCAATACTTTCTAAACTCCTCTACCTCGAATTTGGCGAGTACTCTTCCAGCCTCATCCTTTACCTCTTGATGAACAAGATCGACCTCGATCTCATGGCCCGCCCTTGCTTGGGCCGCGATCTCTTGGATCCTACTTTCGTCCTCGATGACCAGAGGGAGCATGCCGTTTTTGAAGGTATTGTTGAAGAAGATATCGGCATACGATGGAGCAATGATGCATGTAATCCCGAAGTCCAGCAACGCCCATGGCGCGTGCTCGCGGGAACTGCCACACCCGAAGTTGGGACCTGTCACAACCAAGATTTTGGCCTGCTTGAACGGCTCTTGATTCAGCACAAAGTCGGGATTGTCACTGCCGTCCTCATGGTATCTCAAAGCGTAAAATAGGGCTGAGCCCAGGCCTGTCCGCTTGATGGTCTTGAGGAATTGCTTAGGGATAATGGCATCCGTGTCTACGTTCGATTTCTCCATCACGGCCGCGATTCCTCTGACCGAAGTAAATTTTGGCTGCCCACCCGAGGAGCTTGCGCTTGGAACCTTGGCAGATACTTGCTTGTCTTCGGGGAGGTCCATGATTCGGTCGAAGTCCTCCTCCGTATCGATGTCCGAGGATTCGGGTGTGAGATCCAATTTGGCTGATGATTTTCGTGGTGCACTATCTCGATTTGCCAATTGCCGAACATCTGTCAGCTTCCCAACTAGAGCGGCAGCCGCAGCCATGACGGGCGACATCAGATGAGTCCTGCCGCCGGCACCTTGTCGCCCTTCGAAGTTGCGATTTGATGTGCTCGCGCAACGTTCTTTGGGGGACAAAATATCTGGATTCATGCCGAGGCACATCGAGCAGCCTGCTTCACGCCACTCAAAGCCAGCGTCGAGGAAGATTTGGTCAAGGCCTTCCGACTCTGCCTGCTTCTTGACCAGACCAGAGCCTGGAACGACCATGGCCCTTTTCAGATTGGGGGCGACTTTCTGCCCATCAATGATCTGAGCTGCAGCCCGTAGATCCTCGATTCGTGCATTCGTGCACGAGCCGATGAAGATTTTGTCAAGCTCGATGTCTTCCATCCGAACACCCGGTTCCAATCCCATGTATTCCAAAGCGCGGCGGGCGCTCGCTCTCTGGGGCTCAGTCGGAAAGCTTTCTGGGTCTGGCACCACCCCATTGATGGCCACGACATCTTGAGGCGATGTGCCCCATGAGACAGTCGGTACTATGTCCTGTGCATTGATAAACACATCGCGGTCGAAGCTGGCTCCTGGATCTGATCTGATACTGTGCCAGTATCGGACCGCTCGCTTCCATTCGGGACTATCCATCTTTGGCGTAAGAGGCCGCCCTTCGAGGTACTTGACCGTGGTTTCGTCTGGAGCTATCATGCCAGCTCTTGCTCCTGCTTCGATGGACATGTTGCAAATGGACATCCTGGCTTCCATGCTGAGGTTTCGGATCGCCGAGCCACAGTATTCAATGACGGAGCCAGTGCCTCCGGCTGTACCAATGACTCCAATGACGTGCAGAATGATATCTTTGCTGGTCACGCCAGCGGGTAATTCGCCATCAACCTGGACCCGCATGTTCTTGCTCCGTTTTGTGATCAGGGTTTGGGTGGCGAGCACATGTTCAACTTCGCTGGTCCCGATACCAAAGGCGAGGGCTCCAAATGCTCCGTGGGTTGCAGTGTGAGAGTCTCCACATACCACAGTTGTTCCCGGCAGTGTGAAGCCCTGTTCGGGTCCAATGATGTGCACGATGCCTTGCCGCTTGTCACCCATGCCGAAATAGGCCAGGCCGAAAGCCTTGACGTTCTCCTCCAGGGTCACGCACTGAGTGCGAGAGTCTGCCTCCTCTATGAACTGCGCTGCATTCTTGAAATTCTTCCGGGGGGTGGTTGGAATGTTCTGGGTAACGTCAGCATGGCAAGTCGCAGTGAACCTTTCACGGAACTTGCCAGGGGCATACATGATCCGTAGTTGCGAGCGTACAGTCCGGCCTTCGAACGGCTCTCTTTGCATTTCTCAGGCCTTCGAATGCTTGCTGCTCAGGCATCAGTTGCTTGATCCCCGGATGACAATTTCTTTGTACTGACAGGGGAGGTGACTTCATGGACCAGATGCCGGTCTATGTAGAGCAAGATGGTCCCGTCATCTCTTTCGTCGACGATGTGGTCCTGGAAGACCTTGTCATAAAGTGTCCTTGGTGGGGAAATTGCGGTAGGCATTTGGGGTGTTTGTGAGCGAGATACGGGAGAAAATGTGAGGGCCTTTAGGTAGCACGATTGCTCGACTCCTCTTCGGACAGACGTGAAAGAATAATGTATGTCTTGGAAGGCAAGCTTCTAGCTTGACTTGTGCCTTGATTCCCTCCGTCCTTCGGCAATTGTGGTGAGGTCCGAGATCGGAGGTGTGATTCATGAGAAATACAATGATTGTCATTGGGGGGCTTGGGACCAATCGACTGTGATAGAATTGTCCAATGGCTCAGTGGTCACAAGCAATTGCAATGTGACCAGCCGGTCCCTTTTACGTGCTGTAACGTGTCATAAGAAGGATTTCCTCACGAAATCAGGCGGTAAGATCCTCGTTGATAAACGTGATCAGTGATTGAGAAGGTAAGATTTACACCAACACTTCCCCACAGAACCACATCATAGGAAACATGGCCAACGTAGAAGTACTCCTTATTGATACAGGAATATGTCTTATTCGCTGGCAGGGGGAATAATCTAACAAGTATTGCGCTTTCTGCAAGTCTTTGAATTGGGGTAGAATCCACTTGGCTCACATTGCGCTTGTTCTTGAGCAGCGAATGCGGGCCAACAGAGCATTTCTCGATCCTATACCCAATATCATATTTGTAAGACTACAATCTATTGTCCTGTCTAAATACAAGTAAGGCCAGCTGGTGACGCACGAAAAGACCCAAGAGCCCCGTGACAACCTGCAGTGTTATCAGCTCCACTGCGAGCCTATCCTCTCTCTTTGGTCCAAACCAGACAAGCCATATGTTGAGAATGGTGAGGTTTGACGTTTCTGCTATTTCCCCGTCCGCGTCTCTGGTGATCCTGAGCAAGGGTAGCAGCGGCACCCTGGCCATGGAATTCAGGACTAGCGCGACGGGTTTGGAGGGTCTTTGCTGCCATGCCGTCATTGAGGGTTCCAATAAGCCTGTGCGAGCGTTGAAGCGTGGAAGACGGTGTCGCGGACAGGGAATCAGCCGGAAGAGCTGGGGGGCCGAATAGATGAAGTTGGCGATCTGCGGTATCAACAGCAGTAGTAAGGTCTTGCTGAAGTGTCCAAGGATCCCCACGATAGCGAACAACATGCCCGCGAAATAGCAATAGGTGTCCCCCACGAAAACTTTGGCAGGATACCAATTGTGCCACCAGAGTGCAAACGACGCACCAATGAACGGCAATAGTAGGTAGATGGAAAACAAATGTAAGTCTGTGGCCGGGTGCGGATCTGGATCCGCCGGTGTCTTATACAGCGAGACCAAGTCATTGATCAGTAGCAGGAAGGCGATGACAATGGACTGCGAGACCTCAATGCCGTTGATACCAGCCAGTATGTTGATGCTGTTGGGACAGAAGATGGCAACAGCGGCCATGTAGGCATAGTACAGCCAGCCAAGGTCGACCATGGTTCCCAAGTATGCTTCGAGCTGAACGGGGACCACAACATGCGTGACACCATATGTCAGATAGTATACTGCAAGCATGGGCATCGATGCAACCGCGGGAATCAGCACCTTGTGCCGCCATCGAATGTCAAACAAGTCGTCATAATTGCCAAGAATGACTGTCAACGCCAATGACAGCATTGCAGACTGGTACGACGCAAGCTGCCATCAACGTCAGCCGGGGTTGATGAGAGGCATTCTGAGCTTGCTATGTACCTTTCCTAGCGGAAAACGGTGCAGAATCCGGCCTGTCTCCACATGGTCTTTCTCTGGGTCAAATGCTTGCTCCGCTGCGGCCATCTTGATGTCTGAGTAGAATAAGAATGGCATGAAGAGTATCATGAGAAGTAGATAGACAGCAGCACATACTCCACCCATAGTCTCTGGACTGTAGTAAGGATCAGGACCCGGATTGGCCGAAGGTTGAGACAAGCACGATCGTTATGGAGACTTGACTTACATTTCAACCTTTCGAGCTTTTGACAAATCCTTACCTTTCAAATTGGCCATCATGAAGGTGTTGCCCAGCCATCTGATCAGACTATATGTTATTGAGAAAGCCAATCCGCTGAATGCTAAAGATGCGATTAGTGGCTCGCCATCGCCTTGACAAGTATTGGCAATGATGCCGAAAGACACAATCGAAAGAGCGAGTAAGCTCCATGCTTCCCGGTCGGAGAGGGTAGATAGCATTTCAAAGGAACGGACGTTGCGACCAGTCTGCCATGGTGAAGTTCCGTCCGAGCTTGAAAATCAGAAGATTCATGGGAGTTGACAGATGTGTATCTTCATCCCTTAATTTCAAACCATCTTGCCCGAGACTCGCCTTGCTCGCGTAGAACTAGGCAGCCGAGCTTAGCGCGCTCTTGGAATATCCCTGGACTTCTTTGGGCGAAGCATAGACTACATTGATCGGCCAAATCCAGCTCGAGCATTTGAACTTGAACGGTAGTCTTGTTATCACCCGATGAATGCGTATTGACTCGGTATTTTCAGGTCAGAGCTTGATCGACTAAGAATGTAATGCTCTCTGCTGGAGTTCTACTGAATGCTTGGCAAAGGAAGAAGAGAAACAATCAAGACAGTACACCTCAGTGTCTTTCCAGGTACCACCATACAAAGTAGTTTGTAACAACAACACTGACTTGCCGAGTTTGCTCCGATCTATTGTGTCCCCTCATATTCTCCTATTTGTCCATCCTTCAACCCTGACAATCAATCACGGCACTATTTCCTAGATGTCCTAGGTACGGGCACATGTGATGAGATGGCCGTACCCCACGACCCTTGGCCTCTATGTGCGATCATTATTGATTGATAAATACAGCCATGTCCAAGGCCGCCAAACCGACCGCTCTTGATACTAGACCTGGCGGCTTCCAGAGTTTTACGTCTGCAGCAGCTCGTGGGCCTCTTGCGTGCGCCTTCAACAGCCGGGGCGATCAAATTGTAATTGCGTCTCCGGACCACAGACTTAGGGTGTACCGTGAGTTATCAGACTCCTCTCGAATTCTGCTCGATCAGTGGCGGGCGCATGATGGAGAAATCTTTGATGCAAGTCAATGCAACCCTCGTAATGTTAAGAGGGAGGACTAAGAGACTGCTTCCAAGGTTCAATGGGTAGACTGCCTACTGGGCCAATTTGTGGCCAGCATCGGTGGTGACAATAAATTCAAGCTCTGGCGAGGGAGCTCCTCGCAAGAGACCAAGGGGAGACGCTTCAAATGCGTCTTTTCTCAATCCCCATCCGATGGTGTTCCATATGCCGCATTCGACTCGCTCATGCGCGGAGACGATACCTTTCTTGCCCTCATTTCGCACTCTGGCCTCCTGACCTTCCAAGGGCCGACAGACCCGACATCTGCGGCATCCTGGCGAGAACTAGACGCCCTCTATCCGTTTGGTCAGCGATCAAGGTCGGACGAGCCAAGATTCGGTATCTCCTTTCATCATGCTGCTGGTCCACCGTCACAAACCCTAGTTGCGGGCTTGGACCAGGATGTGGTATCATTTGCTGTATCCTCCGCACATGCTGTCAAGGTCTTTCGAACCATGGGGTCTGGGGACGAAGGCCTGCATCTGCACGAGATGCTCGAAATACATCAGTATGCCGCATCGATTAATTCAATCTCGTGGGCCCCCGGGTGCAACAACCCTCGCGAGATTATAGCCATTGCCTCCGATGATCGAAGCATCGGCCTCTTTGAGATCCATCTGCAGCGGACTCTTCCGGAAAATTTGCCAAATAAGAAGTTAGCAACACAGAGGACGACAAGACGAGAATCGAAAACCCATCGCTCAGCTCCGGCCTCGGGCATTAGCGAGGGACTGGCGGGCACAATTGACTCTCGAGAAGCAACGAGAATTGCGCGAAACCTGGGTATCAAGCACGAAGCAAAGGAGCTTGCACGTTTGGTAGCACCCACTAGTGACACGCCCTTGGGCAAATTACAATGGAATGTTGACGGTATGATCCGCTGTGACTTATGGATTGGACAAGCTGATATCGCTAGGGAGTGCACTGGTTGCTGCTTGTAGTGGCAATGACTGCGTACACATGTGGAGGCAAAACACACATGATGATTGGGTCGAGTTTGCCCAATGGGTCCCAACCTGGCGCTCATCTTGAACTGAGCCGGAACGACCATGTTACTCAGAGGAGCGATTCGACAGCATTGAGCATGCGCTGCTTACAATCCTGCGATGGTGTCGAGTCACACAAATTGTTGTTTGCCCCGTGCGGGCGTCATAATTTACATCGCGGTATGGCAGCATAGGCAGAAGGTAGGCATCTAAGCTGTTCCTCCAAGTCTGCTTCCCCTTCATTTTCGTTTGCCATTTCTCAGCCTCCTTATTCCTCATCCAACGCCCTTGGACTGCCGCCGCAACATCACATTCTACTGCAAGTTCGACGTGCTTGCATCTTTGAGCAACGGGAATCACGCTTACAGAATCGTTCGTTGTCATCAGAGCTACTACCGCTGGTAGCCTTGACGCCGGCACAGAGACACGAGCGAAACCAGAATGAGAGACCAGCACATTGGAGTGACGAGGTAAAGATTGCGTGAGTATCTAGCCGTGTCATCTTTGGACTTCGATGCTTTGCATTGGGGTTTGAACTTGGCAACATGAATTGTTTCGGTTGCATGCTAGTATGCTCATGTTGGTGATTCAGTTATACTGTCGGCAAAGGAGTTTTCTTCAACCATCATTGCTGTTGCATTATGTCAATTTCACACCATCAAAGATTCGATGCAGCACCCGGACTACCGAAAGTTCTTCGGATTCTTATGTTGCACGTGTTTCATCTCTCTTGCGCTTTACGCAAGTGCAGAAAAAGCGACGCAAGCAAGGCCGTTGTAGTCTGTCCCGGGCGATGCGTGTTGCTAGGCCTTCCAATGAATGGACTGACCCATTATTGTCGCATCGCCAGCATGGTGAGCATCAGATCTGTTTCGAGCGCCACGAGGGCATATATAGTAAGATAGCCGCACTAGCTCAAATGTCGCTTGTCTGGGGTCGGATGCTACGTCCAACTGGAAAGAAAAGCTCCTGTTCAGGTTTTGCCACTGGTATAATGCGACCGGGGCTTGGAAAAAGCCTAATCCACCAAGAACCGTTACGCACAGACTTCCCCAGTTTGCGCTAGACCCCAGGTTTCACTACGTAAGGATGGAGTCAAAGACAAAACGGGGTTGATGCTGCTGCCTCTGCGACTCTTATGCGCCCGCTACTGTGACATTGGCGATTGGCATCTCATCGGCTGCACGATCGATGTACCCCAGATTTTGAAAAATTGCCGCCGGTTGAGACTTGAGAGCTAAGACCGCTTCTCAAGGCATTTGCTGTAAAGCCGCAAGGCCGAATGGAGCTTGAAGTGACAGCATCGTGCCTCATCAACTCTCGCCTTGCTACGATAGGTCCAGAATAACAGGA
Organism: Ramalina intermedia; assembly: GCA_003073195.1. NCBI lineage: Eukaryota > Fungi > Ascomycota > Lecanoromycetes > Lecanorales > Ramalinaceae > Ramalina > Ramalina intermedia. The sequence continues at coordinate 16,273 of PEKF01000001.1, read as the reverse complement.
ACTAGAGCTATTCTCCAAACCTTGCGTCCATGCGCATGGAGGATTGCTTTCGGAAGAAAACTTGACTTTTCGTGGTGTACAAAGCTCCTTCTCCTCTGCGTCTATGCAATTGGCCATCAAATGGCGTCTTTCTTTGCGCCTTTATCACACCAGGAGGCGATCAACACCAGCATATCTTCTTCCGCTCCAGGATCCATTACGTTAAATTCTCGTCACTCTGGACATTTTTCTGTGTCAAAGAAAGCTCCGGATTTGTCAAATGCCCAAGTTCTATCTTTGCTCGGAAAATCATTCAGTCGTAGGAACCATGGATACTTATCTTAACTTCCACCGCCAGCGTGACGTTGATCGCACCAGCCAGCAGCAACCGCCCCGCACACCTGCCCTTCCCGAACCTGAGCAGGTGAGAACGCCCCAGTGGAAGCTGGACGAGCAGCACCCGAATTCCCGTTGGAACAATGGCGACACCGAGAAGGGCTTCAACCCGACCTTTCCGTCAATGCAAGACCTGTCCGAAGAATTCGGTCGCACCCACAACAAGTACCGCGATCACAGTCCGGTCTCCCCCTATCAAGCCGGCAGGGACCACAGTAGCGATGAGGCTCTCCACAAGCTCCGGACTGCCAATTCGGTCACCATCAGCCCCGAGCTATTTGAGAAGATCTACCTCAACCCCCAGAACAATGTCAAAGGAGACCTTCGTCAGACTTTCGGCAATCCCACCCCCCTGGCTCTCCTCGGCTTCCTGCTCAGCTTGAGTCCTTTATCCTGTGAGCTCATGGGATGGCGAGGTGCTGGCGGCAATGGGGTCGCCACCATTGCCGCGTACTACTTCATCGGTGGCTTCCTCATGAGCCTGGGAGGGATCCTTGAGTTCTTCTTGGGCAATACTTTTTCCTTCGTTGTCTTCTGTTCCTTTGGTAAGTACCGAGATCCCTCCCATCCACTTCTCTTTCGCGTCAGACGAAGGCAGTCTTCCCCGTTTTACTGAGTCGGTGGACTGATCAAATGTATAGGAGGCTTCTGGTTCACCCTCGGCGGCACTCTCACGCCGGCGTTCAATGCTTACGGGGCATACGTGACCGATAATCCGGGCAACGACCCAAATCTCGGAATTACCTCGCCGGAGTTTCATGCCAGTTTTGGCTTCTTTTTGCTCTTCATGGGCTTGATGTCATTCATCTACTTGATCTGCGCCCTGCGCACTAACCTTGTCTTTGTTGCCATATTCTTCGGACTTCTAATGACATTCGTCGTTCTGACCGGTTCTTATTGGCATCTTGCCATGGGCAATGCTGCCATGGCCCAGAAGCTGCAGGTTGCCGCTGGAGCGTTCGGTTTCATGGCCGTGATGGCAGGATGGTGGATATTCTTTGCGCAGATGTTGGCAAGTGTAGATTTCCCAATCGAGATACCCGTTGGCGACATAAGTCATTTCATCAAGCCGTTGAGCGAGGTGAAATCCGCCAAGAGTAAATATCCTTCACATACAAGTTGAGATGGACGCGATGACGTCTGACCTGATTGGCGTCTGCGAGGGGAGGCCAGAGGGGGACTCCGGCCAATGTGGTATATGGGGGGAGAGGTCCGCGAAAATTTGCTCTTGCTAGAGATGCCGGGGAAGGTGAAACTTCCGCACCAGAGCACTGTTACGGCTTGCAACAATGTGTTGAGCAAATTTGAAAAAGAAGATTATATGCATGATCTTGGTGCCAGAAGTCCAAAACCTCCTCAATTAAACTCGTTCTTGTGCTATACCTCAGCATCCTATTCCGCATGTACCCCTGGGTAGGACGCTCAGATAAATTGCACCGACCATAGACTGCAGCGTGATGCACCATATATCAGAAGAGATCGCTCAGAGACAGTCTGCAACCTGCAGTTTGCAACCTGCCTTGGGAAAATGTAAATTCTCTTCCATACGTCCGGGCGTTTGTGTGTCGAGTCTCGGTCTAACGAATCCTTGATCACGTGTTTGGGAGCAAAGTAAAGAAGAGCTCGTGAGAGTACGCTGTTAGTGTGCTCGGGCTCACTTCCAGGCGTCCAGACCTGCCCAAGGATCGTTGGTCTGCTGTTGAGGAGCTTTGCCGACAGCACGAGGTTGATGATAGGCATATCCTCCAGGACCAGAAGGGTGCGAATTTGATGTAAAACCATAGTTTCCCTGCGCATTCGGGGGAGGTCCCGGTGGGGGTGGTGGGGGCACATAACCCTGGGGTAAGGTTTGAGGTTTCTGCTGCTGCGGATAGCGCGGAGGCTGTTGGTGAGCCTGATTGGTTTGAGGAGACTTTGTGGTCTGATAGGGATACATCATGGGATTGTACTGAGGGTCACTGGGCGGGTTCGTGGAAGCCCCTGAACCATGCGATGCTCGCGCCAGCTGATCGTGGTGGCTGGGTTGATAGCCTTGATGGCTTACGTCAGGGGATCTCGTCGGAAAGGCGCTGTTGTAACCCAAGACGTTGTTGGAATGGGAAGCGGACAGCGCTGGCTGAGGTCTGGCGTTGTACAGATCGCTCGACAGTGAATTGCTTGAGCCCCCAAATGGACGTCCTGTTTGTAATTGTGCCGAGCCCAAGTTCCCCGAAGGCTCAGTCGACATTCGTTCCATGAGATCTCGAAGTCGATCCCGTTCGCGGTCGGCCTGAGAACCTGCGCTGGTTTGTCTGTCACGTTCAATGTGGCCAAGCAGCTGCGCTCCCTCCGATCTGCGATTGCTCACAAAGTTCTCAACATTTTTCTCTAGGCTGTCAACCGTTTCCTTCATCTCGGAATAGAAGCTTTGGGCACGCACGAGCCCATCGACGAGATCGTTGAATGCTTGAAAAACCTTCCTGTATCTTCCGAGGACCGTGCTGCGCTGCTTTGCGAAACTCTCATACTTTGCTTGTTCCGATTTCACTCGTCGATCTTGTAGCAAACTGCTATAAGTCTTGGTCAACTCCTTCATCAAGGCTGTCTGCTTGTGATTGGCTTGGAGGAGCCGTGTTTGATGGGGTCGAAACTTATCGAGTTCGGCTTGGAACAGCTGCTGCTCCTGGTTGGAGATGGACTTCTTATTGAGGATCAGCACATTTGATATATCATCGTTATGAACCTGTCGTATCTGTCAGTCAGCCCAAAACGGTGTAGGCCGCAACACTACCTTTTCCTTCAAATCTTTGAGGACCTGAGCCCGATCCCGCTTGACAAGCTCCAATTTCCTGAGCAGCTCCTCAACCTGGCTGATCTGGTCCATGACCGTCAAACCGCCTTCGCCGAAGTCTTCGTCGAGCAAGTTGGTATCGTGGTCCACCATGGGGCTTCCGACCCCATTCTTCACCTTACCACGACCGGCACCAGCTTTCGACATAGCTTGTTGGTACAAGACATGTGCCTCCTGGGTTTCCCCAGCGGAGCGCATCTCATCAAACTCGGATTCATACTGCTTTGAGGTATGCATGAGTTTGGTATCGCTGGATTGAGCCTCTTCGATCGCTCCTTTGTAATTCCTCACGTCGTTTCTCAGAGTGGCAGTCAGCCTTGAGCTTGGCTGTTGTGTCCAGTCCCCTCCATATTTTGATCGCATCTTCTCGCAGGTGCTCTCCTCTTGGTCTAGAGTTTTTGCGCATCGTGAAAGGATACCCAGTACTATAGATTTGTCGGACTGTAGTGCCTCAAATGCTCTACCAAAGGGTTCATGTCCAGCTAAATCGTCGCACCAGATTCGAAATTCCTCATCCACAGTAATGGCCTGGTCCATACCTCCTTTGAGGACTGTCAGGCTGCCTGGAAGCTTCAGATAATCAAGACTTGCCGCCATTTCCCCGTCGGCAGTCTCGACCTTCTCCGCTTCGGCTCGCACGAGCTTGGCTTTTTCCTCGTCATACAGGCTTGCAGATTCTGTAACGGCCATCGGCACGATCTTCTGAAAAATGTCGGGCCCGATGATTCTCTGTATATCTTGGCCTTGGTAAAGTTCACTGACAGGGATTGCTTTTGCCGCTGCCAATTTTGGAATGGCGGCAAGGGATGACTCGGTAGGAATGGTTTGATGGTAGATAAAGTCATTGTCCTTGTTGAAGGCGGTCAGCTTGTCCTGCACATTTGCAACGTGCCTAGAGGTCATGTCAAGCAGGCTTGACCGCGTCTCCGAGCTTAGATTGGAGGCCGATGATGGACTCGAGGGTAAGGCGTTGGCAACCCGAGATGCATCCTTGCCTTCACGCTCCGCAATTTGTAGACGAGCTATGGCAGTGCCGTGAGAATTGGCGTCGTCGTCAGCAAGTGCTTGACAGTACTGTGCCGTTGACGACAAATGGCTGGCTTTGACCTGTGTCACTAGAAGCCATAGGCGATCGAAGATTCCCCGAGAGACGTTGTCCTGCACGCCTTCTGCGGCCTGCATGTACAATGTCGCGGCCTGGCTGGCGAGCTTGGCAAGTAATCCAACCTTCCTGCCATCGGCCATCTGCTTCTCGACGAAGACTTCTTGGGCTTGGGCAAGCATGAGAGTGATCAGGGTTTTGACCGTTTCTCTACTCAGGTCTTTTGATGGAGCGTGCAAGAAATTCTCGTTGATGTACGTGAACATGCCTGCAGATGCCTGAAACGAATGGTAAGCCGACTTACGCCCCGCATCATCAGTCTTGTCTTGCAATGCAGCGTGACAGGATAACGCGGCAGAGATGTTAAAAATGATGGAAGCCTTTTCATACGCAAGTGAGAACTGAGAGGTTGGCTGTTGCGTGAAAGCATCGAACCTGACATGGTTGATGAGCAGAGGTCACCCAAGCTTCAACCGCACGATGGGGGAGGTTACCAGGTAAAGGATATCTTGATATGGTTCTCATCCACGGGAAACCGCAAGTCCAGCAGCTCGAGCTGGCCGTAATAACGGTACAGGAGGTCCCTTCCTGCTGTGCTGTCTTTTCCGGCCCCCCTCATATCCTGTCTGAGTCTGTTCAGAGTAGCACATTCCTCGGAGTATCTTTCGGGATCGTCTCCATAGGTGTGTCTGATGTAGCTCTTCAGAGGATAAACCCAGTCGATCTCGTTAGTCTGCTTCAGCGGGCTGGATATCATGCCCGGCTGGGGCATCTTGAGGCTGCCGTTGATGGTCCGTCAACAATCCATATGGCGGTCTATTGTCAGCACAGTCGCTGGCCCGAGCACGGAAGCCTCATCAAGTGCAGGATTGCTAGAGGTGAGGCCAATGCCGAGACATGAGGACTTCCCTGCACAATTAATCGCTAAATGAATACACTCCGCGCAAGCCTTCGGCGCTAGGTAGGGCCTGGGACGCTCGGGGTCAGGACGGATTGCTCAACTCGGTAGAATGGAAATCTGCTTAAGAGAACCGGCCATCACACGAGCAATCTGAATCATCGAAGCAAACAGGCTCATGCATCATGCACCAAGAGGGTTGTGCAGTGAAGATGCACCAACAGAAGCTTGTCAGCTGACTAGTAAAATACAATACGGTACGGCGTGTATTGAGATACGAGCAGCGCTACCATAACCCACATCCTCACCTCGGTTTGGAAGGTCTGAATGCTATGTGTTCATAGAGCAATATCGTGAAAGATGATGGAGCGGATTGGTGCTCGGCGATGGGTTTTGAAGCTCTCCATCTCGACAAGCAATTAATTCTGTAGCAACACATCTGTGCACCAAAGTCTTGCAATTCCCACCACTGACCCTGTCCAACTGACAAAGCGACTGTGTCATTTTGTGAAGATCTCCTAAGCTGAGCCCGCTGCTTTCTTGGGTTCATCCGCCTGGGAGCTTGCCTCGCCATTCTCCCTGCTCTTCTCAGTGGATGTGCCGTCGTCATGCTGGTGGGTCAACTTGTGCCAGGCAGACTTCAGAAAGCCTTCATTCTTATGGGTATCGGTTTGGGCAGTCGCAGCCGCATTTTGGGCTGTGTTTGGCGTTCTGGAGCGTGCTTGTCAATGACAGTGCTCAACTTCTTGCAGAGTGACCTACCTGCTGGTTGCTACATTCATGACTCTCTTCGCAGTTGTATCCCCCAATTCGTCTGCCAGCATCTCGAGAATGGTTCGCTGGTTAGCATTCAGGAATTTGGGCAGAGCAACCTTGAACTCGACTCGCAGATCCCCGAGAGCATTGCGTCGCCCTCCAATCTTTGGCATACCCATGCCACTCAAGGTCACCTTGTCCCCAGTGCTTGTCCCTGTGCCTACCTTGAGCTTGACCTCACCATCGAGTGTTGGAACCCGTATCTCGCCGCCGAGCGTTGCGGTAGTCAGAGGGATTGAGGCTGTATACAGAACATCTGCGCCTGATCGGCTAAATTTAGAGTCTGCGGCAACGCGTATGAAGACATATAAGTCTCCATTGGTTGACTGGATCTTCGAGTTTGTGGAGGTGCCCGTAGCTGCCGCGTCTCCCTCCCCGCTGACCCTCAGGCGCATGCCATCCTCCACGCCACCAGGGATATCGACGTTCACGATCTTACGTTCCCGTACCACGCCCTGTCCACTGCAGGTGCTGCACTCTCCCCCTCTTGGCACAACAACACCTGTGCCGCTACAGGTATCGCATGTGCTTGCCATCTGGAACCCCGCCTGCACGAAGTGGACTCGGGTTCCGGAGCCACCACATTTCTTGCACTCGGTCCGCTCGTGTCCCTTCTTCAAGCCTTTTCCGTGACAGGTCTTGCATTTGACGAGGGGAGTAATGTAGATATCTTTGTTCGTACCTTTGGCAGCGTCCATGAATGAGATGTCTGTTTGGACTTCAATGTTCTGACCCACAAGTATTTCTTCTTGCTGAAAGGGGGACGTCCGGGACCCGCGGCCTCTCCTTCCGCCTCCAGTGAAGGCTCCAAACAGATCCTCAAAATTGATGTCCGCGTTGAAACCGCCAGCTCCGAAACCGCCAAATCCCCCCTGGCCACCGAAAGGCCCTCCAGCACCCGAGCCTCCTGCGGCGCCAGGATCGAATCCTCCCCCTTGGTCAAAAGCGGCGGCACCATATTGATCCCACGCCTCTTTCTTCTTTGAATCGTTGAGTAATTCATATGCTGATTGTGCCTCCGAGAAGCGGTCTTTCGCGCTAGCAGTCTTGTTTGTGTCAGGGTGGTACTTCTTGGCCAAAGAGTAGTAGGCTTTCTTTATTTCAGAACTTGGAGCATTGCTGTCGACGCCGAGGACCTGGTAGGGATCTTTGGTCGCAAGTATCCGAGGGCTCGAATGGAAATGCTGAATATCATCGAAGGGTCAGTACTGTCCACGGTTGTTTGAATTCGCCATCCTCGACATACCCTTCGGCCCCTTGGTGATGGTTTTGTATTTTGTCCGCAAGCACCTGGAGGGCGCGGCAACCTCTCTCGATCCCAGCAGCCAGGCGCCCATATACAAGGTCTTTTCTGGGCGACTCTGATGGCACTATGCCTACGGGCTGGCGTGGAGGTGCAAACTGAGCGTAGATGGGTGGATGCTTTCACACATGTGCTGGGTGCAGCGGCATTCATGCTTCAACCTACGTACGAAGAATGGGCTTGCAGCATCAAGGGCTACGCGAGCCAAAGAAGGCAAGATCTCAACAGTGATGTGATTCTCCGAAGGCTCTCGACAGCTTGAAAGTAATTTGCTAACGTCAACCTTGGATCATATGATAGAACCTCTCGAACTTTTTCATGCAAGATCGTTTCTCCGTACTCCGTCCCCTTTGCCGCTACGCGTAAATACATGGTACCTCGGTACGTCAGCTGTTTCACAAGGCACGAGGCGCATCTTGACTTGGTCCGGTCGATCGATATGGCATCGTCACTATGCCTTCGTTATTGAGGAGCAAGATGCACCAGCCATTCAACCCTTCCCCGATGGCGTGTCCAATTGCACTTTGAGCGTCCTGTCTAGGCCTGAAATCAGGACCTCTCTTTGCATCTTCAAAAGGAGGCTGTAAAGAAGCTTACCGTGGTTCTGGATGACATAGAGCATCGAGGTGATAATCTCCTGTTCGTGGATGATGGCTGCGTTGAAGTCTTTGCGTACTCTAATGGCCAGCTCGTCTTTACCGATCCGGCGGCGCGATTGCGGCCTGGCCATGGTCGGTGACATCTGACCGATACCCGGTTGTGAAAGCAGTCTCTCATTGCGCGAATCAGTGAAGGCCGGTGGAGTATCGAGATGGAGGGCGTATCGATAGGCATGCAGCACGGATGAGTCGACGTCTGGCCAGTCCATCTGTTGGCACCACTGTCAGCTGTATTGCATCAGATGCAGTCGCCCGTCTCGTACTTTGGATGCACTTGTCTGGGCGTCAGCAGAGCTCACGACCGCCTGCACCGCGTTTCCTCCATCCTTCAGAGTACTTCCTCCAAGAAACTGGTTGCCGTTTCGTTTACTCTTGGAGGGCAACCCCACCCCAGCAAGTGTGGGCCCTCGCTCTCGAGTCAGCGATGTCTCGGGTCGGCTTTCATCAGCATTATTGTAACGCGTGCGTTGAGGTGGCATATTTGTGAAAACCTGCGGTGGAACGGGATGACCAAAAAGTTACAGAGACGATACCTTGTATCATAGTACGTGAGCTTGTGATGTTGCTTTGCTCAGCGGAGGATAACATTTTCCCCTCGGGAGGTTGACCCGGGCCGCATGCTTTTTTGATACATGACCGATTACAATACTTGGGTGGAAGTCTCATGTAAAGAGAACAATTCCTGCTGGATGGTTTGACTATATGTACCCATCAACCCAGTCTGGCCCCCGTCGTCAGATAGGCGCTAATCTGGAATTTCATAATTCAAACCCCAAATAATCACCTTGTTCACGTCATTGCTCCTGTGCTGTCATTGATATATACACCAGCCATACTTTTGTTATGTACATGGACAATAGTGGAGGGGAATACCCCAAGACTACTATACCTCGCAGCGTCTGGGCAGCGCCCATCTCACAGGGTTTACCTACTCAGAGCTCCAAGCAGCTGGTGACTTTGACATCATTTCAGTCTTTCGTCACTCCCTCTTAGTTTTTCGATACAGTTGCCCAGCAGTATGGCCGCTTCATGCAGTAGTTGCCAGCGGCATTGTTTGAATCTATCGCGAAGGACGTAGAGCAAGCCCAGACACGCGTTCCGATCGCGCATGTTGCAAAGATCTGGTGGGGCTTGTATCCCTCCAAATTTGCCGAGATACTGTCGCATATCGAATGCTTGTTCGTCTGGGGTGGACAGCGTCGGCGGGTTCTTCAACGGTCCATCCAAGGCATATCCATAAGACCAAACAACCAGGGCGGCATAGTACAGAACCCATGGCCTATTGAGGAGAAAGTCATCTCGTGCCGAGTAAGGCGTCGAATGCGTCTGACTGGCGTACGACGAGCTCGCGTCTGGCATCAAGACTTGCGTCAGGAACTTGAGAGCGTAGAAAGTTGCATGCCGAGCGCTTGCTCGAGGTGCCCAGTTGACCCGTATCCTTTTCTGAGCTATCTCGTAGTCCGATTGCAGCGTGGTTCGACCTAGCAATCTGCCAGCACCGGCGAAGATCTGGCAATTCACCACGTCCACATGCATTGCCATGTGGGAAAGATGATGCAGCACCGTCCGACTTTCAAAGATGTTTTCCTCATCCAGTCTTGCGGCCGCGTAGTTCAAAGGGATGTTTCCCTTGCTCATGCTGGAGTCAAAGTCCAGCTTCCAGGAATCAAACGCCTTTGTCAGTGGTCCTCGCCAAACGTCCTTGCCGCCTAGTGCTCTCAACGCGCCCAGGTGGTGGATCTGCACGTCGCGTTGATTCATGTGCCACGTGACGCTCAGCAAGCCAGCCATGATTGCCATCCGGCCAAATGCGTTGGTCTGCACAGGTTTGCCCTTGAGCGTATTCTTGAGCCCATCAAAGAAGGTCATGGTCTTGACCCCTTTCGCGCGAAGGTCAGCTTCTTTCTTGGCTACCTCAGCGCTGCTCGTTGCCGACCAGAGAGCCTCGTCGCACGGGAGAGCCAACTTCATCTCATGAGCGACCATCGTTGCCTGGTGACCGAACATTGTGGCATGAATCGAGTCGATGATGTAAGCTGCAAATGCGACTCTACGAGTCGCCTCGTTGGTTATCCAATGAGTCCACCATTGCTCAGGGGTGCTCGTTGCAGAGCCTTGAGGGTCCGTTGTGATGTCCGTGCCAGTCTTCTCATTCGGGGGAGAATCCATAGAAGACTTCCCGATAAGGGAGCTTCCTCTGCGCATGAGAGTCAATGTGGTGCCATGATGGATGTGAGCGCGTTCATGCAGCACCCTGGTTGAGTACATCTTTTCGTAGACCTCCAGCAGCAGAAGCGACTGGAACACCCACAACTGGGCTGGTGGAGAGAAGTCTGTATGCTTGAAGATCTCACCTCGCAGGTGCCAAACGAGAAAATTGGAGAGATCGGCACCGGCCTGGGTGACATCGGCCCCATGTACCTTGTCAAGACATGACGCTCCAATTGCGATGACTGCAATGAGTAAGAGATTCTCTGCATTATCGGCGGAAAAGGTAGGCTTATGGAGTATGGGCATTTGAGGGTGAAAATGGTACCAATAGGAGCGTACGTAGAGCTGCATCTGACGCAGACTGAGAACGTGCCCTTCAGCATCGACCTCTCCCACGAAGAGATCTTCCATCTGCTTCGCCACTGGCGCTTTATCCGTGAACCGTTTCTTGATCAGATCGAGCACCATTTTGCGCTTCTCGTCCGACAATATGGCATGCAACGAAGCGGGGTCCAAGATGCTGTTCAGCGCCATCGGATGCTGCTGAACAACATGTTGATCGGCACCACGGTTGAGCATCTCGTGGCTCAGCCCATACGGGCCTCTTGCGGTGCTGTTGATGTCTTCCATGAAGGCGGTTGTGTCAAAAGAAAGGGACTCCTGACGAGGACCTCCTGGTGAGAGACCTTGCCCATACGCCTGCTCGCTAAACAGAAATTTGACAAAGTCGTCGGCGGTATTGCGAGAGACATTGCCGTAAGGATCACCGCTCCATAGTGGCATCGAATATGCGTTATTGCTTGAATCCATCAGGCCAGGTTCCAACGCGGTCATACCATTGTTCGAGAAGTGATCGTAGCCCGCCGTAGTGTCCATGGATGAAACTGGATTGGGCGTTTGCAGTGGCGCGGGAACGGAGGCATAGGAGGGAGGGGGGAGGTTCACGGGATTTGCAAACCCATCCTGCGGGAATGCTTCCTCGGCGAATCCGTTCTGTGCATGGCCTGGCGTTATTGCGTTCTGCACGGTAAGGCTATCATAGGAAGACGCGGAGGAAGGTCGGCCCTGGTTGGGGTCGGTACGCAAGTTCAAAGGTGGGCGTGGTCGGTATGCCTCCGGATGATGCGCTTTCTGCAATCTCGCGAATTTCGACGGTGTGGGGCCGGCTTCTTTTGGCGGGATGTCATACGGGGCGCTCGGTGCGTTCTTCAGCATGAGCCCGGTTTCGAAAGAATTTTGGACATTAGGGTAGTACTGCTCATCACTGTACGATCGCTTCAAAGGCACATTAGCAGGGGCATATTCGGTCATTCCCGTCATCGTCGAAGAACCAGGCGACTGCATTCGTGGATGAGCCGGCAGGCCTAGGTTGCCGGGCCCCGCGTGATACGATTCTTGTTCTCTTCCGTTCAGGGGCATACGGCCAAGACTCGTTGCCGTCTCGCGGCCTGTAATGCACAGTAGATTCAGCAAGCGCTCTGTTACGCGATCATGGACCCTGCCAAGCTACGTGACGAATTTACCTGTATTCTCACTCAGCCCATCGTGGTTGGCACTAGCCGAACCCACTGAATCGGGGCCATGTAATGCATAATCTCTTCGTTGAAGATGCGACCCACGGGCGGTATGGCGTTCCTGATGCCTCGCGCACAGGTCTTGGCGCACGAACTCGCGCTCACATCCGGGATGCTCGCAGCGATAGATCTGCTTTGGGTCGTCTAACCAATGGTCAGATGTTCGCGTCTTCTCGTTTCTCCTTTGGTGCAGACTCACGGTTCAATTGATGTCTGTATAAATGCTCTGCTCTCGAATAACTTCTGCCACAATCTTGGAACGGGCAAACGAAGGATTTTTCGAGGCCTTTCCTGCTTCTCTTTCTTTTTCGAGGCTTTCCGCCGTTCGTAACGCCGCCGTTCCGCTCGTCGTCGCCGCTCTCATCTTCAGCCTTCGCGGTAGCACTTCGATCTCGTTCCTGTGTCCGTCCCCGCTTGTCGTCCGCATCGTGCTGAGATGCGTCAGAGACAGTCGACGGTGGGCTCTTGTATGATGCTTCGCTTCTTATGGATATGATAGCACGAGTTGCGGTCGACGGCGAACCCATTGCGTTCTAGGTATGAGAAGATTGCACCGGTTGTTCCCCAAGCCGATTCAAGCCGATGCTGCAGAAAGTCACCTCACGCACCTCTGAACCCCAGGATGCGGCTCATGCATCAGCAGTGGTGAAAGGATCGTTTGCGGAGAAGACTGTGTCGTCCGTGAGCAATAGTGAGGACTGTTCTGCAATCTGCTTCTCAGCTCAAGGTTGCTCAGGGACAGCGAGAAGACCGTCAAATATGATGACTCACAAGGCACAGTCCAGAACCCTGGCAGTATGTCCGCTAGGGAAAGCTGTTCCGGTGAAGGAGCAGGCCGTTTTGTAGTCGAGTTGCAGTTACGGTAAGTTGGGAGCGGCAGCGAGTGGTTTTGCCAAATCTGTGATCGCTCTGACAGCGGACGAGATCGCGAGCGGTCTGGGGCGGTGAGGGGGGTGGAGGATCCTCGGTCTCGAGGCTTGTAGCTTGCAATGGACAGGAGAGATGCGAATGCGGGAGCAGCGTCCTAAAGCTTTAGGGAAGATATCAATGGCCAACAGGTGCTGAAGCGACAGACCCGAAGAGAGGGTCTGTGTGGCTGTCAATGGCAGATTGCCGTTGCAGCTGGCGGTTGTCGACACAGAGCCCAAGCCTGCAAATGGCGAAGTCTTTGGCCTCTGGTGGTAGATTGAGGGATTAGTTAGCGTCGCAAGTTGATTGTAGAGAGTAGAGACGGCTACATTGAACGACAACAAGGTCGTCTGATCTATTAATATCTGGTCGGATGCCGTAGGCTCGAGGATTACAGTGTACTGACCAGTGCGTATCTGCGTGACTGTCATCCCAGTTTCAAGCGCAAGCGCAAATTCGGCGTTTTCACTCGAGCGCGTTTATCTACAGATGAGATGGAGCTAACGTTCAACTAAAGCATGTAGCTGAGATTGTCCAAGAAGGAGTGTGTACTGCACGGAATGCGGAAGTGGTCTGCTCAAGCGCTCCATCCTCCGCCCCATTGCGATCCCTGTCACGCCGCAGGAAACAATTGGGTTACAACGCACACCGTTGCAAAAAAAAGAAGCCTGTTATGTGGAAAATGAAATATCCCCTCCAAATCTAGAGTAGACTTGCCAGAAATGCGGGGGGGCCTAGTCCCGGAAGTGACTAGCCCGGCTACCAAGACTTGGCGCCGTTGGATCTCAGCTGCCTCTTGAGGTCCCTTTATACCTTGAGATGTTGTGAATTCAATTCAGGAAGGACCGAAGTTTAGCTCGAAAGACGTTGGATCATGTGCCGTCTGCCACAGGTGTCATCTTGTCATCGGGACGCTGGGGGGGCACTTTGAGGCCAATGCAGCCAGCCACCGCTCCTTGCTAAGCTCCTAGCACCCGCTCCCCTGGCTTCAGGCGAGCATTCCCAATCAGGACATCTCCACATCCAAGTGATCCTACTCCATCTCTATGGTTCCACTATCATTACGTCAACAAAGTGGCAGTTCCAAGATTTGCAGATCAAACCCACGGTGGCTTCGATGTGACTTACAAACGATCATCAGCCATTGGAACAAGTATGTGGGAATGCTCTGCTTACCATCGTACAGAACTCGGGTGACACCAGCTATCTCGTTGGTAATCCGGCTGGAGACAAGATCCAGAAAATCACGATTCTCGACATCAAAGTGACAGCGTGATGCTGTCATGAAATCGTTGGACGTCACCTAAATTTGTCAGAAGCGGCGCATATTCGCGAGGGACGAGGGAAAGTCATACAGCTCTCAAGCTTACCATCTGTCCATATACTCTGGCCTTGATCAGCAGGCTCAAATGCTTATCGCCTAGGAAGATACCTTTTATCGCCCATGACGCCAACGGCTCTTGTTGGTATGAGCGCTGCAAAAGCCTGGCTCGTCTTCTGGTAGAGCCCATGCGTAATCAATTCGGAAAGAAAGATATGGTCAGCGGCACGGGCAATTTCCAACTGTGACTTGGTGACCTCGCCCAAAATGCGGATCCCCAATCCTGGTCCTTTGACTCGTTCAGTCCAGTCAGTGGTGGACGTCACATGCATGCCCCAAAATGGCAATGAGACTTACCGGGGAATGGATGTCGCCAGACCAATGACTCCGGAATACCAAGTTTAGTGCTGGACAGTATCACTTGATCATTCGAACAGAGTCAGCCGAGGTGGACTTACCCAAGGATTCTGACTTCATCCTTGAAGAGAAGGCGTAAGGGCTCTATGAGCTTCAGCTTGAGGAAGTCTGGGAGTCCGCCCACGTTGTGGTGAGTTTTAATCGTCTGTGACGGGCCCTTGAAGGAGATCGACTCGATCACGTCTGGATACAGGGTTCCTTGCAACAGCCATTCGATCGGACCTGCTTTCGTGGAGCCTGCCGCGGCGACTTCTAATTCTTTGGCCTTTTTCTGGAATTCGGTTATGAACCTTGAACCAATTATTTTTCGCTTTCTTTCTGGTTCGACAACCCCCCTGAGATCATCGAGAAAGCGTTGAGTGGCGTCTACAACTGTCAAACGGATTCCCAGTTCCTGCGTGAGCGTTTCGAGCACATTTCTCGCTTCGTCTTTCCTCAGAAGCCCGTTGTCGATCATCACAGCATGGAACCTGCTGCCAATCGCCGTGTCCATTAACTTAGCTGCAACCTACTCTATCATCAGGTCTAGGTGTTCAATGCCCGGTATCACAAGCGATGCAGATGGCGTACTGTGGAATCCACTCCGCCTTCAACAGCATAAGTCAGCACAATTTCCACATCTGTTGAAATGCGCGTCCAATTATCTCACCACTCACAGCCCCGATTACCTGCCCCTTTTCCCCGACCAGTGTTCTTATTCGTTCAACTTCCTGGTGCACGAATTCTTGCATCGTCCAGTGTTGCTGGGCCTGACAAATATTGACAGCAAAGTTTTGGAGAAGTTCTTGACCCTTCGGCGTATGGCCAACTTCGGGGTGAAATTGCACTCCATATATTGGCTTCTCGTTGTGCACAATGCCCGCGAAAGGTGCGTTCGTCGTGGCTGCAATGACAGTAAAGCCACCTGGAATCTGACTCAGCTTATCACCATGCGACATAAAGACCTCCAAGCGATCGCCCAAGCCTTGCAGAAGCTGGTTGATATGAACTCTACTGCCCCCACCCCTTATGACATCCACCTTGGCGTGCCCATACTCTCGCTTCTCACCTGCGAGCACGTCCTTGCCAAAGTTCCAAGCGATCTCTTGCATGCCGTAACACACACCAAGTATGGGCAAATTTAGGTCAAAAATCGCAGGGTCCACATGCGGTGCATCTCGCTCATACACGGAATACGGTCCCCCTGAAAGAATTATACCTTTGCATGCTAGATCAGTGTGGTCCCAAAGTAAATGCCAAACATGAAACCATCGTGGAGACTAAACCTTTTGGTTTCCAGGGCAAGTTGGCGATTTTAACTGTGCAAGGCTGAAGTTCGGAATAGACCTTTGATAGTGTTATGATCAATCAATCAATCAATCTTAAAGCATATCGTAGAAGCAATATTCGCCACAGGGTTTGGAGCACGAATACCTGTATATCTCTTAAGCGGCGTGTGATCAAATGTGAGTATTGACTCCCAAAATCTAAGACTAAGATGCTGTCAAAGATCCGACCTGGAAGATCGCTCATTTCTAGCGAGGCCATTCCTTGTAGCGTGATATGCCCGGAAAAATTTGGATGTTTGATTATCGCTTCTATAGCACGAATCACGGATTTCTACCATATGATGGTGCCGTCTTGTGTGAAGGAAACACAAAACTTAGCGTATTCATAATTGTTGTCCTTTCCTTGGCGTTTTGAATCCCCCTGTTAATACCGAATTCCCATGTCTTCTCTTCTAATTTCATAAACGTTAAGAGCCCCAAATAGGAGAAAATGTTTATAAAAAGAATACCGGGAATTCAATAATTCTTATATTAAGGTATATTTATTAAGGATTTTCGAAATTTTTTATTACATTAATTAAATATTAAGA